>VXBZ01012308.1:1058276-1102006 GCA_013399135.1 Heliornis fulica
TAACAACTTTCTCAGTCTGAAAATGAAAATCATCTCCCTTGAACTGGCCACTTCACCACATATGAAAGAGCCAGAGCTGGACATGGCAGTCTGAAGCTGGCAGCTCCCAGCCCTCATCCTACCAGCCAGGAGGGTGTTCTCCCAAAAACCCTCACAGCTAAGGAAGGGGAAGGGTTTCTAGGACACATCCTTCTCCAGCACCAGGCTGAAAGCCCCAGAAGGCCTGCAAGACCCCACAGGGCCCTTTGCTTCCATGTAAGATGGTTTCTACCCACACAGCCTCACTGCTTCTGAAAGAGCTGTGTGACAGCCACTGCTACCTTGTATCAGTGCTATGGGGCTTTACACATTCATCTTTCTAATAGTTTCCCATGTCACTGACAAAGTAGCCTATTTAGCTTCAAGGCCCTTGAAGAATTAGAGTGCACCAGGCCCGCAGCGTTAAACAGACTCTGTGAAAGTTAATATATTCAGTTTCACACCCATTAAGTGCTGGGGAAATTGATCTGTTGTCAGATGGAGGAAGTTTTTTCACAGACCCTCTCTTTGGGCAAACAGCTAGAAGGAAAACATCTCCCATTTCTGATCTGGTGGGTCTGCTGGATCCCCGTAACAGCCAAGTTCCCCCCGCAATAGTGTCCCTGGGACTCCTGCAGCCATCGGGCCTGCAGTGGCACCTCCCGGTCTACGCTCATATGTTGGCCTGTGAGGGGGTGGGCCATAAATGCAGTACTGAGCTCCCCTAAATCAGCAGCCTTGCTATCCAGACAGAGCTGGGACCAACATCAGTCCCAGGTTGTACCATGAGATTTCCTCACAGGCTGCTCTGTCCCAGAGCGAGATCCAGTGCAGAAGGCCTCCCTTCAGAGTGTCTTTATGTCCTAAAATTGTTTTTTCTCTGGACAAGAAAAAGAAGTAACTAGATATATGTTGCATGGTTGCACCTCTGCAGGTGGATTTCTGTGGCCTTATACACGGCTGGAACTAAATAGTAGTCCCTCATGGGTTGAGGTAGCAGAAGTTTTGTAACAGTCACCTGTGAGTTCCCACCACCTTTAGCCTCACTGCTGAACCCTCATACTCGTCTCCAGAAGTAAAAAGATGGAGGAAACAGCTTTGTTCTTCTCCACAGTCACCCTTCACATGTGCTGATACAGTATGGAAAGTAACAATAACCCAACCCTCCACAATTAATTCTTCTGTCTGCTAAGGGATGGGAAGCTGTGAGCAAAGCTCTCTGTGCCAATGTGCGGGAAGCTGACCTGACTCAGCCTGGGTGCTGGAACATCCCTGCCGTGATTTAGGATAAAGGAGGAGGAAAAAGTATGAAAAGAGTCAGAATAGAGTGTGAGACTTGGGGCTGAAAGTATTTTAATGGCTTAATGACTCACAGGGTTCGGCTGCGCTGGGGCAGACTGCAGGATTTCTAAGTCTTCACCTCTCCAGCACCACTCCAAACCCCAGAATGATTCTGTAGCAGGCCAGAGCCCTGCAACTGCATCCCGCTGACAGACTTGCTGTGCATGTTTACATTCCAAGCTCAGAAAAACTCCCCAAACATTATTCTTCTAGGATATAGGTAATCACTTGTTGTTTTTTTGTTTTTTTTTTTTGTTTAGTATCCTGATCACAAGATTATTTAATGTCAAATTACATTTCTGGCAAATTTTAGCGACAAATACACTTAAAAATTTTTCAACTCTTCCAATGTCCAACTTCTCTCTCCTATCTTAAATATTATTTGATCTACTTACTTTTCCATTTAATTCAAAGACACAAAACCTGAGGGGCAGGATCCAATATTTGCTACTCAAGTAAGGAAGAGGTCTTGTGTACCTTGGGGGATAAATGCTGTCTCTGAGTTTGAAAGCAAGTGATTTACTCCCTAAATATTTGTATAAAATTTTGCCAATGTGAAAAGTTTCTTTAGACATCACACTTCCATAATATTTTTTCAAAGGTTTCGGTACTTGCACTGGGCAATGGTCACAAGTTGGACCACAGGAAGTTCTGCACCGATGTGAAAAAGAACTTCTTCATGGTGAGGGTGCCAGAGCATTGGAATGCTCAGAGGGGTTGTGGAGTCTCCTTCTCTGGAGATATTCTAGACCCATCTGGACACTGACCTGTACGACCTGCTCTAGGGAACCTGCTTTGGCAGGGGGGTTGGACTCTATCTCTAGAGGTCCCTTCCAACCCCTACAATTCTGTGATTCTGCACAAATGCGTCTCCTAGGAGGCAATTATATATGCCTTTAAAATATTCTTAAACATTATCAGATGCCTCTGCAAAACAGTTGTCAGACCTCTTACAAAAACGTAAGGGGTTGCCGTTTCACTTGGAGTACCTCTGCCTATAATAAATCAGATTAACAAGACTAACTAAGTGCAGTTTAACTCTTCCCACTGTGACTTGAGACTTTCCCAAACTACATGCACTGCATTTTTCAAGCTGTGCCAGCTCTTTTTACCCATTAACTGAAAATGAATTAGGGGAGAAGTTCTCTGTTACATACTTTATTTTTTCAAGTCAGCATCAGGGATGCTGACTTGATGCAGTGCATGGCAGTTGTCTTAACGCACACTTCTTCCCTTGTTACAGAGCACGGGTCGAGAGCCCAAAGTGATGGGGGGAGAAGTTTGGATGCTTGAGGTCAGACATCTATCTTCGGAACTACCCTCTATAAAGACACTTTGGTGAGCAAACTCCTTACACACCCTATATTTTGCTCCTGCACTGTCTGCAGGCTGCTAGCATCCTGGCAGGACAGCTCAGGAACTTCCTCCCACTTAAGATGTTCTGCCTGAGGAGTTTCCCTCTCAGCCCCAGTGCACAGAGGTGAACACCAGCAATCCCAACACAGCTTCACCAGAGCACACCGCAATTATTAACAGGCACACAGTGATTTGGCTGCTAGTCTTTGGCAGTAAGCCCAACAAAGAGGAGTACCTCTGCCTCCTCCTCCTCTGTCACCAGTCAGGCTGCAGCAGGGTGCTAACTAGCACTCTGGAACCTGGGTCTGGAAGGAACATCCAAACAGAACAAGATAAGCACCCCAGAGGAGAGGATTGAGGCACCAGAAAACAGGAACACTGCAGAAACATCACTCTCCAGCATTTTCTATTGGATAGTCCAAGCAGATCTCTGGTGGGCTGGGGACCCCTCTCAAAGGAATCCCTCCTCAATCGTTCTCAGCTCATTACTGTGGGTAACAGAAGCTGCAGCACAGAGCACCAAGAACCCCAGGTCATGCACAGCAACCTCATCAGCCCAGCAATAAAGGCTGAATTTGGGCAGCCCTTACCCAAGAACGGTGTATTCCCCAAATGCACACAGTGCCTGGGGTATTTAACATTCCTTGACCACTGCATAGCTCAATTAACTTGTACCACAGATAACAGAAAATGATAAATATATCAATATACAACTTCACTTCTCATATGTGAAAATGAGCAGAAACATCATTGCATTTAATGTCCTGGAGATGGAAAGGAGAAAAGAAACAGATATTAGAAAATGTGCCATAAACACATTACCATCATAAAATGGCCAGAGGAAATAAAGTAGACATAAAAAGTTAACATCAAGACTCTCATTGACTTATAAAGGGCTAAGATTTCATCCTGCCGGTGTCAGAGCATAGAGCTCAGATAAGAAGAACAACATATCCTCAAGAACACCTCTCCAGAGAGGCACTACCTTTTTATATGCATAAAAACATGCATTTGTAAGGAGAAAGAAGTACATAACTTAGCGATTTTCCAAACAAGCCACTCTTATTGAAGTTCCTGATGGATTTGTGTCCCCACGTACTCTCTCAAAAGGCATGACAGTGTCAGCAGGGCAGTGACTGGGAGGAGAACACACAATCTATATCCTAAATCAGAAGGATCTCAGAAAATGAGCTGGTCAAAGAACAGCACAAGACAAATGGGACATATGATGAAAACACATAAATCTGTCCTCCAGCAACCTTGGATGTCATGATTTCCAGATACCATCTAAGAGGGCTGGACCTTTGGTTTCTACTTTTTTGCAAGTACTTCAAATTCATGAAGTTAATTGAAAACTTCAGCCAAACTCATATCACCACACAAATACTCAAATACTCCTAGGGCTTTTTGACTATGAATCTCCATGCTAACTGATGTTTCCACAGCAGCCACCTCAGCAACGGGCCACTCTGGCTCTACAGGTCAGCTCAGCAAGATGCTCTAGTGATGCAGAAGTCAAAAAGTTACTCTGCAGACAACTTCTGTAAGTTTATGACCCCCCCCATGACTCACAGAGTAGCGGTTTTAAGACCAAATAGTAATCCAAATAGAAGACAATCATACTGGATCCAGTGGAAATCACCTCAGCCTTCACAAGGTCAACACCTCCTGTACTCAGGTGGGAGATGCTGCAGACCCCCATGGCAATGCACCAAGCTGGAGCCTGCAGCCACCTCAGCAACCACCCTCTTTTTTAGGTGACACACAGCACTTCCATTATCTTGATGTTGAGGTTCTCAAGTCCCAGTATGGATGGGAACCCATTGCTCAACTCCTAAACCACCTGGCCTGAAACATGAAAAGTAAGGATGAAACTAGAGTAACAGTAACTTTTTTATACACTTTTCCAAACTAAAACTCAGCAGCTGAGAAATTTGCACTAGCTGAAAAGACAATTCCTTCAGGAACAGAAACACAGAGAAAAGGTTAACTGAAAAAATGCTCACTGTACTAAATAAGCTTCCAAGGTGTTTCCTATCCTTTTTCCTACTAACTGTTTAATAATAGTCCAGCCACCAGTGCCATAACTGGCACCACGTTTCCACAGATGCTTTGAGCTGAGCCTGGCCACAAGGAAGCTCATGGAGAGCAGAAGTAAGAGCAGCTGTTCATCTGACCTGCGTTGTGTTGGGTGTTTTTTTAAATATGCAATTGCAAATCTTATCTTTTCTACACATATGGCTCCTCCACAGAAAATGCTCTTTCCACTAAGAGACCCTCCAGGGGCACAGCATTAGCTGCAAGCAAGCAATGCAAATATGGAAAAGCGTTATCACCTTAACAGAGTCCAAATGCAAAAGCAATATTTGACCCAGAGATATTTTTCAATTTATTTAAAAAAACAGATTACTAAAGGCTTCCATAGGTACATCCAAATAACAAACAGTACAATTTAAACAGCAACTGCTTACTGAATAGCTACAGACAATGAGGCATGGTCCTCAAAGATTCAATCACAAGTTGTGGCAATTTATCTTATTTTCTGCATTTTCCCTTTACCACGAGCCTTCAGATAATCTGCACCTATAAGTAGGTCAGGCAGAAATCAAAGACAGGGGAGAACTGAGGCAGGTTTGCCTGAGACAGAGAAAGGATGCTGTAGAGAAGTGGAGGCAGGAGGCTGTTGGAGGGTAAGCATCCTGCTGTGTTACTTGCACATATCAGTGCAGAAAAAAATAGTGTCCAAGGAGGGGTAAGATTTGTACAGGAACACAAGACTATTAACATAGCCTTTCCTCGGGAGAGTAAGTTATTGCACTGCTTGGGGAAAGACAGGGGGATCAAGCTTATCGTGAGCTGAGGAACTTCACAAAGCAGTTTAGAGCAACTACCGCAGTGATGGGGACTGCCAAAAGCCAGAGGCAGGCACAGGGATCTGGGCAGTAGCTGGGTCATGTCACAAGTGCCGTGAGATATTTAACAGTTTCCTCTGGACAGCCATATGAGATGCCACTTCAACACTTCTCCTGAGAATTGTTTTATTGGGTTTGGGGCTGCAATGTGAATTCCCAGTAGGTGTTTCACAATAAGCTTCTGAGTTCATATATATGATGATTTGATTGAACCCAGAAATTCAACTGAAACTGCTGAGCTTCATCCAATTATGAGATAAACCAATGTAAAATCCAAACAGTGTCTGGGCAGCTGAGTCAAAGGTCAGAATTTATAAAAGAGAGCAAACCCAAGGGACTTCCCTGCAGCTTCAGGTTTCTCAATGTTTCTGACACTGCAGAGATAAGTTTAGTTCTATTCTTAAAAATATAGATTTTTTTTTTCTTTTTAAAATATCCTTAACATCCCTGAATACTTTAGTACTTTCCCACTTTTTGGTAGTTCCTATTTCCATTCTCATTTTTCAGTGAAGACACTGTTGGGTCTTTTTGGAGTCTGTGTCCAGCTGGATTTATTTGAACTTGGCCTCACACTCAGTGAAGTCTGCCAGCTCCATGGTTATCATGAGCACTGCTGCCTTGTCATTCTTGGCTGCTTTTGTCCCAGCTGGAATATCGGACTTCCAGTGAGTGCAGTCATTGAGAATTAACCATGTATTGATCACACCATTTAGGCACCCTGGATTAATCAAAGTAAGGCAATCATCCATTCCCAGGTTAGCAAGGATACCAAAAGCCTTTATGGAGTGAAACTTTTGTCTTCTACTGCACATACTCATTATTTTCTCTCTCAATTCATATTTTTTGCCACATCAGAAGCATAAGGTCTTGCCAAGTCTCACTTTCTAAGACTAACCTCACTTATCAGACACCCTTTCCCAAGCACTGGGATTACTGCTGCTCGCTTTCCAGGTGCTTTCCTTTCATTGCAGCAGTCATAAACCTCTGACAGAATCACCCTGTGCTGAGGGGTCCACATGGCTCAAGATGCTTCCTGAGCAAACCTGTTCTTTTTGGTACATCTATATTTTTTTAACCTACTGAGGAGACTCCAACAAAATGCAAAACCCTCACAAGCAATTTTCTAAGTCAAGCAAACTGCCAGCTTTGTTGGTAACATCAGTTTTGACGGCCTCAGGTAAAGGCTGAGCCTTTATTCCGCTTTTAGACTATTTTCTGAAATCCACAAGCATCCTGCCAGTGAGCTTGACTTTGATAGCTAGCAAGCCCGAGTCATCTTCCTGGCAAGTTTTCACTTGGGTTTCATTTCTAGGACACAACAGCACTATTTATCATGAGAAATGAAACGTCTTTGGCTATTACTGTAATTGGCTGACTTGGTATGATCAGACGAACAACTACCTCTCCTCTTAACTATGGGGGAGAGAAACGGAAAGATTCACACTCTTGTCAGCTTTTGGATGATCTGCAGAAACACCACCAGGCAATTTGCTGATTTGGGCATTGCAGAAATCCCACTGCTCACAGTAACGACTGCACCATCACTAATGATCACTAAGGCTATGGGTTTGGGTTTTTGGTTTTTTTTTTTTAGTTAGCCCTAACAGGTCACAGGAGCCTTGAGAAAGTTACAGTGAGCAGGTTGGGAGGTTTTCAGTAAAACTCCTTCATTAATTTCTTTTTTCTTTTAAATTTTCGTACCCAGGTGCCTTGGTGAAAGTTGTGTGAAGCTGCAGAAAACCAGCACAGAACTGAAACCAGAGACAGCTAGAAGGTGTGAAGATGGGACTAGATTTGAGTTCGGGCAGGTCATATGCAGGATGGGAAAGGGTCTGCCTATGAACACACTGGAAATCCAGAACTGAGCCAAGGAGGTCCTAAATGCATCAAGCAAATTCTTAGTAATATGTTTCTGATATCTCAAAACTAACAGGGTTGAAGTATTATCATTTCTAAAGTGAGCTAATCTCCTACTGGAGATCAATTAAGAAAATTAGGGTATGGAGCTATGTTTGTTTGTAAGCTGTCAGGCCTCATCAGAATCGATGCTGAAGGTGAAGTTCAACTAAACAGGACAGAGAAGGGCCGAACAAGTACCAGAAACTGAGGGAGCTGGGAACTTTGAGCACCTTACTGTGTATGCAGCCAAGAAAGGATGCTGTCCTGCAAGAGTGTGGTTGTTTGTGTGAGTTTTACTTCAATTTATTCTTTTAGATGGGTATATGTGCATCTTCAGAGGCAACCAGACCACAGTTTTGCAAACTGCACAGCTGATTTGGGAGTAAAGCACATACAAATGTGAAAACCCTTTATTCTCCTGTAAAGCCTCCTAGAAAGCTTGCTCTCCCTCCTACCCATGTGCTCCAGCTACAAGACAGATCTATAAATGATACATGAGATATAAATGCTTTTGGGAATGTTTATGATTCAGGTTGCTCTGGTACTTCTGAAAACATATCTCATCAGAAATTCGGTGTCTGCATAGGATAATCCTTGATTATTTTGTCTCTTTCTGTTTTTTAGTGTTTTCCAACACATCCTACATTTTGCTTGTGATCATTTGGGTACGCTGGGAAATCCTTCAAATGCTTTGATGGATTTCAGAAATCCACAGGTCCTTTCTTTTTACAACCCACTATTTATCACAACTGTTGGAGTTAACTCTAAAATGCTAACAAATGCAGACAATTATTGCTATGTACTTTGAAAGCACACTGACACAAGTGACCTCATGTAGATACTAGACAGCAGAGTTCTCAGGGTCTATAAGGAGCACTTGTAGGCTGCACCAGAGAGGTTATTTTGGGAGAAAACCAAAAGACACATGGCAGCTGGGCAATTATCGTTATTCCACAAATTTTACTCAATAGTACAAATTTACACAAAATGCAAAAAAAAACCCAAACCCAAAACAAAAAAAGAAAACAAAACCAAAAAACCCACAGACAAAACCTAAAGTATTTTTATAATCTAAGATCAGAGTGCTTAATTTAGCTGGAATAAAAACCTACAGTGCTTCCACCCTACCATTACAGCTAAGGGAAAACATATGACCTATGTTTTGGCATCTTCTCTTTCTCCTTCCCGTTGAGAATGACACCAAAGGAAAGAACCTCAGCAGAAAGGTCACATCTTTCTTTGGACAAAAATCCAGATTAAAACCACCAATGCTTCTGACTTGATCTTGCAGTTATGATGGCCACCAGCTGCACTGATGGAAGCATTCCTGCACATCACCAAACACTTGTGTCTCTCTCCTGTGCTTACAAACACAGCTGCACTTCCACAATACTGCAAGAAAGGTGAAAACAAGCAGAACACCTCATTGCCACTACGTTTGGTCCTAATGGGAAAAGCTTCTACTCAGCTACCTGGCCAGATGACCGTGTAATTTCCTAGAGGAACAACAGCTTCAACCCCAAATAAGCCTACACAAACAGGAACAAGAGATCTTCTCTCATCTTTTCAGGCAAGAAGAGGAAAATAAAACTAAATCCCTGGCCAGAGCAGGGCCTTACCTTTCAGCCACAGCAGAAAAGATCCCCAGGAGCTCCTGTTCCCCAGGAACACTTCTGCCATCTACCTCCCTCTCACCTTGCAGGGGCAAGCAAGCTCAGGTGTTGCACATCAGCACATCACAGAGGGCATAGGTGGGAGAGTGGTCTCACCTGTTTTTTCACTTATTAAACTGCATCTTGATGGAGATGCCCTGCCCAAACCAGTGCTCTGCTCCAGAGCAGCTTGTCCCAAAATGTCTTCCAGCCCAAACTTTCCTAATGTCCTGCTCATGCCTTTCTTGTTACTCACATTTGTGCTGGACCCTCCCCTCTTAATTCTCCTAGTTTTTCTATTCTACCACTCTGGCCCTCATCCCAGGTGAATTAACAGTAAACACAGCTGACCCCACTGAGGTAGTAGAAAGCATTTTGAAGCTCATATCTTAAATAAGAACTCAATTAAATGGACTATTTCTTGCTTAAACTCCTCATCAGGGTGTAAGGACATAGTTGGTGCTGGCATGCTCTCAAGAGAAAAAAATCCTGGCATTTATATGCACACCTGATCAGACATGAGTGCATCATGGAGAAAATATCAACCAAATAAATAATGATGCTTTTATTAGCATTTTAAAACTGGTAAAAGCTGTGTATATCTTCAGGGAAGCTAGATCTTACAGGATAGTACAACAGAATGCCAGCTGTAATGTGCCATAATGCTGCAAGGTGCCAAAGGAAGAAGCAACAGCTCTGAACTGGGACTCCTGGGTGTAGCATTGACTTGGCAGAGCCTGCGACACCTCACTTGTGGCAGGGCTCCCCCTGCACCCCAGGTGCCAGTATCCATGGGCAGAGGCTGAGAGGGGTCCTCCTCAGCAGCAATGCTCTCCTATGCCCATGAGAAAGATGTGGCTGTTCCTCTTCTGGGTTACAAATCATGTAGGCACTCTCTGCTTAGCTAAGGTTTTCTAGGAAATCTCAAAGAAGTACTAAAACCGGATCTAAAGCCAAATGATTGATTTCAACCTTGAACTGAAGATGCTGAGCAAAGCACATGGCCAGCAGGACCCCGTCTTGCACTGCTGGAGAGGTTGGTGGGTAATTTCCAGAGTCTGCTGAAACTGTTGGTGAAAAGCCTCTGGTGACTTCAGGATTTCACCTTCCTGCTTTGCTGGGAGTTTTGTGGAAAGAAGCTGGGCTGTTGGTCCTGGGGCTGTGCCACACAGCAACCTCTGGTTGAGTGAAATACCCTGCAGCTGAGCTGCTCTGCAAGGGTACGCAGGCAGGACACGGGCTTCTTTCTGGCTTTGTGCAGGACAGTCACATACAAACGAAGCACTGGGGTGGAGGAAGAAGAGACTGTAGACAAATACATCCAGCAGGCTGAAGAAGGCCAGGAACTCCCCAAAAGCATGGCCCTTGCAGGCTCACACAGGCATGCAGCATGTCACAGTGTTGGCAAAGAGCAGTCCCACTGCACCCCTTGCGTTTATAACCCCCTTCCAGGAAAGCTGGACTCCCCTGCTACGAACCATGATGAAGCTCTTAATAGCCATTTCCAGCAGCCACCAAGTGCTCATTAGCACTCTGAAAGCAAAGGTGCTCTGGGCAGCACCCTTTGAGGAAGGCAGCCGTAAGCAGCAAGCAAAGCCAAGATAAAAATTATCAATGGAAGGAATTAGTGGAAGTTTCTCCGTCTTCTGATGTACCAAAAGCAAGCGCCTCCCGTGTTTAAGACAGACATTTCCTGATTAAAATCACACGAGCAAGAAGTTCATAAGCTTTTATTAATAGCTCTGACAAGAAATCTGAAGTATGAGATTAGTGAACACTACAAAGTCAAACAGGAGATGTTCTACCTTTCCAGCAACGCACAAGCACGTAAAGCTAAATCAGCTGGTTTGAGATTCCAAAAGTACAATGGGCAGAAGCATATTTCAAAGGAATTCACATGTATTGGAACGTGTTATGGCAATGGATTAGCTCAAAGGGATCCAATGCCTCAGTTACTCCTGCTGTGCCCCACAAATCCTCTTATTTAAACACAATATATATATTTATACTATTTATATTTTCTGTTTCTTGCTCCTTGTGTCAGGGCACTCTTCCCTTCACAGTGCAGCATGTGAATCACACTGCATATTAGAGCAACTGTAAAGAGCAAAAAGGAGTTACTCAGTGATTTAGTCATGACAATTGGAGAAAAAACTTTGCCCTCTTCTCTCTCCTCCCTTTTAGCCTCCACATGGTAGCAGGAGGAAGATTCACTAGAAAAACACGGCAGCTCTTGGTGTCATGAACTGTTTGAAGTAACCTTCCCAGCCTTTGGGTATGTTCACAGTTTAAAATGGATCTGTATTTATACTGAATGAAATATTTACCAAAATTATTATGAACATTTTTCATTTCCATAAGTCAATGAATTATATCCTTAATACTGTTTAAAGGATTGGTGCATTTTTTCAATGAAAAATAATGTGTTTGGCAACATCAATATTTTCACATAGTTAAAAAGTTGGCTATTTTTGGCAGAACAATTAGTATCAGAGATATATTCAAAGCGGTTCTGACTTTCTCATTATCCTTAAATACTAGAGTCTCAGATTTTAAGACCTTTGGCAATTATTAAGAAACTCCAATGTTCAGCTCTGCATTATTAAATCTCAGGCCACCTTTCTGATGCAGTCAGGAAAAAAAATCCCATAAGACACCCATTAGTGTCAAGAGAAATGCAAGAGAAGAGGAGAAAGGGGAGGAGGACAGAGAATTTTAGAAACCAGAAGACCTGCATCAAAGCTAGCCTCTCAACTGCTATAATCTGCTGTATGTCTCTGAAGCCAGTGGAGCATCATCACATCCCAGAAGCTGAGGGTTTGCCCACACTGTTGTGCTTATGGCCTTACAGCAAAACATTGGATTCCCCACTCTGCACATAGTATTTTCTTCTCTGGCAGCTACTCCATCTGTTGTGGCGTTACAGCATCTGAATTTGCTGGTGCACTGCCAGGAAGGATATTTTCTTCTCTGTTTAGAGGAAGGGTCATCTTCCAGGTGATCCTTGCTTTGCTGAGTGATAGGAAGCCATGGTGAGGTGGCCTCTAAAGACAGAACTCCCCTGGGAAAGAGTTCTGACAGCCTTTGCTTGAAAATGTGGTTCAAACTTTTCAATCCAGTTTGGGCATCGGTTTTTGGCCCCAAACCTTCCATTTTTGTGCTCAGTTGAATGTGAGCCTCACAGGGAGACCTTATGATGTATTTGCACTGTGCAGGTGTTGTCCATTGCTGTAGGAATTGATGATGGTAATAGTACCATAAGTGCTGTTTCCCAGCACTGTTTATTACATATTATTGTCAGACTCTCTACCGTAGCCTTCTAAAGAGAAGAGGTGCTTTACAGTACAGCAGCAGCAGCATGGAAGCATTAGGGATGCTGGAATAATCTTTCTAATTGATCTTGGAAGGGGTGAGCAGTGATTTCCTTTGAGTGATTTTCATTAACTGAGCTCTTTGTTATTGCTTGGGTTGGGTTATGAATACAACAGTTTTCACATGAGTGTACCTTCAGTTCAAACACAATATAATCCGCTTCAATAAAGAGGTGGAAGAATGCAGTTTTCAGTAGCATTTTATTAAGTACTGGCAAACCCTTATGCATGTTAATGCTTGATAAAAATACAGCTGACCCAGATGCAGAACAGTGTAGTGAGTTAAGGCATATGACAGGTGAAGCAAAATTTATCCAGCACCGCATGACACTCACCATCCCTGTAAACTCAGTTCACAAGCGTGGGGAAGTGGGAGGGGAGCATGGGCTCTTCAACATGTTATATTTTCCCAATTCACTTTTTCAAAATTGTTGTTTCACCCTTGGAAGACTGCCTACAAAAGCCCTACAGACTTACTGGATTAGACATTTGCAAGTGGATTGCATCTTGTACTGTTGTTGAAGTTATTCTGCAGGAAAGCATTGATAACGGCTCATCTATTTCATATTCACATTTACAGACCCAGACAGAAGAATGGAAAATTAGATGCTCTTATGGCTTATATATGCTAAAACCCACAACTGTGACTTGGCATTTACAAGTTCCTGCAATGTGACCTACTGGTTTGCTTTATTCACTCACATATGTAACCTAGACACAAATGAGCTTAGGAAAACACTCAGGTAAATGACAAGCAGCTGTAGGTGTGTCCTTGACCATGAACAGTGGAGAACCTCAGCACTTCTCTATCTCATATGGCAGTTCTGTGATCACCTTAAGTAGAGGCAGGCTGGTTCTGCCACCAAAACAACCATTCCTAACCTGCCCTGCTCCGTCCTGTCCCATCACCTCATTTCAGCTCACGCACCTCTACAGATGCAGAGCAAAGCAAAGCAAAGGCATCTGATCCAGATTCAATCTGATCTGATAAAATCCAGACATTGTGGCACATGGTGATGGTGGCCCTAAGGCATCAAGAAAGGCATTATTCTATCTTGAATCAAAATTTCACAGGATCTTCCCAAATTCATGGTACTGAAGCATTTTCCATGCCTGTACAAATAAGATATTTCTATTTAAACAGTAAATAATATTCCTTCTGCCAAACCATCTCTCAGTTGCTCACAACTGCAATTGTTATAAATTTCATATCACTGTGCTCATTTTGGAGTGCTGGGGCAAACCTGATTTGGTGTGAAGGAGTTCATGCTGCTGGTGCTGATTTCACTGGGGATGGGCAATCATACAGCAGCTGGCACACGAACAGGAGACTGCACCCATCATCCTCAGCACTCGCTTGCAACTGCAGCCACCCTGTGATAAAATCTGTGGATTTCATGATGCTGCACCAATAAATGTCCTTCAGCCCTCGACTCAGGTGACAGTACAAGTAGCATGAGTGGCAACAGCAAACAGAATTGTTGAGCAGTTCAGAGTTGCTCTTTCATACAATTGTTTTTGCTACATTAACTCACTGCTATTTTTCATCTCCACTGGACTGTGCTGTTATGACCCTCCAATATAGGGTCATTTCAGGTCTGCATGGTATATCAGTGGAAGAGTACAGAGGAATATTTTTAGGTCTACTGCAGGAAGACACGAGTAAGCAAGGATGTTTGAAGTAAGGCTAAAGAATGGTGCAAGGAGGAAAGATGAAGATAATGTATTTCCATACATGTCCCCTCCTTGCACCTACCACCAGTCAAAGAAAATCCAGATTGTACAGGTAGGAAGAGCTGAGAGCTAGGATGGAGTTGGGTCTAACTCCACCACATGAAACCTGCTTAACAGACAGGGCTGCTTTGGGCTGCTGCAGACAGCAATGCTACCACTGCAGCTCCCTCCAAGAAGGGGTATATGAAACAAAGACCTTCTGCAGATGGTGGAGCACCATGTTATTCATCCTGATCTACTGAAATGAAGCCAACATTTGCCATTTGACTTCAAACTATGGAAGGTAGTCATTGCATGAGACAATCACTGAACCATAAAACATGGCCTGCCCCCACATCCCTGACAGTCACTAGCAGTTACACAGGTTGGGGAGTAATCTGCCTCAAATTCATATCTTTGTGAACACAACTAATTTTTATACCATTGATGATATATCTGTTAAAGTCATCCCTCTCTACATCCACTTTCTCACCTGTCTGCTCTTTCTTTCCTCACCCAGAGCTGATTACTCCCATGGTGCCAACTGTTCTGTGGAGATATGCCATATGCTACACTAGATGAATGGGTAACCAACCAAGTTCAGCACAAATTCTGTGGGAATTGTGTGTGTGTGTGTGTGTGTGTGTTAGTCCTAACATATTCTCATCTGCAGAAGTCGTGTTTTGAAAGTAGGCATAGAAACCCACACCAGCATCATGGAGGCAGTGGGGATGTCTGATAGGGCAGGATTGACTTAAATCAGCTCTCAAGTTGAGGCCAGTGTGGACTGGTGCTCTGATTCAATCCAAACTCCCTTCCCTGCACCATGAGTCCATCAGAAAATCACTGCCTGGTCAGCATCTATCCTAACACTTCTACAAATTACTTATGCTGCTCATGGTACAGCAGTTTTGAGAGCATGCAGTGTTTTCTTGGGGGCAACGAACAAGCCAGTGAATTCTGTTTCTTGCATCTGCGTCAAGTTCTCACTATGCTGCTTAATCAGTACTGCTTTACATTGCTGCAAGCAGGGAATGTGGGTTTTGCTCGTGTTTCTGCTGCATTCCTGCTGCAGGGATATTGTACTGGCTACATGCAAAACTCTCTTCCCCACAATGACATCAAGAAACTGGGCTTTTAACGCTTGATGGTATTTTCTCGATGCCACTGACAGTATGTGCAAGGGCAAAAGCAGCTCCATTAGGAACTACTTGAAATGTTGCAAAAGGACTATGCAATGTAATTAGCCATGAGGTCAGAAGAGCTCCCAATACAATAAATAAATTCATTTTGAAAACATCTTTTCCTGTTCATTAGGAAAAGCAAGTGTTAAGCAAATAGTCTGTCTCTTCAGTGCAATTTCAACACAACATATGTCATGACTTGTCTTAACGAAATGAATTACAGGGCTTCCTGATAAGGCTTCATTTTACTAATAGTAAAGTGGCTCCACACACCCAATAGGGCTTTGTTAAGATGGAAGCATATTGTAGCACTAATGAAGCATGAGTTCAGCCTAATTAACAGGATGGCAACAGCAATCATACTGCCTTTTCATTCACTTTTATACATTCTGTCAGAGTAACAACGTTGTGTTCGACACTGCTGGAACCCTCTGGCTTTGTTCCCTATTTGCACGCTTGCTAATCCCACTTCTTTGTTCCAGCGGGCCCAGATCCAGCCCAACGCTAAGCCCGTATAATCATAGATAATAAGGCAGGGCCCCTGGGTGATCACACTGCTCATCCCCCCACCTGCCAGCTCCCACTCCTCATATTTAACTTTAAGCACGAGAGCCAATCCCTTGTCATCAGTGGGGCCACTCACAAATTTCCAGTTAAGCACATACTAAAGTGCTTTACTGGATTAGGGCCACAGTTTCTATCGTAAGAGGAAGAGTCACAGGCAGAATTTATTTGCCTGAATAACCTATTTTGTCCGTGTTGGGAAACAATAGCATTTGCATTACCCATTTCACAACTCACCTGAATAAATGGGAATGGCTCCTCTCCTCCAGCTGCTTTCATCTGGGCTCATAAGCTCAGCCTTTTAGGGACAGTCCAGGGTAAACCATATCAGTGAGTTATTCGTACATGGTGTGGGCATGACAGAGGAGATGAACAGACAGAAACCTAAGTTCGTTTCTTTCATTTCAATGTGTTCCATGAAATCTCTCATTTGAAGTGTTGAAAATAAGCCTGCAGATGGGGAGCAGGCTCTCCTATCCTCTCCCTTGGCCTGGCTCCAGCTAGGGTAATTACATGCTGTCTGGCTAAATCCCCTCATATTGCTTCAAATGGAAAAGTCACTCTCTACATTTCCTCCTGAAATACTGCAATGTAGTGCGGCAGCCGCAGAACAGAACCGGAGCAGTACCTGTGATTCAGCAGTGGATAGCATCACCTCTGATGGTCTAAATAAAGGCTGAATTCCCTCAGTAACCACAACTCCCCCAGAGAAGACTGTCCTGCTTCAAGGTATGGGTCCTGGTCCAAAAAACTTCCAGACAGCTCAAAACGTAGGTGTGTGGATAGGGCTGGTTGGGAGGGTTAGTACAGAGATATACATTATACCATACAATATTGGGGAAAGTTCATCTTCAATTCTGAAATAATGAAACATGACCACAGAAGGTTACCTCTCCAATACAGTCAACAATGTAGCACAAAAATGTTCAGTCACTTGGCACATTCTCTACAAAGCAACTGCTCCAAAATCGTTCAAGATATACACAGGACTCAAGCCCAGAGATTGGGCATCTCCTGCCTTCAGAATGAATCTTTCCTTGGTTAAAGTAAATCACACGCTACACTTTAGGAAGCTGTTATCAAAGTCTCTGGTAAAACTTTAGTTGTTGAGGGAATCTAATATTTTGCCAGATTTTGCTCGTGTTCTAAAATGTTCTTCAGAAGCTGCATTTTCATTTGAGCACACATTTTAGTAAAACAGATCATTGCAGCACAACTTATTCCATTAGCTTCTACCACTTACAGCTCACAGCAAACTGATGGGAGTAAAAAAGATTGCCCAGTATTATTGAGGAAACTTGACAAAAACCATATTCACACAAGAAGGGTGGACATTTCATAGACTGATAATGTATCGGGAAATCTCGCTCTTGATTAATGCATTTCAGGTCTCACAGTGACTACAGTTTCTGTCTACAAGGAGGCTGGTTCAAAAGAAGACAAGAGGTGGGACACTTTCACCATGAGATGACACATAGCAAGTCCTGTCCTTTACTGGACAGGCTCTTGATTCCACATTGGATTCTCCACAACACAAAAGTGAGAGCATGTTCCTTCTTTGCAGTATTTCTGAATGATTTTATCAGCACCATTTATGAGATAAAGAGTTGATTCCTGTAGCCCTGGAACTTTATGTTTGAAGAATCTCAGAGACATCACCTCATCTTCCTGCAAATATCAACATCATAAACTCACCTCTTCTCATTGGTGTCAGCAGACAAGCCAAACACCAACTAAAACTAGATTACCCTCTTCCTAGAGATTTGTAAAAGAACTGTTTCAGATAACACATATGTGAAGATAAAGCAACATACAATGTTGTCCTTCGCTTGACCTTAACTTGCCTCCAGTTTCCAGGGTATTTCCTTTGCATGATTACAATTCACCTAGAAGAGACACAGTTCATTTGCACATAGTGAAAAAAAATAACTCTTTTGTTCTGTTTTATCATAGAATAAAATGAAAATCTCATTCTCTGGTTATTTTTTTCATTACTTTTATGGTACAGCAGAAATGTCTGCAGTGAAAGATGAACACCTCCAAAAAATATTAGTCACTTAAAGAGTCAAAAATACGTGAATAACTACTTTCCAAGTGTTTCCATTCATACCAGTCTTCCAGGAAAGGAGCATGACAAGTGTTTGCCAAGTATGGCACAAAAGGGGAGCTCAGGAACACTCAGGGCATTTCCAGTAGTGGGTCCTGATGCAAAACAGAAAAAAATAAACCCTATGTGGCGACAGAACACGTCAATACACATTACAAGGAAGCCTTTTACAAATGGATATCAAATAATTTTTGATGGTCTGAGAAAAATATTCAGGATAGAAAGCCTCTTTAGAAATGAAAACCTTTGAGACAAAATGTGTGCAAGGTCAAGACACAGACAAATAGTTACAAAATGGTTTTATTATCTCAGGGAACTTAGCACCACCATCAGTAAATATGCTGCTTGCTTGCTTGTATTTATATCCCAAGCAGTGTTGTTTCCTGTAAACCACTGGTTCTACATTTTCCTGGGTTTTCTTCTTCTTTTTCTGAAATCAATCAGTTCCATTAGCACATAACAGCATGAGACATGTTCCCATGCATAGCCAAAAGTGCTCCTTTCAAATCTGTTGAGATACCCCAACTCCCTGAACATTTTGACTTCTGCTGCAGTGACATTCTCACAGCATCATTATCAACTCAGATGCAAAATAACTGTTTCACTCAAAAAAACATTGTCTGTGCAGATGGGAGCTATCAGGTCCCCTTGATACCAAGTGCACGTGCCCCATAGGGTGTTTTGAGTGATATACTGTCCCTTCAGATGTTCTCAGATGCTCTCTCTCTCTATGTATATATACTTATTGGGAAATATACAGGGAAAACCAATAAGTAATACTTAAAACACTGCTAGGAAAATATTTGTAATAGAATTGGGAAAGGTTAATCAATTAATAAAAATATATAGATAATAAAAAGACTTCCCACTCTAGACATGTAAATACAGCTGTGTAGTTTAAAAAACCCTGCAATTTATCATTGCTTCTTTAATCCAAAGTAACAACCAAGCTGGGACAGGTAACTCCAGCCACCCCTCCCATGCTCAGGAGCTGGTTTCCCCATCCCTCCACGCAAGCAAGCCAATCCTCTGCTGAGCTCCTCTCCTGCCTCCTTTCCAGCTTCACTGGAGCATGTGGACCACTAAGAGCAGCAGACAGACAGCCTTCTTCAAAAGCCCTCACTGATATCTCAGCTATCTCATTTTGAAACCAGATTTTAAGCAGGAAGCAGCCAGGGCAGCCAGAAACAGGGGAGAGCTACTGCAGGGACAAAACTGTGTTGCACTGGGTGTGATGGAGCAGTCTGACACATCCCATCTCTCACCAGCAGCATGAACTTGAGCTCCTGCAAGGAAAATAACAGGGGGGGAAAGCATTCAAGCTCTTTAAAAAAATATATTCCCTTTTTCTGAATTTCATTGCCCTCTCTCTTTGGTTTTTGCTCTCCTTCTATTTCAGGCAACTGATCTAGGGGTTTCTCCTTCACCCACAGCTGGAAATCAGTAACCAATAGAAAAAACCTTTGTTGCCAGTAAATGGCTCAAATATTCCTCCAGCTGGGGACCAGCCAGGGCAGGGGGATTACAGTAACCAGCATCAATAGATTTGCATATTCAAGGATTGTAATTAAGGAATAAGCAATAATGCCATTATGCAAATCCCCAGGCCACAACTAGCCGAAGCCAGAGCTCCACATACAGCATCCTTACTGAAATAAACCCATGGCAGCGATGAGGGCCAAGCAAAAAACGGGAAGCAGGGAATCACTGAACAGGAGAAAGAGGCACCATAATTCATCAGCAACTACCTATGCTCAGCCCTGAACTCCAGCAGCTGGGACGCCTCTTTCCCGCCTCGCTATTAGATATATTTTTGCTCACAGTGCTCTTCTGGGTCCATGGTGAGTTAGATGGCAAAATTATTGCCTGCAACTGAAGAATGGCCATAGAAGTATATCAATAAAAGAACATCCTCTCCTGTGCTACCAGTGAACCATTATCATGGTTCCTTTCTTATTTTTTTCCTTAACCCTTTTCAACCTCCTCATCAACTGAATTGAATTCAAGGAGGCATATTTCTTCTGGCAGATAATTCTTCATCAACTCCACTTGTGAACTTGTGCTTCAAGGTCAACAAAGGTTAAGCAGAAATGAGGAGTTCAACTGGTATATTTAAAAGCAATCAGTAATTACAGCAACTTTTTTTTTTCTTTGCTTAAAATACCTGAAACAGAGTCACACTTTCAGAGGGATTCTGTTTGAATCTGCCTTACAGTATTTTCCACAATATATGGCTGACTCTGCACCAACAACTCAGTTCACCTAGATCCATGAATAACTATCCATCACTTCCTACTGTAAATACAACCCTAAACATATGGGAGAGAATTTATAGTGAATTAGGGTTGTACATTATCGCTGTGATTAGCTGCATTTGTAACCCAGCAGATGTCTGGGTAGTAAAAATCCCCCATGAGTACAGTATCCTGGAGTTTCCCAGTTCCTTGATAACTGGTCCAAGAATTTCTCATCCCTGCTGTGCTCTGGTCCTCATGGCCCAGAGCAGATGCTCACGGTGTGCCCATCTCCTGCAGCACTAATCCCACTCTCTCCATGCTGTGATCCCAGCAGAGCATCGCGTTTCCTCTGCTTTTCTCGTTCCTCTTATCCTCTCCAGAAAGCTTTCCCAGTGACACTCATCATTCTCACAATACCAAAACACTTTGACAAGCTGATCCAAATACCTCCCAGGTATTATCACTGGTTATCACCAGAGTTACAAATTTGAGGACTGATCTGGCTGTAACTATTTATGATACTGGTAATGCCATTATAAGCATCAAGATAATGCTTAGAAAATGTCTCATACCATGTCCAGCCCCTCTTTTCCTGGGCTTTGTTCCAAGAAAAAGCCTGAAGACAGGCATAGTGAATAACTGGCACTGAACTAAAGCCCGCAGAGATCAAGCAACTGGTCCCAAAACATGGAAGACAGACGGTGCTGCCTTGAGAGCTTTCACATGAGATTATCTTTTCCCCTGCATGGGTTTCTCCATCCCAGGGACACTTTAACTTTTGTCAGCTCATGTCTTCCAGTACAGAGGAAAAAATCATCACTGCCCCATCCAAAGGCTTTCATTCCTAGAGGCTAAAATAGCCAAGATGCTCCAATTTGGTTATTTAGTGAACCCTCATTGTTCACTCGCTTCCAATCGGTGCAGAGTATAACTCACAGGGTAACACTAGCATCCATTCAGTCCCTCCAGACCAGAGCCATGATTAAGAGGCACATTCTAAACCCATTGCATTTAGAGACATCTCAACTAAACTAAATGCTGTACAAAAGAGCTGAAACCCAAGTAAACCAGGTCACAAGGCTGAGAATTTCAAGGCTTTAACTGGATAAACAAAAATTGTATAAAAAGATATATCAACATGTTGTGTGTGTATCTTTTTATAACAGTTACCTGGAAAACTCTTCAAGGCAGGGCTGTTTCGAGGAATTAAGTGCCATAAGGTGAGCAAAGCGTGAGCCCTGCTTTATTGAACAGCCATTAACCATACTAGAGATTGCACCATAACATTAATTTTGCAGCTACGAGACGTTGGCCTTGAACAGAATTAATGCATGTGTGCACATTTGCTACACAGTCATAAATTTTAGTAATGCAATTTTACGAGCCTCTTAAAAGGTAACCATTGAAAAAAAAAAATTAGTAACAGGAAAGGCAGAGTAAAGTTCAACAGCAGTATTTCATTACCAAGACAAGGAAAAAAGAATAATGTCTCAGCCTCCTTGGTTCTCCCTTCTCCCCCCACCGTTACTCGGGGAAAAACACACAGCACAACACAGGTTTGTTTTATTGCAGTAAGTGTGTCAGCCCAGCAAGCTGGCAGATCAGGAGGATTTTTCAATACAAGCACAGATTTGTCTGTCACTGAAGTGGAGTTTACAGCAAAGCTTTTCAATTCAGTCCAGACTCCCCATCGTTTCCAAGGCCAGGCAGAATAATTAGCATTTCTCTAGTCCCTCTCTCAGGTATGGCTGTTTTACCATATATCAGTCCCTCTTTTCCCCCCTTCCAGGTAGGACACCTGCCGTTATGGACACAAGCTGGAGCCCCACCACGTGCTGGGGGACAACATGCCGACAGCAGACTGCACAGAGGCTTAAAATAAGCACAGAAAAAAGAGCAATCTTTTTGTGAATAGCGGGTTTTGACATTTTTCTTAAAGCACCAGCAATCAGAACTGCATGTTCTTACCTGAGGAGTTCACCCATTTGTTTTTATCTCTAATAAATGAAATCAGTTTTCAACTCTCTGGTTGCAGAGACTGGCTTGGAAATGTGGCTTCCACAAAGCCCTATATGAAAGCAAATGGGATTCCCCTTCACAACCCTGCCATCTCGGAAGCGGCGTGATCATACCTTGAGGATGTGTGAGAGGAGGAGCCAGGTCACACCTCCTTAAGTGCTGGTAATCCCACCAGTGGGACAAGAGCTCAGGGGACTTTTAGTTGAGGCCAAAGCATCAATGTCTGGTAGAAAATTCCCTCTATTCAGCCAGAGGAATATCCCAAAATCCACAGACCTGGTGTGTGGGAGGGCAGGGAGAAGCAGGATTGGGAGGTAATTGGGAGGAAGCTGCCACAAAAGTCTTTAATTTCCAAAAGCCCCCAGCCTCAGCAGCAACTGTCTATCCAGACACCTTTTTCCCCACCATCTGTTTGGAATTGATGATCTTAAAGGTCTTTTGCAACCTCAACAGTTCTATGATTATATTTTTTTCCTCATACCTAGACAGCATTAAGTCTCACAGATTCTCTGGTCCAGCAAAGAACTTTGCTCAGCACCTCACAGAATCCACTGCTGATCCACCAGGACCACCAATGTCAGTAGTACCACACACAGGCCAAGCACAGCAGCTCATCCAGGACCTGGTCTTCCTTGAAAATCCTGGTTTATTGGAAAGGACTTGGTGTTGTTGCTTTTGGAAGAGCTTCATGGCTCTCTTATGTGTACTTTGTACCACATTGCAGAAAATAAAACCAAATGGAACTTACTTATGAGAGGAGCTCGGCTGCTTCTTCCTTTTTTTGAAGATTTTTTTCTCCTGTTTCAAAGTGGACTGTGAAGATTGATGTAAAGCCTGCAAGAGATTGAGTAGTCTGTGGTCCCAGAATTCATCCAAAGTGACCAAGCTTGTTGGAGAACTAATAGCAGAGCAGCACTTTATAAGATATAATGCTCTTTCCTGAAAAGATAGCAGAGAAAAAAAAAAGATGAAAGGAAGTGCCTCATCTTTATAAACACTTCCACAGGTGCTTGCCTTTTCCCAGGGTGCACACCAACTCAACTGGCCTTACTCTTCAATAGGACCAAGCTGCTACCTGCTCACTATGGGCTGCTTTCTCTCCTTCTGTGTGCAGATTCAATGGGATGAAGTCACAGCAGGACCTCGGAGGGGAGACTATGGCCCTGAGCTCCAATATTTCACTTGTGACTTTCTTGTGCATCAGGCAGAGACATTCATCAAAGCTGTATCTGAAATAAAGGATGTATTAAACTAGTACAATTAATTGCTTTGATTGATATATTTAAGGAAGCACAGAGATGGTGGGGCTGTGTCTTGGTCACAGCATTGAGTGTAGGAGCTTTCTTATACCTTGAGACTGGGTAACTATCCAGCAGCTACTGTAGAAACCTGGCAGCTGCTTTGTTTTTCCAGCACAGGGATGACCCAGTTGAGGTTACATATCCTACATTTCCAGGTTCTTGGCTGAGGAATTCTGTGCCAGGATTTTTTGGCACAAGCCTGGTCACACCTAACATTTTATTAAAGTTCCTGCACCTGGATTCATGCTGTAAACATAACAAACCAGAGGGCACTGCTGCTTAAGCTTCATGGGTAAAAAAACTGAAAAACTATACTATCATCTCCAAAAATGAATCCAATGCTAAACTGGGAATCACAATCCCTCCCAAGAGGACCTGGGATGGCCTGCAGCCTGACTGATGGCACACGAGCATCTGAGGACCAAGCTAGTGTCCCGGCCCCACAGGGCAGTCCCCATCTTGACCAGGATTGTTACAGCAATGCAATAAAGGTGCTTATGCAGTGGAGGTGAGGAAATTGAGACCTTGAATCACTACATTTTCATGCCACTGTTTGTTATTTAGGTATGTCCTCTTTTCTGCAGCTCCTCTTACCACTTCTGATGCTGGATTACTGTCAGCGATGGGCTCAGCTCTCTCTCTGTTTCAACAGCTGGAATTTTAAGACAAGATGGTTTTTTGCAATTAGCAAGTTAAAAGCAACATATTAAATTCAGATAGAGATCCTAAGCACACTGATTGCCTGTTGATAGGTTATTACAAATAGCTATCTATAATACTGACTTTAAAGGGACAGTGGTTGCATAAACATTTAAGTGAAACAGATACCAAAATATTAGTCATGACCTTGTTAAAACAGTTGATATGGAAAAACTCAGTCATGAAATAACCTATAAAATGGAATGTTATGATTAGTGTCAAGAGCTAATCTCCCAGAAGCCTGGACAATGTGATGCAAAGGAGCTTTTAAAAGAAACCCAACAAACTCATTTTTCATTATCTTCTGCCATCTTATTATTTCACAAGTGAGAAATCCATTAGCAATTCTGCCAAGAACCAGATAGGCTGCTTAGTTATTTAACACTGAGATACATCCCATGGCTATCTTGATGTCCTGAAAAAAAAATAATAAAAAATGAAAAGCAATGGAGTAATAAATTATTGTAACTGCTTCATTAAAACTTAGGAGTCTGTAATTTTCAAGTTTATTTGGTATTATATTTAAACAAACCAAAAGGCAACATTTTACAGTAACTTTATAAAATAAAATTATTACATAGTACATTAACCAAAGCCCCATTAAAAAAAAAATTCCTAAAAAGTTTACTGGGGACAGATCCTGCTCTTGCTCTTCTGCACACATGATTTATAGCTGATTTTAAGCAGCACTTTTGTGTTAGGAAAAGCAAATGAGATTTGCCCCCAAAATGGAGTCTTTTTTATAATTCTTGCAGTTTCATTTTATCATGTGTAATATATCAAGTTTATAAGGCATAAATACGAAAAACAGTTCAATATGCTCATTATTTTAATTAAGTACTACAATCTAGGACACTTTTTTTTTTCAATCACACCAAGGATTACACTGTACCTATAGCTTTAATATTTTTTTCATTACTTTTTATACAAAAGTCTATTGTATAGTATACAGCATATACTAGTTGATAACTGGTTCACAAGGTTGATCACAATATTCTTGCAGGTTAATATTCTCAGGATTTCACCTAGCTTGTATGAACTGCAGGGCCCCTCCTCCTCAGGCTGTTCTCCTCCACCAGCAGCATCCCACCGCTCCATCTCTTTACCCATATTATGTGAAGAGCTCTGTACCAGATGTAGTCCCACTGGGAATGGAATGGCTGGGATGAACATCCCAGTGGTGCCAAGGAGCTGCCAGAGGCAGCTGGGGAGTGGAGGCGGCGGCGAGGCAGCGACTCCCGGAGGTATTTGTGGATTGGGGAGGCTGGGAGACGGGCTTTGCTTTCCCCACTCCCACTGGGCTCCCGGCAATGTGGAGATGCTCCCAGGGGTTGTGGGAGCTGAAGGAAGCCCCGAGAGAGAGAGAGATCTGTGACAAACCAGTCTGGTAGGTAGGGAAACCACTGCCACAATGAAGGTGGGTGCCACTGGCTGCTTGTACAAAGTAATGGTAGGCAAAAGCACCTCAATAAACTCAGAGTGCCATTAATGCTTCGGATGCTGTGTGCTTGGGTTGGGACAGCTCTACATCACCCAGGACTCCATAACCTGCCAAAACCTTCCCAGGACTTAGGGGCATCTCTAATGAAAAGATTCATCTGGTGTCAGAATCATAGAATGTGTTAGGCTGGAAGGGACCCTTAAAAGCTATCATCCCCTGCAGGGAGCAGGTACATCCTCACTAGATCAGGTTGCTCAGAGCCCCATCAAGCCTTACCCTGAATTTCTCCAGGGATGGGGCCTCCACTACCTCTCTGGACGACCTGCTCCAGTGATCCACCACCCTCATACCATGTCAGCAGGATGAGTGTTGCACANNNGATGAGTTGTCCACAAACAAAAAAAAAAAAAAAATCCCTTCACAGACAAAACAGGGGTCCCTATATTTCTTCTAGTACATAGCACAAGCACAGCCTCAGCCCACTTCTGGAATCAATAACATCTCCTGCACCCTTCTCACATCACCACTTGGATATTCAGGTATTTTCTAAAATCAGATTACTGAGATGCATCGGAGGCAGCGCTGCTGATTTTGGGTTGGGAGCCAGCAGGGTCAGACCACTCATGCCAGTGGAGGGGGGTTGACAAAGGTCTGGCTGGTGTTCAACCCACACTGATCCTGCCCCTCTGAGGTACTTGTGACCACCAGTGTGGACAGACTGGGACGGACACAGGGCCACACAGCACCTGGTATCCGCTATCATCAGCCAAGGGGAGGGTTAAAGGGCTTTCTGGCATTACCTGGAACCAGGAATAGATTTTTTTTTAACACATACAATCAAATTGCGCACAAGGTAAATTGCACAGCAATGCCCTCCAGAGCATTTTCACATGTCTAATATTAGATATCTCGCTGTCGGCTCCAAATCGTCCCCGGAGGATTCTCTACCTGTCTATATTTACTATGTACGGATCCTGAGCTCCTGAACTCAGGTGCTCTGAATCATACCAGAACTGAAGGCAGCCCAAAATAGACAGCGTGAATTGCTCCCTCCCTGCTGTGACACCATCCTGCAGATCTGGGAGGAAACAGAAATAAGCTTGGTATTAGGAATGGGCCAAAGCTACAGAATTTGGGTCAGGATTCAGGCCAGGCAAGCAGAGATTTTGGTCTAGGGGCTTATGTTTCTTCTATACATGCTGATGAGACACCCGACCCTGTGCTTACACTCATTTTTCTGATAGACCAACGGTCCCAGGGATCACCTGTTCCTAAATAAAATAGAGCACACGAGCAGCACATAAACAGCTCTCCAGCTGCAGGGAAGAACTGCCACACATCTAAAGTCACAACAAAGCCTTTGCCTCCCACACACCCTTATCCTCACTACTTTTTTTAAACCAGCCAGAAACAAACAGTGAGTGTGGCACATCCAAGAGAGACGGAGGAATGAGCAACCCTAGCTGCTGTGTCATCGTGTAGTGAGGCTGCTTCCAAAGAAACCAAATTACCCTACATAAACAGTATTTGCTAAAAGGAGCTCCTTTCTCTTAGGGGACCAGCAAGACCACACTATTTCCTGAAAATATATTTTTTTAACTGGCTTGTTGGGTTTTTTTTCCATCTACACTTGACAGAAGAGTAATACTGCCTGGGTGTTTGTTTTCACTAGCCATGGCAGGTAATTTCTGTCATAGCTCAAGAATTCCTTTGAACCTGCTATTTGCATTTGGGATGAAGCATCAAATGGACATCTCCTATGGGTTACAGACTGCTTGCTGTCCGGTAGAGTCAACCATCATTCTTAAGTACATTAGCAAGAGGGAAGCAAAAGATCTCCCGGTGCCGAATGCTTTGCATTAACAGCAAGTTTCCACTAGCGCTGAAAAACTGTGCCCTTAATGTAAGTGCTCAGTAACGACCAGCCCTGCTGCTTGAGGAGCACTCTGAACTGTATGGAAGGCTTGTGGGAAAAGAGCCTCCATTAGTACCCATTATGCTGTGATTTATGTTATGGGCTTAAAATAGCAAAATTAAACAGTTCTATTTAATCTACAGTCTAAAAAAAAGGCACAAAGACTTTGTGGGAAAAAAAATTATAACTGTTCAGATTACATTTCCAAGAACCTTAGCAGAGTGTTGCTTTGATTTGCCAGCTTTGCTTGCTGGCAGGAGTGAAATTGAGACAATTTCACTGTCTGTGGAGGTAAAGAATACCCTTTTGGCAAGACAAGTTTGCCAGCTCTATGCAAATGTTATTCAACAGAAGCAACTAAAACCTCCTGTGATTGCTTTAAAACATAATCTTTTTGGTCTGCAGCACATTGCACTTATCTAAGCACTCAGTAATGATAGAGTGGGTCTTAGGGCAAGACCAAATACAAAGAGCCCTTTTTAATCTGAACACAGGAATGAACTCTGTTCATGGCTACACAGTCTGCTTTCAATAAAATGATGATGAAATACATAAATACTATGAAACAAATTGATTACATTCAGAGTTTTCTACATTGTAGAGAGCTTTAAGACTTTTCCTAGCTCCTCGATGTAATGCATATAGAACATTTCCTTCTATACAGTGCTACCTTCATGTACCCATACCTCCATTAAATGCAACATAGCTCAGGAAACCTTCCTCTTTTGCCTGGATTCTCATCAGTCTCTGAATCTGTAAAAGGTTATAGTGTTTCTTTAGGAAAAACAAAATTGCACTTTTAAAAATGCATAAAAATCGAACCAAGTTCCCATTAACTCCACCACACAGTCTGTTATTTAAAATTACACTCCTCCAAAAAAAAAAAAAAGTTTTCTAGTTGGTCTGTGTTTTGCCTGCAGTTACAGAATTCTACATCAGGATATCCTCAGACCATTCTTCCTTAGCAAATTCCTCACAGTTTTGCCACCAGACATTTGAAGCACAGCGTGAGCTGAGCTACGTGCGGCTGGGAGTCCCGGGTCCGTCCGCAGGCTCAGGATTTCATCGTACAAATGGGAACTACAATGACCAGAATGACCGTGCAAGCCGCCGCTGCTATGAGGGCAGCTATCTTGCAAACCTTCGCTCTTCTGAACTCGGCTTCTTTGCGTTTCAGTAAGGAGTCATAGCCAGGAGTATAAATGTCTTCCATCCAGTATTCCAAGTTGTTTGGGTTTAGAGATTCTTGAGTCTAAAAATTAAAAGGAAACGGTTGGTAATTGTCTGGAACCTTGCATTAATAAAATTAATAATTAAAACGGGTGTGCCTGGAGGCCTCCCGACTGCACCTGGGTGTGCTGTCAGGATAAAGTGGGTTATTGCCGCTTCTCACATCCCTTCAACTTCTGGTCCCAGTTCCATAAGGCTGACAAAAGTGGCAACAAAATTCTGCAAAAAATAAACTCCTGCAACAGTATCATTCTGCTGCAAAATTCCTCACGTACCTCTGATTTGCCGGAAACTTCGTCATCTTGGATGGCATTTAAATAAAATCTCTTTAATCTGCTAGACAGCGGAGATGTCAGCAACTACCGGCCTGTTACTGCTTTTTACATTATTAAAGCCCAGCTGAAGGGAAGGGATCTTAACACTCCTCATGCACCACATTTTACAAAGCTAACCCTAACTCTGCTACTTGCCTGCAGGGAGTGACTGTCCAGAACCATCCAGCATCCCATCCCTATGGATAGGGAATTTGCAGCAACACCTGGAGACACCAGTCCTTCCTTCCAGTGTGGGGGTACAGAACCACAAACAGCAGATGCTGAACACCCCATGGAGGGGGATGACAGTGAATTTCTGTTAAATCACCCAGGACAAGGTGACCCTCAGGTTCTAGCTCCTCTTCCAGCTTCATCTATTGAAAATCACCCTGGTGCACCACTGCACCCCTCAGTTTTAGGGGCAAGAAGAGAAAGGGAACTGGACACCTGGCATATGATCTGGTACTGCACATTGCTCTGGACCATATCCATAGAGGAGATCATTTAACCCAAATGGCACAATCCATATTTCCACAGGAAGCGATACTCTGCTCATTGCCAAAGTCTGAGTCTCACCGGGTTGGCAAAGATTTTAAGAGAAAGAAATGCTTAAGACTTGGAAGATTTTGCCCACTCATTCCACACAGCTAAACAAAACAAAACAAAACAAAAAAAAAGAAAAAGAAAAAGAAAAACAAGTCTTCTTTCCTGGGAAACTTTTATCAGTGTCTCCATCTGAATGTTTTATCTCCCTCTTTTTTAATATATCTTTTAGTTTTTTTCTTCTTTAGAATTTGTGAACTCTTCAGGCTTTGAATTTCCACCTTGCTTGCAATTTTCCCTTCATCATTCCTGTTAGGGAAGAATGGGGGCGAAATGAGGAAAACCCAAATATTATATGTGCATTATATTGCACTTACCAGCAGAAAGGAATAAAGCAGAAAGAACATTTTGAAAAATGACAGCTTTTCCTCAAAGCTGTCTCCTGTGTCTAGGGCTCCAAAGGGCCATTTCTTTACAAAATGAAAAAGATTCCACATAAAAATGTTCCAGTGAGAATACCCTAACACAGACCATTCCCAGGCTCGTGCCAGACCTGATCCAGAGCTCGTTGGACTCTGCACAAAGAAACTCCAGCTGACTTGAGAGGGATTTGGGTAAGCCTTTAATTGGCTAATTCAGATTTTGTGGCCACGAGCTACTGGCTGAAAACTTGCTTTGCCTGAAAGCGGTGTTACCCTTATGCACAGAACAACTACAAGGAGTGATTTTATAGCTACCCTAGAAACAATTAATATTGAGCAAGGGTTGTATGATCATTTAAATGATAGCACTAGTGTGGTGAAACAGAGATTATCAGCTGAGTCTGAGACTACACCATTCAGGCTCTGAACAACCTATTTCAGCCTTCCGAGGAAAAAAAAAATCAGCAACCTCGTCTCTAAAGGCATCCAAAACTGGCCTGACAATGTTTTGTCCCAGTGGGTCATCATACACAGAGCAAAGTGATGAGATCTCTCACAGACTCCACACCTGGGACAAACTTCAGCCTGACTTTAGTTTTGCAATTTCTTTTTTTTTTAAAGAAAACCCAGCAGACTTACCAAGTGCCAGGGAAGATTTTAAATAAACAAAGACAGAAACCCCCCCAAAGATAGCAAAAGCTAAGCTTCAAGGAAATTACTGTTCTGGACCTCTCTGCCTTGGTATTGACCTTTTAACTACTTCAGAAGGAAGATGCATTATTAAAAAGGCCCATTACTGTTAATCAGCTTCCTTTCCCATTTCATTGCCAGACGTCGCAATGTTCATTAAAGCATAATGTATTTACTTTCAGTTCTAATAAACTTAATCACTGGGAAAAAAAAAACAATCATCAGTCTGTGTGTATTTTTTAAGTTTGTCAGTAAGCTCTATTATAAAGTCTAGACATGGGCTTTGTGGAGTAGATGCAATTCTGACAGTCCTTTCGGAGGGAAGAGAATCAAACCAGTAAAGTTTTATCACCTTTATCCTAAAGATAAATGATGGCAATAAGCTGATTTCCCCAGTTTGCTCACAGTGACACAGCAGAGCTGCTTACAGGGAAAGAAACCACCCTATGAGGAGCAGATGGAGGAAACTTCTCCCAGGGGAGCTTTGCCTCTAAATATCACCTCCCTTGTTGTCCCTCCATGCAGCAGGTAAGAGATGCTTTGCAACTGCCTGCTGCAGAGGAACTTCTTTCAGCCTATCCCTGCTCTAGCCCAGAGTCTGCAATGCCAGGGTGAGGAATTCAGTAAGCCCTCTAAAGCTTTTTAGACCCCAAAAGTAGCAGGTAGCTGAGGTTAAGATGCAGCCTGGTCCCTGTGCACTTTAGTTACAGCAAGAAGGAGAGCGAGAATGAGAAAGTTTGCATGAAATGAGCCAGGTTTTAAAATTGTTGTGCACAAATTCCTACACAAACACTAGTAGGAGTTGCAAACAGCACTGAGTGATAGTTTTAATTCCAAACCAGCTGACATGGGGTCACGAGGCAGGGCAGTTCTGGAGCTAAGCAAGTCTTTCTCATAGTACTCTGATGGTCTCCTGGGGATTAGTCTGATGGATTTGGAGGTGGGTTAGGGACCTCAGCACTGAGCCATCGAGAGCTGAAGTGAAACCAAAAGACTCAGATTCTTGCATGCCACCTTCCCTGGCAGATCAGCTTTGGAGACAAGCAGAATCCCTGCTTGAGTATGGCTGCACCACAAGCACAGTACTGATAAGCCCGAAGCTGTAGGTCAGTGTACTTCAAGTGCTGCCACCAAGGCTGTAGCTAGCTGGGGCTGCTTGCTCTGCTCTGGGGCATGCACACACATGTAAGGAGACCAAAGTGCCTGAGGTCACCACCAATCTCCCCTCCAGCTCTGCACGTTACTGTAGAAATGCACATAAATGATACACACTCATCTGCGCATCAGCGTGTATTTCATTATGTGATGTAGTTTGTGTTTCATGACCAATATTGCAACATTTCTTTGTTTACATTCTATGGATGTCGTTCTCCATGCTTCCCCTTTAAACATGTGTTCAGATACCTTCCTTCCTAGAAGATGTCATGTGTATATCCAGGTAGACAGAGCATCCAGTGTAGTTACTCAGTCCTGCATCTGAGCAGCCCTTTATATATCAGGATTGTGATTTCAAACACAGCACAGCTTGGGAAAATTTAAATCCAAAACTTGTATTTGTCTCCCAGTAACTTGTTCTGCTCACTGCAGAAAACCCTGCATACCTCCAAGCTAAACTAAAGTGTGAAAAAGCCTCATGTCCCTAGCAAAATGGAAAAACTCCTAACGCTTAAATTCTCCGTGAACAATTCAGGCAGGACATGGATGGAAAAGAAAGCAGCAATCCCAGCTTCTGCACCATTGGCCTTGATGCAGCTAGGGACCAGTTCGTCTCTGCACCCCTTTACCCCTAATCTGTAGCACTACTGACACCATAATGGCTTAGCAGACATGACTCCATTGCAGAATAAACTGGGAATACCAACTAGTCAAGGATCACCATTCAGCAATCAAACAGATACATCTTTCTCTGTCCCTGGCCAGGATAGATGGGTATGTACAAGATTAAAGGCTCAACACTGCACAGCTCCTTCCTGAGCTACCTAAATCCATTCTTAAATGCATACTCTGGCAATACCCATTCATAATCAAGCCATTCCCATTGAAAAACAGGACTCACTTGTAGATCCAATGCTGCGATCTTTCCTTTATCCCCCGAATTCCTCGTGTATTCCTCTATGGTCCACGACGGCTGGGCGCGCTTCACTTCAGCCAGCTCTGTCAACCTCATGTCTGTGTAAAGCGGGTTGCTTTTCATGTGTGACTTGAGGGATGCTGGGTATGGATGAGGACTAAAGACTTGTTCAATCAAGAAAGCATCTTTTGGTTGTTTAGAGAGTCTATGTGGCTGTGGGATTTCATATTGCCTGTCTGCCTGTAGTAGGGTTCAAAAGAATTTGAGAGAAGAAACAGGACTATGAGGGGGTTAAACACAAAGGGCAGAGATATTCCTTTCAAAACTCACAATAAGATAAAAAGTACCAGCTAGGACAAAGGTTTTGTATGGCTTTTAATCTATTTTCTCACTGTCTCCTCACAACCAGACACATCTCCACATTCACCATAACATGAAGCAAAGGAAATGTAGTTTTGTACTGTTTACAGGTTCTAAAACTATTCTGAAAATTACTCTGCCATCCAGAAAAGCCCAGCTGATCTGGAAAGACTGATGCATTCATGCAAGCTTCTAGATTTGTTTCCAGATAAAATCTTAACAAGAAGTAGTCTTGAGGGAAGCCCCCAGGTAGCAGACCCTTGACAGTGCACCATCCAAGGTACCAATCCACAATCTAATGCAGGCATGAGAAACGGACTTTGACAATCAGTATTTCATCCTGGTCAGATCAATGTACAGAAAAGCCAAGGTTTGGGCTTTCTAAGCATAACTAACCCTCTTCTCCTGCAACATACTAATAACTTGTGGTTTATGGTTTCTTGTTCACCCGACTACACTTATTTCCAACAAATCTCTTCTTTTCCCTTCTCCACCCTTCACTGCATTCACTCCCTGTCATAAGGAAACACAGCACGCCCATCATGTGGTCCTGATTGAGGAGGGAGCCAAAGGACACCCAACCCTCTACGTTGTCCATGAAACAGAAACAACTGCCCACACCATGCACAGTTTCAGATGAGTAGGAACCAGATACCAGCGCAAGGATGGCCACAAGAGCTGTGCGATCCATGAAAGCAGCAGTGGCCAGTTGTTGAGAGGGATGGACAGGGTCTTTATGAGTGACCAAAACAAGACCACAGTTATGCTGCATTTCCTCAACGGGAGATGTAAGAGTCATGTAAAAGACCATGAAAGGCAGATATAGAGAACATAACTACAGTTTAGGTCTCATGGTGCACATCCAAGGATTCTTTTCTTGAGACATTTGAATCCATGAATCTATTCTGTAGCCTTTTAAATAAGCACATACTTCTCTAATGAAAGCCAACACAATGCAATTCCAAAATATCCCTTCTAAAACAACCACTAGAGAATTTCTATTTTCCTCATGCCCTTTTCACCAGGTTAATTACCCGGCTTCCCTGTATCACCACTGATGATGAAGAACACCATCATCTTCCAGAGATCTCAACCACATTATCGACTCCCCTCCCTTTATAAAAAAAACAAAGTGCTTCATAGGTACAACTTGACCATATTGCAGCTACTAAGTAAGAACATATAGGTACAAAATCACTCAGTTATAATAACAATAAAGACAGGCATAATATGATAGGGCAAAATATTGTCATACCCTGGGGCTTGTGATGACTATGGAAGACATTCATACCAATTATTTTTAAGTGCTTATTATGCATGTTAAAGTTGAAATTACCTCTTTAGATTTCCTGTGCCAGTCCTTATTTTCTCCTCCATCTCTCTCTTTCATCTCCTCTTCTGTAATGCCAACTTTGTTGGTGTAAGTGATAGCTCTCCAGTCTCGGGGCGAGTTTGAAATACTTGCGATTTTGGATTCAGTTGCACTATTTTCCTCTGTTAATGACCTTGATGACCTCCTAGTAAACAAACTTTTTTTTAAGGCTTTTACTCGAAGACTCTCGCTATTGCTTCCACTGGCATCTGAACAGCACCATTCTGGATTATTCTCTAGTTTGCCTCCATGAGGAGTATTGTGGCACTGAAATATCTGTGGGGAGTTACTCTCATCTGATGCAGCGTCACTTGTCAAAGAATTGAGATCTATTTGTACACTGACCTTCTCTGGCTGCTGAATTTTTTGATCCAACTTGCTTAATTTTCCCAGGACTTGGGAAATTTCTTCTCGGACACCTGAGAGAGATTCCAGTTTCTTCTCTATTTCACCAATCCTCAACACTAATTTGCAGACGCTTGTTTTCAGCTCATCATCGGTGTTACTGACCACTTTATCCAGTTTGTTGCAGGTGCTCCCGTTGGAGATTTTAGTTAAATTGTGCTCAGGTGAGCTCTCACAGTCTGATTTATGCACCTGAGACAAGGAACCAGTGCTGTTGTAGCATGAAGACTGCATCACTCCTGTCGACCCACTGATACTCATGTCATCCAAAAACCGGAAAATGTCACTGATGTCATCACTCACAATTTCAGAGTCATCATCTGACTGCTTAAGAGAGTGCCGCTCTCCATACTTGCCTTGGCCAGCTGCACACAAATCCTTACATTTCTTGTGGTCTAGAACTTGCTGATCTGTTTGGGTACCAACACTTGTGGTTCTGTCAATGCTCAAGATCTGGACAGAAGAACAATTAATGCTTTTGTCCTTAAACTTTTTGACTGGCTCGTGTTTCTCCACATCTAGAATGGAAGGGATTTCCTTGGGTTTATGCCCATTTGGTTTCACAGCATAGTTTGCCTGCATAATTGGCTGCTGATCCTTTGTGTTTAGGTAGGGCTGATGCCTGTCAGCTGAAGGAAAGTTTGGAGATGGGCTGTTTGAATTCTGGTATCGTGGCTTCTCTTCAGTCTGCTTCCTATTAAAAAATGACCTTTCAAAGTCAGGTACTTCCTCAGTATTTAAACTCCAGCTTTTAGCTGGCCATGCAGTTTGCTTGGTTGGCTTTCCAGTCCACTTTTTGGTGTCCTGGGGCCCGAGAATAGTAGTTGGGCCAAAATACGTTGAAGCTTGAAGATCATCTAAACTTTCATGCTTCGCTCGCCTTTTGTCTGGTATAGGAGAATAAACTGGATTCAAGTACTGACTGCTGTATGGCATTTCAAAGCTGTGGTTGAAGAAAGCCTGCTTAGAGCTTTCTTTCCTGTTCTGAGGCTCCCTGTGTCCATCTTCAGGCTTTTTGTTGGGTGCTATTAAATTAGGAGATATTGTAATCAGATTATGAAAATCTTCTTTGAATATATTTCTTTTCTGGACACATGACTGCATCACAAATGGCTCATCGTTTGAAATGAAGGTTTCTTTTATGCCTGCACTTATAGACAAAGAGTCCTGGTCTGAAATTGATTCATTTTCAATGTTCATGGGGAAGTACGTACTCTGCATCTCACACGGGGGGGATGTAGCGATGGAGTAGGAGGCCAGAGCCTGTAGCCTGTCCAGAGAGGCTGCCCGGCCCTTCATCTCTTTGTTAACACCGAGTAAAAAGTTGGGTTCTGATGAGGGAACAAACTGTTGGCAGTCTTTGCAGTCCATCTTTCTGCATTTTGAAGACCTTCTGACAGGAAAGCCCCGGCTAAACTCCTGGTCATTCAGCTCACAGTTGGGCACGCAGTCTGCCATATTGCAGATCTCCGTGTCTGATCTGCAGGACTCGAAGGACTCTTTCTTCTTCACTTTCTGCCTTGCAACTGGAAGTTTCTCCTTGGCCACTCCCCCATTCATTTGTATGAGGTTGAATATTGTTACTATATCTGCTGCAACCATGATTTTCTTTGATTGCTGATTGTTTACAGTGCATCTCATTTTGTCTTTGAACAAAGTCGCTGGGAAATTAGGATCCAGGCAAGCGGTGTAAAACAACACACTTCTGAGCTTGGCCAACTGGGATAAATCAAACCTTGCACACAGGGACTTGCAGAGGTCCTGGTAGGAAACAGTGTTCTGCTTCGTGTCCAGCTCCTCTAAGATCTTCACCAGGAAAAGCGAGGATTCCTGATTGGACTCCATGGCTTAAGTGTTCCTTGGGGGTTTGTTGGTTTTTTTTAGACTGGAAACTGCCTTCCACTTCTACAGCAACATACAACAGCAAACAAAAAAGATTGTAAGTCACCCACAGACAATACTCAGGATCTTGTAATTCAGCTGCAGATGGGACCCAACTCTATCCATGCAGCGAAGGGCTTACTTGTACAGCCCATCCTCATGTTTTTGAACTCCAGGCCGTAATCTTAGCATCAATGAAATCAATACTTAAATGGAATCAGGATTTCATCCAAGGAGACTCATTTATGTCAGTGCCTGCTAAAGCAAGCAAATAAACAGCAGAAGCTTTGGGGTGCTGAACTAACAGCAGGTATACAATCCCAGCCTGATTGCTCCAGGGCTCTCACAGAATTTCTTACCAACTTGTGAGAGGTTGAAAGTACAGACATGTCACATTTTTTGGCAATAATTCTAGCCCTAGCCTAACCAGAAATGATCTACCACACCATGACAACCCCAGCTGTTTTCATATCTGACTGTAAATGGCTCTCAGGAAGATTTTGTGAGAATAAACTTCTGACATGTTTTTAGAAGTTATATGAGCATAAAATTACCATCTTGCTTATTTAAAAACTATCTTCTCCTCTGCTCTGAATTATCTCCTCTGGATACCATGAAACTTTTCCAGAAATACCTTTTCCCGAGTTTATATTCCAAGAACGCCGATGCTGTCCAGTCCCATGAAAACTATCTGTGAGAGCCATTTCAGCTATAAAGTGCAACATTTACAAATGAGCAGAAAGAGTTAAAAAAAGAAATCCCACTAAATCTTGAAATCATTCCAGCAGATGCTAGGGGGCTGGCTGCCAATCAGAGTGGATTTGAAGACTGAGAAATATCAAGGACACAGAACATCCTCTTCAGTGATGTGCTCCCAGAGAAATTCAGGGAGTGCGGCTCCGTTCACCAGCCCCAAATGATAGGGCAGATGTAGAGAGCAAAGGCTGCACATTTATGTGGACAACAAGAACAGCTCAAGCAAGCAGAGCTAAGGCTATAAACATCTTGGGAAGGACATAAACCCCTGGACTTTCAGATTTGAAGCCAACCTTTAACTGTCACAGATTAGGAAAGGATGCTGATAGGGGGCAGATTATTTTTCATCTGCCTACTGTGAATATCCTTGCCCGTGTCTCTGCTGCTGGCTACTAGGAGAGAGCACAGGATGATGCAGTCTGCTGATCCCTATGGTCAGTCACTTTATCTTTGTTATTCTCACTGATAGGAATGACAAAAATATTTTCCCTTCACAAAAAAGCTATGATGTCTTACCCATTTGCTCCCACCCTTAGATGACCCCTGAATTAGCCTCTCTTTCTGTATCAAGTGCAGAATATTCACCCAAATAGTAAAACATAAAATCAGGCTTGCAAGGTTGTTGGGTTTGGGTTTTTTTTTTACTCATTTAAAAAGTCACATCCGAGCCAAAAACCTCAGGGCTCCCGAGAACCACTCCAAGAACACACAGCTCCTGTTCCCTCTCTTGTAGCCTTTCATCTTGCCCTGACATTACACACTGCTGATTGCTCGCAGTGTCAGAAGCCAGCACACATCACCTTTCATGGCAAACACCACAGTAGCATCTTCCAGGGGGGGAAACTTAAAAACACCAGGTTACCCATAAGGATATGAAACAAATGTTCCTACGGACCTGGCTGTTTATTCAAGCAGTATCTTTCTGCTCTATACGATCAGAAGTTGAGCAGCAGCAACATGAATTATTTCTGTGATTGTAAACACTACTCAGAAGCCAACGGCTACAGGGATTTTCCAACACCTCTGCTATATGCATGTTTATGTTTAAAGCCTGTGTGTTAGGAGCAGAAGCACAACTCTTCTGTTAACTGACAAAAGAGCAAAAATGCTCTATAGCTCAGTGCTCGGCTGCAGAAAGTAAGGCTGAAAGCTGGAGGAGGGTGTTTGTGTCCCCTGTCTCTTTATCGACAGTGTGTGCTGGGAGGCACAGTCTTTTTAACAGCCAGCCTTTGTGTTCCATTGACATGTCACCACTAGAAAATGAAGCTCCCGTGTTAGGTCCAAACTGCTCTGTCAGCCACCAAAGCCACCAAGCACACCCAGAGTAAGCTTTGTGTGTGTGGCTTGGAGACTCTCCCAGCTGCCAGGGGACTGGCATTGAAAGTCAATTCTCTGCATGTTATAAATCTGCCATGTGGGGCAGGAGTGGAAATCTGTCTTTTTGTCACCTCCAGGATGAATACCAGCAAAAGCAGCTATCTTCTCCCATGTGTAACCTCACAGCTTCTTGCAAAACCCTCACCTGGATATGCATTTTCACAGCCTGATACACACTCTGTCTGCGCTGACCTGCCAGCTCCCCACTCACACTCCCGCTAACACACACACAAGTAGCCAGTTTGCAATACTATATATTTCTTAAAGCTGTCAAACCATTTTGTTGCCTTTCTGTCTCTACTCTCTCATCCCAGGGATACCCTAGGTACAGTTTCTGACATTTTTTGGTTTGTACCCAGCCATTTTTAGTGTACCCCCTCCCATCAGAGGTATTAATTCTACTTGGGTTTCTGTACCCTATGAATCTAGTAAAAGTTAGATACGTCCTGATTTTCAAAGGTGCTGATAGCTGACAGGTATAGTAGGTTCAGTTGGAAACCCTGTATGCCCTCAAATCTCATATTTATCACCAACAAGGAGCCATGGTTGAAGAACTCCATTCCATAACCATGTTGTAAAGCACTGCCGCTGAAGCCCAGACCTGTAGCAGAGGAGTTCTGCTAGTCCTGGTTTAGCTCAGCCTGAGATACTGCGCTCAGAGAGCCAAGCCCAAGAGATCCAGTCAGCTGTCAAGTAGTGAGGGAAATGGAGGTGATAGAGGCTTTAAGATGTGACCAGGAGAGAATTTGGGAATTTCAACAATTTGGTGAAGTGAGGTTCAGCTATGGGAGGTGGGAATTGAAAAGGCAGGTTGCAAAATCAGATGTAGGCTTAAGGAAAAGCAAGCTAGCTAGGAGTTGGAATGATCCTCTTCACCTCTTGGCTGCTCACAGCTTTCTGGTGTGAACGCACTTAGGTGTGAAAGTTACCTTTGGGCTTCAGCCTGGGCATGGAAATTGGTGCTCCCTTGTGCCAGAGCATTGCTAGCTGAGCATGCAGCAGATTCAGGCTGTGAAGAACAGGATGTATTACCCCATAAGGATAATACAAAAAGGCCTTCAAATCTTGTTTCCTGGGTCAGGGATGTAAAAAAGCAGTGCCAAGGTTTTTAGTGGCACATTAAGCTCCCCTGTCTCTTGTCAAACCCCCTAACAGCCTGCAACAGAGACAGGTGCCTCTTGGCAGGTCAACCCAGGAGCTGCCACATCCAGGTGCCAAGCACTTGGCCATGCACCATCTCAGCTGTTATGTCCACATTCATTCATTATCCCTCAAAGCAGGACCAGAATATACCTGGACATGGCACGTAAATGCGAAGCTCTGAAATAAGCACAGAAAGACCTTTCAGGGAGGCTACGGGGTCATGAATCACTCAAAAGCAGCAAAGTGAATGAAAGCACCCACAGCAAGAGCAGCAGCATGGGGCCTCCTCGGATGGCCTCAATTCCACCAAGATCCTCGTGCCTTATTTTCAATACCAGCATCCACATGCACCCTCCAAACCACTCCCGAATTGACTTTAGTCTGCAGACGTGGAGCTAACCAGACACAGGGGTAGGATCTAGTTTATTTATCTTCAGCAAGACAACCTCTGTCCAAAGGAGCCACTTAATGTTTCGTCTTCAGTAATTTTTGTTATATCAACACTAGGAGAGTTGCTTTGACTCAGCGTCCTAAGACTCGACATTTGCTGCTCTAACAGCACAATTATAGCCCATCATGGAGTTGTACAGCATCATATTGCATGGCCAGTCGATGGGGTCTGACTCTCCTTGCACACGGGCGAGCTCCAACTTTACCACAAATCAATGTCTTCTTGCCCTGCACCAAGAGCAATGAACAGAGCTCTCATCTTACCATTAACCCCATCTCAGCCTCTGGAGGAGAAGACCAAGAATATTTCGACTGCAACCTCCATCCCTAGTGGTCAGTTCTGCTGCACAAAGGGAATATAGTGTTCTATTTTCTGCTGTCTTTAGGAATCAATCCTCCATGCAACCTCTCCCCTGTGATCCTCCAGAGCAGGGGATCCTGCATACTCTCACACAACTTGCTTCCACACAGGAATGCCAGGACACACTTTCCCTCCTCACCACCTCACAAATCAGTGCTGGAGCAGGGAGGTCCTCCTCACCTCCTGACTACCTTGTAGATTCACCATCCACAGGAATTAATAAGTACTGTTCTCCAGTTGCCCTGGCCTCACTCCCCTGCAGCACCTTCAACACAAACCTTGCCCCTCTTCATGGACCAAGTGCAGCACATATCAGGGCAGATAAATCCCAGCACAAGATTCAAGAGAAAGTCCCACCACTAGACTTCCCTGAGCAGCTGTGGGGTGGCAATGTGCATTGCATGAACTTGAATTGTGGCCACCAGCAGACAGACTGTGTTATCTCCCCCCTCTTATTTCCTCCTTCATTTCCTTCCCTGTTCTTTGTACCTCTGACATTTGCTCTCCCCATTTCCCAATATCCACAGCAGGTGCAGCTCACACACAGACACGGCTGCTGTAGTCATCATTTCCCCTCTCCCTTTGATTTGCCAGCCAAGAGAGACACAGCATCCTTGTTTTCCTTCTCCCCACAGCGACTAACGGGCCACCCTATAATACCATTACAGCGACGACAGAGAAAGCAATCCTTGCATAAATTCCCCCAGAAAGAGCCAACTACTTCAGCCCAGGAGAACATTAATATAGAGCCAGTAATATGCTGTTTTACTATTAACTTGAGATCATAAATCTTTCACCCTGCCTTCCCAGTGCCAGATACTATAAAACAAGGCAGGCAACTCACTCCTCGCATGAAACATGTAATGCATCGAGATGGAATCCAGTTTTTGTTTCTCCTGTACTCACAAATCCATTTCTCTGTCAAAACATTAAGAAATTTTCTGATGAATGATTGGACATCTCAAGCCCCGTCTGGCTTCCACCATGCACACAGGAGGTGGCCCTTGGGGAAACAATGCTGGCTTCTGCACACCTTATTCCTCCTCCCCCCGCCTTCTGCTGCTCGCTAAAAAGAAAACTAAAAAGCACACTTTGGAGCCCTGCCCGAGCAATAGCAATCACTTCTGTCCAGCTTTCATTGAAGAGAAAAACCCTCCCAAACAGCCCGACGCAGGCAGCGTCCTCCGGACCATTCTCTCGGCTGTCAGGTAACAGCGTGGGCTCCAGCCCCCCGGGGAAGGTAGGAGATGCGTTCTGGCTCCCTGCCTCGCTGGTGTGATTTTCACTCACTCCTCCGGAGCCGAAGGGGATGAACGCATCAGCCTGAGAGCTGCCAGGGCTCAAGCACCCGCTCTGGGCAGCAGTTTGCTGCTGTTCTGCACAGGAACGATGCACGCGTTGCACCCTCCCAGGCATCCCACCGCTAACCGCATCTGCGGTTCGCCGCGGGTTTTGTCGGGGACTAGAGCTGGAAGAAGTTGCTATTTTCTTCATCTTGTGTGAAGGAGCCTTGGAAAGCCACGCTTTACAAACCCAGCTCCTTAACAGAGGCAGGCTCTGCTGCAAAAGGACTCTGCACAACACTTCAGCACTGCCTCCCCCCCTCAGAATTCAGCAGTCTTTAAAGGCTCCCAGTGCATAAATTAGCGGGGAAGTTGTGGATAAAGGCAGCATACCCTCACAGCCATGTCAAGGCTCAAGTGGAACAAGGTTTGCCATTGATTTTTCTTGCACAATAACCTTAGGCTGATAATTTGCATTGTTCAGTTATGCAATCCAGGTTAAGGTATCTATAGGATCTGGAAAAGTGCAAACAATCATTCTAAACCTGTGCAATAAATTCCTTGAATTATTACTGCATCATATGCTCTCAGTTATTCTTTGCCAACTACTGGCCCATACACACACACACAGACACACACAAATACTGTTCTCTCGACACGTTATTAGAGCACATCCAAGTCACATTTTTCCCAAAAATTGTTGTATAAGGAGATACCATCACAAACACTGACAGACAGACACAGAAAGGTCTAATTGAGTTAAACATCAGCAGTTTATTTCATCTGTGGATAACCTGGATTTTTGCATGGAAAAACCTGTGACAACCCCACTGCCACCCCAGATCTGACTGCACAGACCAGCTTCCTCACTCTAGTGCGTCCGGCTTCCCTGGTCCCCATCCCCGGTGCTCGCCATCCCTCCAGGCTCCCCACTTGGGGCTGTAGGGGGTCCCAGGCCCAGGCCAGGGGTCATCTACTTGCTCCGCTCCAACTGCCCATGGACAGATCCAGCTGTGTGGGACTGAAATGGAGATGCCCAAGTCATAGATGTCCAACTCGTAGATGGAGTTTCAGGATTTTTGAGTGTGTGTGTCGTCCCTTTCCCGAGGAGCCTGACAAAGAGGTTGATGCCCAGCGGGGACGGCAGCGGCAGGACGGGGGGGGAGGGTCTCTTACCTGCACTTACCCCACCTGATCCCAACACGGCGGAGGAAGCCCCCTGCCGCGGCACCCCCACTCCCCAGAGCATCCCCGGGGGATGGAGAACGGAGGGCGCTTGTCCTCAGCGCCCCTTTCTGCCAGCCCCCCTCCCTTTACACATTCATGCCCCCCCCGCACCTGCG
>VXBZ01012308.1:1102070-1189663 GCA_013399135.1 Heliornis fulica
CCCGCCCGCAGCTGCGGGAGGGGGCTGCCCCGGCCGGCCCCAAGCGCTGCGGCAGCGGGGCTCGCCAGCCCGCGGGCACGGTGCGCAGCGGGGATCCGCCTTTCGGCCCTTGGGGCTGTTATTGTGATCGTCGTCCTTGTTGTTGTTGTTATTATTATTATTAGTGCGAGTCCCGGTTGCTCTCACAGCCGCGGGGGGGCTGGGGGTGGGACCCAGCCCGGCGGCACCGAAACGCGCAGCACCCACCCCCCACACCCCATCCACGGCACTGCTCGGGGTGGGGAGCAGCGCCCGGCTCCCCCCACGGTCAGCCCCGAGATCCCCCGCACCCCAAATGCGGGCTGAGAGTGACAGGTACAAGGGCAGGGGGTGCCTGGTAGGATGCCTGGTGGGATGCTCTCCTTTCCACCTGGGAACACGGCACCCCAGCACCCAGCCCTGCACACCCAACACCCTCGGGGGTGCAAAGTCCATCCATGCGCAGGTCTCGCGCTGCCCGCAGTACCTGACCTCCCACAAGGCCAGCGGTACCCCACTGTCCCTCAGGCAAGTGGGTCACGGTCCTTACAGGGTCTGGTGGCGTGGGACACCAGCGCAGGAAGTCTCCAACTCGGGTGTGCTGAGATTCACACACGGCACCAAGGTGTGCTTGCTGCTGGTCCAGGCAGGAGAGAGCTTACCTTAGGTTGGAGGGTTGCTGCTTTCCTTGCTGATGGTTGACTTGCTATGCCACCCAGAAAATATTGCAGAGAATTTTTTAATAGAGGTGTTGCTGGGTGAATAAAGGAGTGAGATGTCAAAGGCTTCACTTTTCATCTCATTAGCACTGTTTGTGTAGTGGACTATCAGCTTTTCTTTCCTAGATGAACCAATTCAAAGGGTTGTGTGCACAAACATGTCATGGGTGTCAGACTGCTGCAGACAAACTGGAGTAAAACTATGTGTTTTACTTACTCTGACAACCTTGGGAAGAGACCTCTCTGCTCTCCTGGGTGAAACAAGGGGTCGGGGGTGGGGGTGATTCTGAAACCCACTGGTGTACAAGTACTTCCTTTGCCTTGAAAGAAAATTATACACAATTCAGTATATATAAAATATTTGTAAAGACACTTAACACACACAGCAGCTAATACTAGAGGACAAGATAAACATACATCTTTGCAAACTGAAGAAAAAGGTGTTTATACTACATTTATTCTTACTGCTACTTAACAGCACTGAAAGAGGCAGTGTCCCTGCACTCCATTTTCCACGGGGTTTTTTCAGATTGCTTTGCACTATAAGTAGCCATATACTTGCAAACTGTGTGGCTGTATTTCTTCAACCCTATAGCCCTTCCTATAGAGCATGCCTTCAGGGCATCAGAACAGGCAAGCTCTCTGCACACTTCAGAATTGCAAACACCAGAGAATAAGCAGGAAACACTTCTTACTGCTAACCCAGATATAGCTGATGTTACTTTGTTTTCCCCAGGTCCTGAAAGGTTTCCAGAGCTGGCTCCCATAATAAAAGATGGTCCAGCTAGAAATTAGGAAGCATAACATCAATAATAATGGGTCCTATAATACATTCCTTGATTATGAAAGACGATGTCTACTCCACAATTTCCTGATGGAGAGGAAGTCCCCAACTGGAAAATCCTGTTCTTCTTGGAGGAAAAGGGACCGTGCAACTGGTCATGTATCAGCCTTGATCCCGGTGCGCGTGCGCTGTCCCGAGTTGTATCCGTGACGTGAAACTGCCTCCTGTAAAAAGCCTAGTAAAAATTTGTAGTGATTTAAAAGCTCAACAGTTCATTGGAAGGGATGTTGTCTTATGCATGTCCTTTGCTCCCAGTACACACATGGTAATTTGCACAGACCACTGTACCCATCACCCCAAATCCCTCAGATCGACGGCATCTGGGAGAAGCAATTCCCCAAGGCCAGGCTGCAGCCCGAGGAAAGTTTGGTCCCTTTGCCATTTGCTTTCCTCACTTCCCCCTTAACATGCAGAAATTACATTTAATTGATGGCAAGGGTTTCATTAGCTTTTTGTGGACTGTGACTAGTAGCATATAATTAGGAATCACCTGCAAAAAATTGGTTTGAAACAGTTAAACACAGCGCAGATTCATAAACACAAGACACTGATTTTATAAAGACACTAGGTAGTGTGTCCCAGGATAAAGGTGATGATCAAGGGAGGGGGGTGGGGTGCTGTCTTAGGGGTGGGGAAAACCCCTCCAAGCAGCTCAGGGTGCTGCAGGTCTACGGTCACACATACTGACACTTTCCCATCTGGACTATAGTTCTTCTTGGCCCAGCAAGCCAGGTTTGACAGCAGCATCAGTGGGAATTTCATCCAAGAGGAGAGCACCAGATCAGCTCTCCCCGTCCCCATTCCCCGTCTAATTTTAGTGCCATCATCTCCTGTTTCCCCTCCCCACCTTTCATTGACGTCTCTGCTTTGTTCTCCACTCTCCTCTTCCCTTTCATCTCTTCCCTTCAGTCGCTGGCACATTTACCTCATCTGGCTCCCTCGTAGCCTCCACCTTCCCCCCAGGCCTTGCATCTTCCGTGCCCTCCCCTTCAGCAACTCCATCCAAATTAAGCAGGAGATGTCCCAAGCCAGGACTTCGCACACACAACTCTCTCACCACACAGGGCTGCAGTTTCTTCCCTATGTAGCACAGCCCTAATATAAAGATATTTCCACCCAATTTGCATGCCTGGGCCAGAGCACATATCTCATTCATACATGATGCTAACATCAGCTACCAAAAAAATGAACACATTGCTGCTGTCTTGTCCTCTCTCAGAGCAGCAACTGTGCTTGTGTGCAGGAATAAATCCTCAGGGCTGGAAACGCTGAAGCTGATGGATGCTGGAGGAGAAGCTTGTGTCAAGGATGAGATCTAGGAAAGAAACTGACTTTCATCACTGCAATGCTCACTAACTATTTCTCTAAAACTTTCTGGCTACCTCTCCATGTTGATAACTTGCCATGGAGAGCCAGGATTTTTCCACTTGTGTTTTGTCCACACTCTCTTACAAATTTTTCTTTCGGTTGCAACCCCTCTAAAGCAGCGTGCATCCCAGCGTAGTATCAGCTGCTGCCAACCCAGGCTCTGGGCTCTCCATTCACCTTATCTGATGCAGTGTGGCTGTAGCATCGTGCAGCTGCTACCTGCTCTGCTTTGCAATGGCTTATATGAGCAGTTAACTTAAACCAACCCACTTGTCCCACCAACAGCCTAAACCAACCCACTTGTCCCACCAACAGCCAAGGTACCAGCCCAGGGACTCATTTCAAAGCACTAAGTCTTTATGTGCACCTTCCTTATTGCAACCTCTGGGCAAATTTGTGCCATTAGAAAACAAGACCTCAACATACCGAAAACCCTTCACCAACTTGGTGCTTTAGCTGCTCTCAGGAACCCCCACATGATTTCCTGAGGAACCTCTCTTACCAACAGGTAAAAGAGAACAAATTTCTTTTTAATCGGGATGTGACCGTATCAGGCACTTTCTTCATAACAGACTTTTCTTAAACATCTATCAGCAGTCAAATGATATTAAAATATAGAAAAAAAACCCCACAAAAAACAGTCCTTCACTAATGCAGCTTATAGTACAGAGACCGCCTCACACTTACTGGTGTGCCAACAGGACTTGCCTCAGCCTCTTCTGGGTTTGCTTAGAGAAAATCTAAAGACCAAAGTACAGCCTTATGTTAGGAGAACATGTAGCTATGCTCCAGTTAGACAAGACTCTGAGCTTGGTGTACTCCCTGGAACACTTAAACCAGGGTTTGAGAGAACAAGGCAAGCTTAGGGGGAACGTCCAAACAACCCAGGGTGCTGCTTGCTTCACCTCTGTGTTGCAGTCTGAGTGAAACACCTGATTCTTCCCTAGGTTAAAGACAAGACCAAAAGTTTCTGCATCATTAAATATCACTTAGCAATATATAGCCTATAGATGGCTATTTTTATCAAGTACTCCGTTATTTGCACTTCCTCTGAAATCTCAGTAGTGTATCAATATTGCTTAAGTTGTCTTCTGTGGTCAGTGTGCAGGCTATGCCTGGAAAGATGCATCTTTGTGTTGGCAGTGGTTATCAGTGAGTGATTGATAATGGGCAAACTTCTTGTTCAGCTAAATGGGATTTGGCACAGGATCACTTGAAATATAACAACCACCTAAAAAAAAAAATAATCAGGCTGTTGAATAGCATCCACCCCTACCAGATGTGCTGACTGTAGAATATGCCAAATTCTTCCAAGCAATACACTTGACAGCTATCCTAGGCAGAAGTGATTTTCTTTTTCCCCCAATATATTTACAAACAGAGAAAAGTCACAGTGGAATAGGATGGATAAGATAAAATATTTTGTGCATATCTGTCTAGATTTTTTTAAAGCGTTTCCCTCTGCTATGTTGAATTCCTTTCCAGGGGGTGTGGGAACAACTGGATTTTTCAGACATAAATGCCTATGAGAAATAAACCCCATATTGCATGTTCAAGCATTTATAAAATAGACTTTTAACACCATGTACAAAAACACTGGTGACTGAAGTGGTTGCAGGCTAATCCATCTGAAAGAAGAAACTTTATATTTAAGCTTGTTTAACCAACTGAAGCAGACCCAGAATGATTCAAGTATTTATATTCACAACCAATCTTTTTATAAATGATCCTTCACTTGGGCTTTTCAGTTTGAGTCTTTTTGAGCACATTGTTAACCACGAGCAAAAGGGGGAAGGTTCAGACACTTCTCAGGTAGCTGCACAGACAAGCTCCCTTCCTGGAGCCAACATGCACAAAAGCACATGTGCAACAGATTTCAGGTCAAAAGCAGGGAAAAAAAAATAATCAGGGGCTGCTTTTCGATTGCAGCCCCTAGGAGGGAGCGAGCATCTTGCAGAGAGCTGGAAGGCTGTGCAGATAGAGTCAGGGCAGCTCAGGTTGATCTGTGCTCAGCCATTGCTCCGGCTGCTTAGGCACCAGTTCCTCTTGATCTGCAGGTGAAGGCAGCAGCAAGTGTGACAGGTAACCACCTGTCAACTTCACAAGACTCCCTCGACCACAGCTCAGCGACAGGCTGCGCACGGTCTCGGCCCAGGGCTGGAGACATATTTGTTCCTTGTGAGCTCTTGGGAAGGTGTTACCTTCCATACCGAGTTCCAGAGAGGAGAAGGTATTTCCAAGCTGTGCAAAGTGCGTGCTGGTTTCTTGCACGTTCAGGTGAGTTTCCTACGCAATCTGTCTCTCTGTCGGTTACTGGCTCACCCCCAAGTCTTGCCCATCGAGGTTTTCTAAAGGAAAATCCAAATAACCTTCCCATGAGAGTTAGAACCTGAAGGAAGAGAGCTCACCTCCAGTGATGCTCCAAGATGGATGGTGGCACAACTCTGCCTCTCTACTGTCTTTAGCCCTTGCACCATTTCTGTGACCTGACCAAATGCCCACCAAAGCCAGAAGCCATCTACTCCTATCGATGGATGTCAGGCTACACCCACTGGCACTTAGGTAATATGTTAAACAGTCTTCAAGTTTCTTGTGGTCACCAAGGAATTCACAAATGCCTTAGCTTTTACTGCCCTGAGTAATTATTTATTGGGACAGCCTTTTTATAGAATCCCCTTAAAATGTCCATCCAGATTTTAAGGCCAGCGGAGACTATTAGCTCATCAGTCTGCAGATTAACGTAGCCCATAGCATTTTACTCAATAACTGCCGTGTTTAGCTCAGCAGTTAGCATTTGATTAAAAAGCATCTTCCAGAAAAGCCTGCAGTCTCCACTGAAGACATGAAGGAATGAAGAAACTATCATTGCCTTCAGTGGTTTGTCTGGCACTTGATAGGTCTAAAAAAAGTGAAACATATTCAAGATATCTCCATGCCTCTGAACACCTCTGGATACTCAGCTGAGTAGCATCAACATCTGATGCTCAGCATTCTCAGCTCATGTCCCCCATGGCATCAACATGGCATGTCTTGCAGAGAAATGTGTCTTGCCCAGCACTGTCATGCATCCATTCATCCAAACTCCAGCCTCGCAGTCTGGAAAAATGAAAGAAGAACCTTCGAAAATCATTGACGAGCGAAAGGACAAGTTCTCTTTTCTGCCAGATGGGCCCAGGGAAAGCAACCACTGTTATGATGGAGGGGTTTAATTCTGACTCTTTTTCCAGCAGATTGAATGCTGCACCTTTTTGCCTTTTGCTCTCTCAATATTGCTTTCTTGCTTGTTCTAATCTCTAGTCTCCCATCTCCTCTGTCAGTTTTGCCCCAGGAAACACTATCTCATTGTGGGAGCAGTCCTAGGTCTAGCTTGGTCATGTCTGTTGGTGGGCAGGCATGTACCTCTGCTTAACCTTGGCTTTCATTGGCCCTGCTTCTATTTATATCTGCTTCCTGCATCTTCACCGTGGGAATAAGGATCACATATCAACCAGATGCTCCAAGGCTGTCACAGATTAAGCAATATGTTCTGGCTGAGCCCATGCAAAGCACAGAGTCCAAAGGGAAGGCAACTGCTGCGTGTGGGCCAAGCTCAGCTTCCCTTCTCCTGACCTCCCACATACCTGGCCTGTTTCTGGAAGCGCTAAAGGAACAGTCTCACATGCTTTGTCCCAAGCCTCTAAATTGTTCACTGCTCCCAATATCCTTTCTTTTGAGCTGCATTTGTCTGCATTAAAATCCTTCAAAGGGGTGTGTTTTTAGACTCCAGGAGTGGAGGTCATAATATTGCTACAGAGAAGTCATTCCTTGCTGGCTTCTTCAGCCCACCTTGTACCTCGATCTGGTACAAAATACCCCACTTGCTACCCAAAGATCCAGGCAGCAGCACACATCAGGCTTTGTCCTCAGGCCTGACTGGGGTTAAATCAGTCCATTTGAAACTGTCAGCAAAAAAGCTTATCAATCTCAACAGCCCTGGGATTCCTCTGGTCGCTGGTAAAGGGAGAAATGTCTTCACGTACTCCCATTCTCTTGTATTGCTTCCCACTGTGTCACAGCCCTGTTACAAGTCACTGGACCATTCAGATGAGGCATTGCATGATATAAGATGATGCACAATAAGGTTTCTTTATTATCCAGAAAGCCATGCTTCCCCATGCTGGGAAAAACAGCTGATGAAAGACAGATGACCCATATGGATCACAATAACTTAAATTACATTATGGAGACAGCGAACTGCTTGTGACACATCCTGTTCGAGGCTCTTTAACCACAACAAATAGATTGAAGCCTTTCTAGCATTTAATCTTTTCTCCCATTGACCATGGGCAGGTCGTAGAGAAAAGGTATCTCTCTTCCTTCTGTATTTCTATTGAATTTAATTAGGTTTGCAAGATTTGCTCTGTAGATGAGTTATTCTTGGTCCTTACTCTTTCCCTCTGTGTCTGGGAGACTATATGCACATTTAAGCCTGGCTCTTCCATGATTGTTTTATCAGTGGAGAACACATAGGATCACATTTTACATGGCATTTCTGACATGATTTGTTTAGCACATGGGAAAGACATAATATGTAAAGGGATTTGCTGTGTAGCAGCAAAGACCCATGAGGTGTGTTGCTATCTGACCTACTTGTACCCAACAAACCCAGGAGGACTTGGGAAAGTCTTGCTGGGACAAAGTCCAAGGAGCAGCATCCCACAGACAGCACAGCACCATTCCCATGCCTCATGCAGAAAAGCTGTGCCTAGCTAGGCTGGAGCTGAGAAAGATTGTTCAGAGCAAGAAGACAACAAGACCAAGCCAAGCATGACTCCTGATGCTGAGAAGGACAGAGATGCAGCTACTGCCTCCCAATCTCTGCTTAGGGAGCAAACAGGCCTCACATCACTCTTCCCTCACACACCTATCTGGGTTGTCCTTGAGATGGTTTCTCCATCACCAATGTGGAACATTTACATATAGCCCAACCAGAAATTGCCCCTGATTGAGAGACAGTTTTAGAATATCTTTGTGCATCCAGAGTCAAAAAAGATGGTATGGGAGACCTTCTTCTTTCAGCACCAGTTCTATAAACCTCATTGCCACCAAGTTTCACCAAAGGACAAGAGCTAAAATGCATCAGAAGCACAGAGAAGTTTTGGGATGTGTCCAAAGACAGAGTTGTACAAAAGCAGCGATGACACCAGTGTACTTTCCACTGGCACCTCGTTGGTCTGCTTTTGCTCTTTCATGGCTTATGCTGACTTTGCTCTGGAGGCGCTACGATGGCTGTTTTTCTTAGATGGAAATTAAGCCATGACAATGCATTTCTGCAGTGCTCTCTAAAATGTCTGCTGCTGGTCCTCATAGTGACAAGATATTGTATCAGAGGGACCCTTTTGATCCAATGCATTACAGCATTGTCCCTGCTTCTGCACTCCAACAGGGCACGCCAGGCTCTGCATAGAAGGATAAAGTGGTAATTGATCCCACAGAGGAAAAGAAGGAGCCTGAGGACAGAGACAGACACAGCTAGAAGAATGCAACGTTTATGCTTTTACCTAAATCAATAGTAACTACAAGAAGCTGCTGTGGCTGCAGGCTCTTAGTAAGACTGTGGGTGAGTCTTAGGTTTGGGGAAGAGTTTGGCAATTCTTGTGTGCAAGGAAGTACCTGCAAACTGCACAAAAGGGGGAGCGAGTTGCAGAAACCCAAAGCCACTGGGAACTAGCTACACTTAGAGATAGGCACAAGGGTAGTGGCAATCAATCTTCCTGCTCCAAGAACACATGGGTTTGGAGGTGTCAATACATAGGGCCGAGAACCATCAGCACTTTTCACACAACACAGTAAACAGATGTCTTTCAGGACAAGCTTCCCTGACCTAGGCTGGATTTGAAGAGGCAGATCAGACACCCATCAGTTCCCTGAGCACCCTTGTCTGCCTAGAGATCATTTATTTTGGCTCCAGTGGCAAGCAGCAATATGTGAATTCATCATGGTCAGATAAACACTAATAAAATGTCTCAGGTTACAGCAATAGTGATTTTTCTGTCAAAGCCAAACTGAATAAAAGATAAACAGTAAAATTCCATTTTCTGCTCTAGAGTTGGAAGGACCAAGAAGCAGAAACAGAAAAACATGAATTCTTTGCAAATAGCTTCCTTCCTTCTAATTGCATTTCCCATCTAACTTCCCTTTCAGTATGGCCCGTGGAGGTAACAGCTATTGATCTACAACTCTTTTGATGGGGAGAGGTGCTGCAGAAACAGCAGAAACCTCATCAGGTCATTGTCAGCTAATCTGGCCACACAGTAAGGGAGCGTACAATTAACACCAAGCACTAGCTGCTTGGCTCATCATTATCCAGCAAGTCTAAGGTCCTCTGAGGACTTGAATTCACGACTGGCTCCTGTTTATAATATAAAAGCCACACCTGAGTAATGTGTGTCCACAGAGCTGATTCCACAGGGTACAGAAATACACAGGAGCTGCAAACATGTTTTCCATTGACTGGAGCGTGCAACGTCTTATTTGTCATGAGCCAGTTGATGGCTAAACTCACCCAGCAAACTCATAAAACCATTAGTTTATATTTGTTGTTCACATTCAGAGACATTATACATCAAAAAGGTCAATGCTTCCCAACTAATTCAATTATAACACTGCCATCTATCACACTAGTTCAGCGAATACCATGTTAGGTTGCAAGTTTTAGAGAATGATAAAAGTTGGAGTGTCCACACAGGATATTCCACATTAATGACAAACCTCTTTGTGATAACAGAGCTCATTGCAATCCTTTCTGTGGGTGTTATTTACCAAGTGTTTTCTATAATATCTGAACTCCTTGTTTTTTGCAGGAAGTCTGATGGTTAAATGCACAGAGGCAGCGCTGTGGTCTGAAGCCACGTTACCTGCACAGAGCATGAGAAATGAGAGGCCCCAAGGATGTTTTATTTGCTTGCATTTGTTATTAAAGACATTCTGACTGGGATTCATTTGCTGGTCTCTTTTCAATAGATTTCATCACAGACAGAACCAGCGCCCTCCCTGCAACAGTTTGGAAATCTGGATGTCAGATAGCTACAAGGCAAGGATTTATTTAATAAATCTGTGCAATCAGATAGAGTAAGTAAATATGATATTCCAATATTTTTTAGAAGCGTAGACAAGCAATCTGGACAGCTACGGGCTCTTTAGTCTGATTTTGCAAGGAAAAAAGGTTTTTTAGTACACATTGAAAGAGAGGACCCTGGGAGTAACAGTGGCAGGAGAAAATGCACCAAGATAAATCACATCCAGCTACATCATTATCTTTCTCTGATAAAAATCCTCATTTTTTAAAGTAACCTATCTGGACTTCAGTTAAACAGCTGACACAGAAAATTAAGTTCCCTGGAAATTATTTGGATTAACACAACTGCTAGCTGGTTTCCCACTTGTGCGGTAGGAGAGGTGCTGACATGCTGCTTTGAAAGGAAGATGAGTAGGCTGGGTGTAGGCTACTAGAGGAACTCCTCCAGGGCTAGGACCCACTTCAGCTGCGATTTTCATTAGTTACCCTGGAAGGAGCAGAAAGGCACTAAAGCCTTTGGTGGCTTGAGACAGAAAGTTGGGAAATGTTCTTAGAGAAAACCCAAATTTTGCACAGAAACAGAGGCAGAGGGATGGGGCTCACTTGAATTTATGATTGTGTGTTAAGGACCAGGAGAATATCTGTGAATGCCTAGGAGCTACTCAGTTGGGAGTATGGGAAATGCGTGAGTCAGGCATGGGATGTTTATGAGGGTTGGATGTGCTGTGGCTACAGAAAAGCAGAGGCACCACAATGAGTAGTGCAGCACACAGGCACTGTAGAAGGGTGCTGACACATTTACAGAGCCCAGATCAGGATGAGCATCACTAGGAAAGACGAGGGACCACCTTGCTTGGAATACCCAGCCTGGTGTGGTCCCCTAAGCTCAGCAATGTCTGATTCAGAGCAAGAAGTAACTGGGATGAGCTGGTGTTGTAAGAGGAGACCGTAAAAGATGCAGCATTTAGCCTTGTGAAATGAAGCCTAAGAGGGGCTGTGATTATTTTCTATAAATACATCAAGGGGGTAAACACAAGGGAGAAAAAAAAGAGCTATTTAAGCTAAGGAAGAATATTGGCACATGTACAAATAGATGTAAATTGATGAAGAATAATTTTAGACCAAAAAAGAATTATTCAGGGAAGTGATTTTTTTGAATAGCCACAAAGACGACAAGGAGAATAAACTCTCCCTGTCTCCTCCCAACCTTGCCCAGTTACTGAGCAGGTTTGTATGACACATTTTGGTGGGATGACAGCATGCTGCTCTCAAGTGATCCTCTTAAGCCTAGGCCCTCACACCAAGAAGACATATGGCCTGCTAATTGGTTATCTCTAATAGCATGGTGGTCTCCAAGCCTCCATTGAACCCATAACATCTACAAAGTTTCCAAGAGTTCCATGCTTGCTTATTCTAAATAGTGAGCTATTCACCAAGGCTGGCATTTTCCAGTGGCCAAGAGGACACAGAGCGCCCTGTTCACTGGCATCAGTGAGAGCACACAGAGAACTTCCACAGACCCAACCAAAGCCACATATGCTGCAGACAGGAGATACACCTGACTCCTGGCCAGAGCGATCACCACACGCCTGTTTGTTGGTCAGACTGAAGGAAGAGCAAGGCTGATTGAAGGGAAAAGGCAGCACCTCCTTGGCAGACAGAGCCTGCACTGAGATGCTCTAAACCAATCAAAGCTTCAGCCTTGGTAAGTGGGCAATGCTTTTCTCCCTTGTTTCAGCTCTCAGACTGGATGTCTAGATGCTGCATGAAAGGAGTGCCAGGAGATGGTGAGGAGGAAAAGAATCACAGTGATGAGGCTGGCACCATGAGGTGAAGGTCCCAGTCCTCTCACCACGTGTCCCCTGTAGAGTTCATGGTGGTCATGCTGCCCACAGTCTTACTGTGAGACCACAGTGGGGATACACAGTGCTGCCTCTTTCTGGGATCCTCAGAGCGGACCAATGGAGCCACGTCTTACACCTACATTCTGCTCTATCAAGCTTACCAAGAGACCGGTGACATCCACACAGTCACCTCAGTACCCTCTGTTGCTGCAGGACCAACGTGCTGATTGCTGCCCTGTGCCTCTGATGACAGAGGTGGATACCCAAAGACTTCACAAGAAGAGCTTCTGCAAAGGAAAACCCAGAATTACAGAATGTTTAACACAAATGAGGATCACAGATCACGATGCTGGACTCAATTCCCACACTAGTGGTAGAACAGGCTTTTAAACCATTCCAAAAAAACATTATCCAGACTTACACAGCAGGATCATTAAGTAACTCACAAGATACCATGTGTAATCACAGCTAATGTACCATGATACTACGAGTGTGTGGGAAACCGAGGCACAGAAAGTCAATGTCACAACACATCAACACTTCAATCATCCCTTCTCAGTTGAAGGGAGTGTTCTCGAACTCCAGCCTTGCAAGAGGCCTGAAAATCATTGCTGCCAAGGTCAGGGAGGAGACCAGCATCAACACCAGGAACAGTTTTCCCATCCTCCCGGTGCCTTGCTCAAGTTGTGGCTATGATCCCCCTCCCCAGGGAAAGGCCCAGCAGTATCATCTTGTGACACTGAATCTTTCAGCACAGCACATTCACACTGTTTGGATGGTCTTTCTCTGCTCAGCAATATATTTTAGCACCTTCCCCAAGGACTTTTTTCTCAGAGCAAATACATCATTTGCTCAAGTATTTCTACATTACAGCAGCAGAGCTGATCTGATGACACACAACTAACGTGGGACTTTGTTTTTACATTTTGTTGAGTTCTGCAGTGAAATTCGATGGAGGGCTGTGAGGCGTCCGCGCTTTAAGACCTTGTGTATCACACCAGGAAGCGCCAAGCGATCTAGCAGTGAACAAATCAAATCCAGAAGCAGAGACTTAAGTGTAGTCTGCTATTCCAATGAGTGGGGCAATAGCACCGTAATTCTCATTACTCTTGCTCTGAGTCACATAGAAGAACCCTCATACAGACCCAAATGAGCTCATATATCCCTCAAGTGCATATAGGAAATGCAGTCCTCTCCTCTGGACATAAACTACCAATTTGTACGTTGCTTCTTACTGTTCAGATCATATTGTGGGCTGATATTATCACTTTTGCCATTAAGTTTATTGGTTTTATTTATACCAGCTGGAGTCATTCTTTTTAACAGAGACTATCTCTGTTCTTTATAAATCTTATCGCAAGGATAAATCAGGAGTAACAGATATTTTATGCTGGTCTATGAATCCATAATTGGCATTTATTCTCTGATGGTTTATGCAAATGAGGATCTTTCTCAATGCATTTCTACACACACAAAAAAACCCCATACGCTTCCCTAGAAAGCCCAATGAATTTTAAATTGAAACCTTCCAGATTTTCTTTGCACGAGGGCAAACTTTATTTGCACATTGAACAAACTCCTGGAAGAGAAACACATTCATTTTAATACCTACTGCTGGATTTTGAAATGCTTTTTCTTCTCCATGAAGAAAACATTCAGGAGGAAAAAAATAGAAAAAAAGTAGGAATAAGTGCTCAAAAGCTCTTCTGACCCTGGGAACTTTATCTCTGAAACATGATGCGGCTGAGAACCTCTTACAGTCATTGTGAGGTTGCAGGTGCAGCCAATGAAGGATACTACACAACCTGGGGGCTACTGGGGGTCCCATGACCTCAGGGTCCTTGCACCCTCCCTCTGTTTTCAAGCACCAACCCAGAGACTCCAGCTGGGGCAGAGCTCGGTGCTGGCTCCAAAGGATGCGATTGCCCGTAGGCAGTGCTGGTCACTGGGACTTGGGCAAAGGGCAGCAAAGGCATCCTCACACACTCAATCCCTTGCTTTAATTCTGGTGGGCTGTAAATCTTCCTAATGTGCCAGTCCTTTAGGAAGAGACAAACAAGAAGGATATTTTAATCTGAATCCATCACAAAGTTAACAAAGTTTCAGGAGTGTAGTGCTGTTTGGGGGAATATTGTAGTGTCTTACTCTTTCCCCCAGCATGATGTAAAGGTTCTATTAAAAGGGAAAATATCATTTTGTTAAAGGAAAAAAAAAAACCTCTTTCAAAATGAATACATGTCAGTCCAAGCTGATGACTTAAATTTAATATTAAAGATTTTTAAAAAAGTATAAACCCCCCAAACCAGAGTTTGATTTATATAGTACTGTTCCTTCAGAGAGGATTTGCAGAAGCAAGAACTCACTCTGTGTTGCTCTCTTTGTAAAAGAAAAAGAACAAAATCAATTTTTATAAAGCAAGATTATTTTAGGAGTCAAGTTATCAGAAATGCTGGCTGTATCTGGGACATCTGTTTTGCTCTCCCCCATCCTTTCTGTCATAAGGCAATGACTCCAGAAAAGATTGAAAAGGAACCCAGAGCCTGTCCAAAACTAGGTTATCTATTACTGCTTTTCTCAACGTGATTAAGCTTGTCTTTATTGCCACCTCACCTGTTTTCAGCCAGCCTGAGCAGCAGCAGCACAGTTCTCTTCCCCAGACCCACGTTTACTGCAGGCAGCAGCATCCCTGGTCCCACAGGGTGGTCCTTCACATTCTCCTCATTTGACTGCTCTCCTCGTGCTGGTAGAACACACCACCAGACACACAGCATTCAAAATTCACCATTTTTCCCAGGGAGGTCCTGCTGTCTATGGGAATGGTGGTGGTAGCACTTGCTAACATAGCCAAAACAATTATTTCTCCAGCAAATCCTGGGCTCCTAAATGGGTAATTACAGGGTAACATTAGGAGCCTTGTACCCCGTTTCCAAATTCAACACAGGCATAGACAGTTCTTACTGACTTTAGGCTTCATCTCTCGGGTTTTTCTGGAAGGGATGTTCACAGCATCGGGCACTGTTAATAAAACATTCATCTTTTAGGGTCACACAAGCTCACAGCCCAGGAGACAGCAAATGTTAAAAACCCCTTATACACAGCCACCTTTTTACATCTTATGGTGACATGGCACCAAGTCTGCTATCCATACCAACCAAGATCTACTGGATCCAATGGACCAAATGCAGACCTAAACCAGGCGAGGGGGTAACTCGGGTGCCCAGGAGCAGGTAGGAAAAGATGAGCTGGTGCAGGGCTGCAGAAGTCAGTGTGAGGTGTGGGAGAGCTTAGAAGACCCACTTTGCTGCATCCCAGCAGGTTCAAGCTGCTCAAAGGAGTGGAAGGATTAATCAAAGCTCAAATAACAGCCCCCATGCAGCCCTGTCTCAAAAGGGCTCTTTCACAGGTAGAAAAAGTAAAAAAAAATAGCTGTTAAATAGAGAGAAAAGATGCTGTATGGAAGTGACGTTAGAGAACCCCTCTGGGTTTGCAGCAAGTTACTGGAGCAAATTTGTTCTTAAATGTGTCTGAAATGCCTCCAAAGAGAAACATGTTATTTTGAGGAAGGATGTTTTTATACAGAGCATAAGAGATTAGGTGCCAACAGAATAGCATGGAAATAGAAAATACTGAAACAACTGGAGACTGTATTAGTGGTTATCACACAGGTCAGCAATCAATGTTAGAGTCTTGTTAACGCTGCCAGGCATTAATTGAAACTTATTAAAAACCCAAACAGACTAAGGAAACCCACATGAGCATAATGAAATCCCTTCATTCCCTTGCCCCTAGCCAATTTAGAGAAGAGTCTTCCCTCCTCCAATCCTGCATCTGCTTGTACAAGTGCACACATGACTTCACATCAGGATGTCAAACATCTGGAAAACCCAGGAAAACGTTCAGGTCAAGTTGGATTTGGCTCTGTGACTGCAAACAGCAAACACAAATCCTGTTCAGTGTTGCGCGCTCACAGCAGGACGGTGACAGAGCAAGGGAACTGCTGGGACCTTTGGTGCAGCAACTGGCACAAAACTTGGCTTTCCATCAAATGCTCTCTCTGAGCAATGAAGAGGCTGAGAAGCTGTCCTTGCTTGCTCCTGGTTTTTTCCAGTGTTTATTTTCTACTCAGGAAATGCTGAAGTACTTATCCAACTACTGTTTTTTAATGCCGACTGCACTGAAGGGACTAGAACTATTTTATGGCTCTTTTAGAGGTTTTTGGGGATTTTTTTAAGGAAAAAAAAAGAAAGAAAACTGAGGATCTGGATAGCTTCAAGTAGAAGTCTAGTTATCTGAAATGCTGTTAGGAAAAACAAAGGGATTCTATTAAAGCAGCAATGTGTCTCTTGCCATATATTACTATCTGCCTTCCCGATTGCTCACAGATGTGGACACTAAGGCTACAGGATGTTTATCAGGGATCCAGCCTGACCCACGCTCCACAGTGATGGGAAAAATAGCCCTTAAAAACAAGCCACCACCACAAAACACCCACACTCAGAAATCCTGAATCTTCCTGAGCAAACAAGCTCAAATCTTCATCCTGCTCTAGGTTATTTAATAAACCCAAAATCTTTACATCTTACAGAAAACTCACCGGCCTCAAGTCCTAGACTTTGAGAGGAAAAAAAAAAATCTACTGGCTTTTAAAGGTTAATTTGTAATCACATTGGAAAATACTTTATATGGATGGCTTGGTTGGCTTTATTATTAATTTAGCAGGTTACAAAACTCTTGGTACGTTCTCACCGTGCTCTGTACTGGGACATTAAGCTGTGGGAATTTTCCTCTCACCACTGGCATTTCATTATCTGCTTCTGTTGATTATTCACATTGCATTAGATGTCAAGGCTTGCTAGATTCAAAGATCTCACCAAGATGAAGGCAGTTATATCCATCACAGACAATGCCAAGGAAATGAGTACAAAAGCTACACCATCCCTCAGGATAACAAGTGAAGGGTATGATAAAATATTTCCATGCCATGCTTTATTTAAAAGTCCCTTGAAATGTCATAATAGCTTAGATTTAATAGGGAGAGTTGGTGGAAATCCATCCAGTTCCAAGATCATTGTTTACAGTCAGAACTTAGTGCATTGCACTGTTTTTTTGCCCTCACCTGTACATTTCACACCTAGCTCACCTGTGCAGCACAGATTCCAACACTAAAGTGGGAGGTATTTATCCATCAGAGGATCAAGCTTTATAAAAAAAAAAGAAACAAAACAAAAAAATACTAAAAAAAACCCCAACAAAAACCACTTCCATTTTCCCCTCCAAAGAGGACCTGGTGCAATAGTAGCTCCAGCCCCTCACTGCCCCAACATGTTTAAATATTCTCTGCAGACAAATAAATAACACCAGAACCTAAAGATAAATCACCCCATGGCTGCTTCACCCCACACTCATGTAGCATCCCTGCAGCTCCAAGGGAACCTTCCTGCTTCCCTGTGTCAAGGGCAGCCCTGTGTCAAGGGACACCCCTAGCAGCACCTCTGTACCCCGTTGCCTGCAGAGGCTCCCTTCTTTCCACCTGCCCAAGGAGCCTCTCCGAAGCAAAGATATTTGATCCCACACCCTTGGTCAGGCACAAAAAAAAACCCCAAACCACTCACAACACAAAAGAGAGCCTGCACAGCCAGAACATTGAATTGCTTTTGTTTTAATAAAAAAAAAAGTGGAGATTGCCTAATTATTCTCTCAGCTAACCATTTTAACCTCGTTTTCTCCTACTAAGTGAATACCTTATGTGATTTCTGTGCTAAAAGCAGCTGAATGTCAGAGACATTGATCTTGGCTCCAGCCTTTGTTTTTATAGGGTTTGGATCCACTCTGTTTTGGCACCACATTATTGGTTTCTATTAGCATCAGAGTGCTACTTTGTGTTGTTTTTGCTTGCTCACACAGCTCAGCCCTTTGGAGGGCAAATACCAGCTTAAGTACTTGGGGCAGCTAAATTCCCATGGGAGGAGACACTATCAAGTCCCTGGAGCATCCTCCCAGTACTTCCAGGGGACATAGAAGTACCAGCTGGAGGGTAAAGCTATTTCCACATGGATTCACTGTGTCGCCTCTGTACTGAAATGACTGTGCATGTCCCTGCCATCAGGTGCCCATCCACCAGCACCGTGGAACCAAACCCTACTGGTAGTAAAGCATCAGGAATTACATCTCTACCCTCATGGCTTGTAACCACAATTTCAGTTAGAAGCAAGGCAGCTTTGTGAAAAGATAGAGGGAAGAGCCTCTGCCCTGCACAAGCCTCAGTCTCATTAAATTTAAAGCCTAGCAATGATTTTTTAATAAGCTGCTTCTGTATTCAGAGCATCCTCATCCTTTTGTTTCTGTTACCTTCTCCCAAAATACTGGACACTGCCTCCAGGTCCCTGCACGCTCTCTAGAAAACAAGCACAAAGCATTTTTTCCCCCCTTTACGACAATACACTGTATAAAGGCACATTAATCACAGAGCTCACGTTCATTTATTCACACCTTTATAGGCAAGAAATATTCTTTGGGTTTGAAGGTTTCTTTAACAAATGAAGGTTGAGGCACCAAGAGAAAAAGAAACAAGGAAAAGGAAATAGAAAAGCTACATCAAAATATTATACATGGAGAACATCGAGCCACTGCACTCATGGATTTCTTGCCAAAATCACTTGAAAGGCTTTCACAACTGAAAGCAGGACAGAATAAAAGGACTGAAAATACTAACATGAGGAACAATTAATATAAAAGGTGAACTGAAATGCTGTCTGAATAAACCTAGTTGTGATCCCAAGGCATCTCCAATATCCATGCTAGCCCAAGTACTTCACATCAGCTGGAGTCACCCTTCCCTTGCACCCACCTCCACGAGGACAGGGGTTCTGTTTGGGTCACAGGTACCAACTCTGCCCAGCGCCATGACAGGGTAAGCAGACCAGGAAGAAGGCAGAAATAACTCAAATACTAGTCCCTGGACCACAGGACACTAAGGGAAGGAAAAAAGTCACCTAGTCCCACAGATTCAGAGGGAAGATGGTCTCCATATACTCTATATCTGGGTAATGGATTAACCATTGACCTCCCATCCATCCCTTGATGCTGTGACACCAACAGGGACACATGTGCTGCTCCTTTCTGAGAAAAATCAACAAATGAAAGTCAACCCAAAACATACAATAACTTAGAGGAAAGATAGTGCCACAAGTCCGGAGCTCATCTGTGGTTCAGCAGATGTGAAAAGGACTGCAGATGCTTGCCTGTATTGAGGATAAGCAGGGAGTTTAGCAGCTCAGACAAACCTCAGTGCTCATGTTTCTTGCAGCATCCCAGCAGAACAGCCTACCCCATGGCACAGGCCAGCTGAAGCAGAGGGAGGTTGTTTTAATCTGGATCTGGGAGAGTGAAACACCCTCGTTCACAAACAACAGTGAATTCACAGCTTTTCCAACCAGCAGACAGAGTGTTTTCCATGTGGAAGAGGTTCTGGAGAACTCCTACTCCCCAGCCACCAGCTTTCCTCACTGTCAGGAAGGACATTTCTAGTTATTTATGCTTCGCACTGGGGAAGGTGTGACAGAAGGCAACGCAGACTGACCCTCCTTTGGCATCGTCTGGAAAACAAGGCACCACACTGTCAGCTGAGGGAGAAGTGTCCCATCAGCCAGGTTTCCTGATGCTGCCAAAGGAAAGGAATCTCATTTTCCAGTGCACATTATTATACAGTTCACCATTAACAAAGCCTACTCTGTTAGTGTTTCGCATCCATCCCAGGTACCAGGCTTTAGAGGAACATCTGCAGATGTCTAAAAGCAGAGGAAGGGCCAAGCACTGACTGTGCCAGCTGGGAATTAAAGCAAGGACATGTAGATCAGATTCAGGGCTCAGGGGACAGCCAGGGACCCCTTCCCCAGGAGCAAGGGGGGATGAGAAGCGTGAAAGCAGAGGTGTGAATGGAGCCAGTGTTAAGTTCAAACCATCTCCTGGGGAAGCCTGCCCATTTGCCAGCTCAGCCTGCTTTGAAGACAACTCAAAAGACCAGTAACTGATGTGGGTTAGGGAGCAATTAGCAAGAACTGCCTAGAAGGTAGATTGACACCCAACAGCTTCTCCTTGTCCATACTAAAATCCTAACAAAGTGGTTTATGAACTCCTCTTGTGGGAAGACATCATTCCCAGGAATAGTGATTGCTCTCAAAACTTAATTAGACCTTGCCTACCACAAAATGTCAGAGTGAGATAAACGTGTCTGATCCAAATTTGTCAAGTGCCTCCCAGCATCCCCATAACAGAGGGTGTGATTTTTGACAGAACTGTGATGCATGAAGTCAAGGCTCATCTGCAGACTGCAGAGGATTATGAGATGATTAAGGGAATAAAAATCACTCTTGGATATGGTGGTCTTAATCAATTAGCTTCCATCCCTTGAACATTTGCCAATGTAAGGTTGGTTCTACAGGCCATTTGCAAGTGACCAAGGCAACCAAAGTTGCCAGTAATTTCCTGTAACAGCCAAAAAAATAGTAGCCAATAAAGCAGAAGGTGAATTCAAGTTATTATGTCTTCCAAAACTCTGTGTTCAAATTCCAAGTTGACCATTATTTTGTAGTTAATCTTCTGTCCATTTGTGGTGATGAGGGAGGCAGATGTTTAATTAGTTTTAACAAAAAATTCCATTAAAAATTGTCTTGCTTCTGCTGAACTAGATTTATAACCTGTTTAGACAGAGACAATTGAAAAACCAAAGAAAAATATTCTGTGGGGAATCCAAGAAAATCTGTATCTTGGAACATTTTCTCCTACTCAGGGACCTTCAAGGTCTGTAGACTCACATAGAAAAAAAAATCACGTGCATTTTTCATCTGTCACCATCACTTATTCACTTAACAAAGGAAAGAGAAAAGCCTAATTACTCATGGGTCCCTCTTTAATTTGCAGGGTTACTGATGTTTAAGACCAAAAAGAAAATCCCCACGCTGATGAATTACCCTGCACTTAGAGCGGTAAGAAGATAGCCGTGTTTCCAGGTAGGGAGGTCCCGAAGGGAGGGAGTGCTCAGGCAGCATTACAACCCCGAGTTATTCCAGCCTAGTGCTAGCACCACAGCACTGCATTGCATTTTCAGCTCTCTGCAGGTTTTGTTCACATGTTTTAAAGTAATAGCTCGCTCAGGAACTGGTTTCAATGTTATTCTGCCCAAGAAATCCCATCAAAACAATTTGAATACCCACATTCTTCATGCCCAACTACCCCAGCATCCTCAATTCAGCAGATCAAGTAAACAAAGATATAAGTTTATTAATTTTTTTCACTGTACAAATAAAAATCTGAGCCAAACTAGGGTCACTTTTTTAAAATAAAAGCATCATTTCATCATAACCTCCCCAGCCATAATAGGAAAACACCCCACATGCAGACAAACTGTTGATAGCAAATAACCTCAATTAATTTCAATCTAGAGTTTTACAGTCATATATTTTACTCTTATTTTAATGATCACAGGAAGATCTATGGTCCTGGTGATTTTGGCTCTTCAGCCCTCCCAGTGCCCTACATACACTGTGGTCACTGAGAACAAATCCATCCCCAGAAGCCTGTTAGCATAATTTTCTACTTGTTGCAATTTTCTTTCCTCTTCTCCTAATTAACACTGCCATGAAACTCAATGCTCACCCTTAAAACATTTTAACATAGGCGATATCATCAACACACCCCACAATTAAATATTTGAAAATACCAATAAAAACATATTTTTGGGTACTGCACAGCTACATCAATGCAAATTGGGCTTAGATGTAGAGCAGATAAGGAGCTGAAAGGACTCGCTTTTGATCACAGAAAAAGCCTGTAAGCACAATGAGGATTTGGCATCTTTCAAGCTACGTTTTCATGTTTTCTCATATGAAGAGGGGGAAGAAAAATGTAAAGGAAGATTAAAAACAGAATTGCAAACACATTTCTTCCAGGGCAGATTTCAGCCTTACACAAAATTGAAATTTTTGTTGTCTTTGAATAACAGCACCCTCTCCGCCACAGCGAGCAGCACACTACATTAGCCAAGACCTTTTTTAAAAATGATGTTAAGAAAAATGGGATTTCTAGTAAACAATTGTCTAGACCGGGCCTGAGAAGCATCCACTAACACCACCTGAAGAGAGAGATGTAGCAAAGCTTTCTTTCACACAAAAAAAGGTCTTACATGGAAGAAATCCAGAACAAGCCTTAATGGGACAGATTCAAGGAGTTTCTTTAAAGGAAAAAAAAAACCAACACCAAAACAAAAGTCAAATTCTCTCCTGGGCTCAGCCCCATCCCTCTCCCAAATGGTTCAGATGCTTCTGATGTGAGATTTTAGCTGCTTTCTCAGCCAGAGTCAGTCCTCTGAGGAGTTATTGCCCAGTCCAGCATTTTGGTCAGTAACTGCATCCTGAGAGGTCACATCATTCTGTGTCTGCAGCTGGTCCCCACCCCTCCCTGTCCCTTGCCAACAAACCCAGCAAGGTCTCACGTTTGATGAGGAATAGGAGCTGTAAGTCAGTACACACAGAACAAACCCCAGAAGAAAAGGATCACTAAAGGAGACGTGGTGGAGGTCTTTGTGTTTCCATCAGGTCCAGGTGTCCTGGTCCTCAGAAAAAGACATAGGGAGTGGGCTGCAGCCCCAGGACTCAGTTCCTGGATCCATCCTGTTTCTCATGGCTGGTCTGACCTGGAAAATGCCCATTGTCACCCCAAAGCCTTTCCCTGCTCAGAAAGGCCCACAGTTCAAATTATCCTTCTCCCTTTCTAAAATGCATCTTGTACTTGTGCCCAGGGCAGGAACAATTTAGATAGCATACATAGGAATAAATAACTATAAAGCAAAGAACAGCAGTGTGGAGGGAAAAGCATCTCCCAGAGCATGTTAAGAAACACAGAACAAGCTGCTTTGAATATATCAGGAAGGATGGCAGTTTTCTTCCTCTTCTGCCTCGTGAAGATGCCCAAAGGCATTTCTAGCTCAGCTGTGAGGCACAGCACCACCCCTCTTAACAGAAACTTGTTTTCTGGCCAAGCATTGGGACTGGGAAGCTGGTTAATCAGGATGTCATGCTTTCAGTACTCCCGTGGGTGATGGGTTTTTCTAAACTGGCTTTACCTCCCATGACAGGGACCTACAGAATGTCCTGGCAGAAGTCTGTTTTCCTTTTCTCAGTTACAGACATCCCTCACTCCTCCCATTCCATCAGCACATCCTATTCACCAGCCTTCCCCAGGACACTTCCACCCTGAACTTACTGATCTCATCCAGCATCTCCTACTTCATAATTCTTGTGATGGTCTGTAGGATAAAAGCACACCACATGCTATGGTGGCCTAAGGAAGCTGCTGAGAACTGTTAATCAGAAGAAAACATTTTACTACACTGAGTCACTTATCCATCTGGTCTAATCTATGGAAAAATGGGAGTAGAGTGCAGCTTGCTGGAGTTTGAAGTACCCTGCATGGGTCAGCAAGACAGGACATCAAAATACAAGGAAAATAATAATTGAAAGATCTAAAAAGTAAGACTAATGTCACAGCAGACCTGTGAATTTCCCACACCTTAAAAATCACTTTTCAAGGGTGGGTGGATTCCCAAAGCATTGCTTTTCCCCACTGAAAGCAGAGCTAAGGTCCCTGAGCACAGTGAGAAGTGAAGAAAAGCCCCAGTATATTCAAAACGGTGATGAAGCTCACACAAGTCCAGTCCATTGATGTATTTGAATGTGGCCTGTGAGAGACAACCAAGGGATGTGCATGATAATACAAAGATGCTGAGCAAGAGCCTTCAGGATCAAGAGGACTTTGGCAGGATCTAAAGCTTAAGGGAACAGAAGCATCGCTGCCCAAACAATCCAGAGCAATCACTGAGATGCTGTTGTGGCAGCAGGCAAGTTCAAAGCAAGTCATTAAAGACTGAAAAGATTACACCAGGGAAGAGTCATTGCGTGCCCTGCTTCTCTTGTACCCTTCTCTGCACAGCCTCTGCAGGCCACCAGCTCAGACTGAGGTCTCTTCAATGCAGCATTCACCATGGGGGTGCTCCTGCACAGTATGAATGGGATAAAAAACCCCATAAATATAACTTGGTGTGGTCCCAAAACTAAATGAACACTTACCTTCAATTTGCACTCAAAAAGGTGGATTTTGAGCTCTGGGATACAAATAGGATGACTAATAAGAATGAGTTAATAGAAATGGAAATCACCCCCATCTGCAGAGGAAGTAAAACCAGAGCTTAACGCTCTCAAGTAAGAGGGACTGGGTAATTCCTGAGGATAATGCTAATTAAAAAAAATAAATCTATCAAGGCATAAGTGGCAGTGTATGCTAGGGAACAGAAAATGTAAAACTGCCTTTAAGAGAAGCCCATTAATCTGACCGCAATGCTGTGAGAGATTTCCTGAAGAAGTTATGAAGGGAAAAATAATTAAAAGATACTGTGGTTAATGGAAAACGGTATAAAATGTGCTATGGGTTTACAAAGGGAAGCTCATGCCAGACTGAATCCAATATCTTTCTTTAAAGAGATAACTGGTTTTCAACAGAGGAAATGCGGTAGGTCTAATCTATTTGGACATCTGTGGGGAAGTTGTTAAATGGAAAATTGTTAGTTGGAACTAGAAAAATAGAGATTTGTAGAAGTAGCAAGTGATGATCTGGTCAAGGAGGTTACCAAGATACAGAGGGAATATTGGTCTCTGAGGAAGCTTGGATGTCCCAGCTTGACAACCTTGTCTAGCACTTGCAGTACTAGCACTGGCTCAGGCAGGACAACTGTAAACTCTGATGGCAACCTGGGTGGGAGTAATCCCAGCTCCAAGGCTGGGATTTACTGCACAGGGGCCACAACACAACCTCCAGGGGTGGATTATAGAATGTGTTGGGTTGGACGGGACCTTTAAAGCTCATCTAGTCCAATCTCCCTGCAGTGAAGGAGGACATCTTCACTAGGTCAGGTTGCTCAGAGCCCCATCGAGCCTGATCTTGAACAGCTCCAGGGATGGGGCCTCCACCACCTCTCCGGACAACCTGTTCCGGTGATCTACCACCCTCAGAGTGATTTTCTCCTAATATCCAACCTAAACCCCTCCTTGTCTAGTTTAAAACTATTACCCCTCATCCTATGGCTACATGGCCTCATGAACTGTTCTTTATCAGCTTTCTTATAGACACCTTTCAGGCACTGGAAGGCCACTGTAAGGTTCCCGCAGAGTCTTCTCTTCTCCAAGATGAAGCCATACTCTCTCAGCCTAGATTATTATTAATAAAATAGGATTAACAAAAAATCTCTAAATTCACAGTCATGTACTTAGGCATCAATAAGCATCTGTGGTTTGACAGGAGATCTCATGAATTGGAAAAGGAGGACATTAACCCATCTCAGAGCAGTGCTAAAAATATACCAAGTCAGGAATTTCTGCTAGAAGTTACCCAAAAATCTTTGCAAAACATTACAGAAGAGAACATGCAGTTGCCATTTCACTGGTCACATTTTGGAAAGTTTCATCACCACTCAGACATGCATGATGTCCTTTCCAGCCACAGCTATAAAACCACCACCTTGAGGTCAGTAATACTGTTCTCAAAAAAAAAAAAAAAAGAAAAAACCCACCAAAACACAGCACAAAAAAAACCCCAAAACACAAAAACCCACACCAACAAAATAATCTTCTCAGCTTTCGTTTGGCTGAAAAGAAGCAGCCAGCAGATCCTTCCTGGTGACAAACACAAGTCCCAGCCCAGCATTCTCCAGTTAATAGCTACAGCCTACCTGGCACAAGCTCATTGCCAAAAAACCACATTTTCTCCATGTTATGTTCTCACCCTCCCATCTTTTATCTTAGACTAACCTTAAAGAATTAAAGCCACTGCTGGCTTTCTATGGCTGATGAAATTTAATTCTCACATCTCAGATACTTAATAAACCTATGAGCAGAGTGAGGGTAGTTTTTTTTCAGGGAATATAACAATTTATTGTCCTTTGAAGTAGACAAGGACAGCGGTATAAGTGTCCTTAGCTTTAGAAGCATTCTGTGGAAATTGCTTCATAAAACATCCAGTTTCTGATGCTCTCCAAGTCTGCAGTTCTCACCACAGCTGTAGAACCGCTTGTTTCTTCGTGATTTCATTTCAACCTCTGTCTCTTCTCTGCGAGCTCAGTCACATCACTGAAAGTGACAAGATGTGAAGTTTCCTCCATGCTGCCAAAGAGGAGATCCAGATAGTCCATCCCCAGCTTTGAGCCATGGTTACTGCTGGAGCACTGCAGATGGATGTCAAGCATGTGGCAAACCATCTGTCCCACAGGGACCAGCAGCATCACCCCCACCACAGCTGGACTCAGTGATGTTTTGCAGTATTCAAGGCTGTTCTCCATAACCCTTTGAAATCTGCTCTGAGCAGAGTTTAGAAAGATACCCATTAGCAAAGGGAAAGACCTGGAATGTTCTCCTGTGACCCAGTGTGGAAGGCTATTAATCAATACCATGCTGGCACCAGTCAAACCCAACACTAATCTACTGTGTAATGTACAACTTTCCTGGACCATGTCAGGCAAGTCCACTACCAATGGCCTTGATCTGGACCACAGCTGGCTGTGTTGCCACCTGGGAGATCTTGCCTTGCCAGAACACACTCCAAACCTAAGTTTTCCCCAAGTACAGTAGTTCTTCAGCTCCACGGTCACAAGCCAGTGCCTAAAAGGCACAATTTTCCCCATATTAGGAAAGTGGCAGAATCTTTGGCAGAATGAAAGTGTCTGTATGACTATTAAAGAAATAAAATCAGGAAAGGCTGTGCACACTGAGTGGTACGAGACTGCTGTAAAATTCAAATCTGGCTGCATTACACTGCACAAACCCCCCAACCCCTACCCCAAGTAAAATTATTAAAGGTGACTCAAGTGCTGTAGAGGAAAACCAATATGAAAACTCCAGTATGAAAGCCAATGCATAATTTTCCCATCTCGAGGTCATAATGTGGCAGCACTAGGAAGCTTTCCTATTTTGGAAACATCAGGCAGGCACGTTCTGTCTCCATCCCAGCAGGCTCTAATCAAAAGCATCCCAATTTCAGGTTCAGCAGCTATTTGCAGGAACAGCCAGCAGCATGCAAGTGATCAGAGAGATTACAGAAGAGAGAAGTCCCATGCCAAGCAGTCTTAGCTGGGTCTCCTACCCTCCCAAAATGCACATGCCTGTGCTTTAATATCTCCATCGCCTCACAGACCAGACGGGAACAATACAGACAAGATGTGAGCAGTATGACCAAACCAGGCTGTCTGGGACGTCACTCAAGGAAACTAGAGATAATTTGGTTTAATTGTACTTTCTGTGGTGTGCCTTGCAGCCTCAGAGTGGGGTGAAGAAAGCAGGGAGGAGGCAGAGAACAGGGTGGGAGTCTGCACAGCCAGCCTGGAAAGCACCTCCAAAGAGCAGCAGTACTCAAAAGCAGAGGTTGGCTTTCCAACAGGAGTCAGAAGAAGGTCCAGTCCCAATATAATTTATGGTTTAACTGTTTTAAAGAGGCTCTGCTATGCACCAGCTCACAGCTCTGCCCTCCCTGAAACCAGAGGCTCAAACACTGTGAAATAGAAATCAATGTCGATGAGCCAGAGCTCACTTTTCATTACAGGAATAATGAATAAACAGCTACTCCTCACAAAAGGCAATAGAAAACTTTACAAGACCATCCACAAATTGAATCTTAACAAGCTTAAAATACCTGAATACGACAAGCATTTTATCTTTTACAAGAGGGGGAAGAATATTAATTTACTGCTGAAGAATATTTTGGTTTTTCCCCTCCTGTGATGAATCTCTCAGAGAAAAATCAAATCAGTTCACATTACTACATGCATATCATCAGATCATACTGAGGTACCATCCAAAAGGTAATTGAATAAAGTTTTTAATCCTAGACGACATTCAAACACAAGAAAACAGTTTTCTCACTATTAAAAATATCACTCTTAATGGGTGGCAGACACAATGACAGCTTTTAAAAAGATTGGAGTATTAAGTCGAACAAAACAACAGAGCTGACAAGCTCTCTTCAGCAGTCTTCAGAAAACAAAGTTTGCTTGCAAACATTTAAGTCACCATCTCAGCAGTTCTCTGGGACAGTCAGAAATTTAGAGAAGACAATTAAGATTTATACACAGAGTTAAATGTAAGACTTCAAAGAGACAAGAAAACTGATACAATTTGTAAACCAATCTCCTACTACTATTAACTTTTGGGAACAATATGAGCATCTTGTCCTAGGAGGTGATATTTAACTAAAACTGTAATTATGGGCAAACACAATTCATAACCTTAGAAATCATTATTTTAGTTTCTGCTCATCCTTACAAAGAAATACACCTTGAAATGTTTCCATTGGAAAACAGCGATAGCTTTCATGAAAAGCCTTCTTTTCAAGAGATGAGAAGAGCCCTTTGTTTCTGACACAAAGGCAGCTTGCTCAGCTGCTCCCCTTCTCCCAGGTGTCCTCTCCAGTGTCCGGTCCAGCTGGAGCCTCACAGCCTTGCAGAGCACATGACCATAAGCCTCAGTGAAACTTACAGGCTCATCAACACAACCCCCACAATTAAAACTCCAATTTTCTTCATGCCCTGCCTTTAGCCAGCCTCTGGCTGCCTGCACACCAACCACACAGGGCGAGGATGAGCTGCAGCTGTGGCACAGGGAGAAGATACTGAACCCCAGGGCAACATCCCCAGCACCTCCCAGAGCTCAGCCACCCCAGAGCAAGATCAAGAGTCACAAGAGCAGCACCTAAAATGCCTAAGGGTGATTTTCCTTCTCGGGACTGGGGTTTAGCCCCTTAGGACACAGCTCTTGATTCCTCATGCCCATCCTCCCACTGAGCTGGGCAGCACCAGGGAAGCTGGGGCAGCTCAGGTACTGGTGTTTGACACCACCTCTACTCACCACCTTCTTGGGAATGCCCGTTCCTCTAGGGATTTAAGGAAATCAATATCCTCTGGTCTACAAATATAAGTGAGACAAGGCTTCTAGGGAGAAGCATTATTGTGGTTTTTTTTGTTAAGTTTTATTGGGACTGTGATGTAGTAAGGCAAAAGAAAAAGTCAAATAGTTAGGAAAACACTTGCCTGGCAGCCTTCCTCACAGCTGCTTTTATCTTAACACAAATACAGCAGAGCTCCTTCTCTAGACATAAAAATGTTTATAAAGAGTTTGCAGAATTTGCTGAACACAGAGAAATTGGCTCCACAGAATCACAGCGTTGTAGGGGTTGGAAGAGACCTCCAGAGACGATCGAGTTCAACCCCCTGCCAAAGCAGGTTCCCTAGAGCAGGTCACACAGGTAGGTGTCCAGACAGGTCTTGAGCGTTTCCAGAGAAGGAGACGCCACAACCCCCTTGGACAGCCTGTCCTGCTGCACTGCACCAGGCTCGTTCCTGATTAATCTACTGAGATTGTTTAACAATCCTCTGAGCTCAAAATTACCTGACTTTAATGTCAGAAGATATTTAAGTCAGGAGGAATCCTCTTAAATTAATTTTGGTGGAAAATAACTTTGTCAGATCAGGTACCAATACATTTGTTTTGGTTCACTAGATTCTTTAATAAACACATTAGCTGTAGCATACTATGCTGAGCTTAATTGCACAGCTATAACAAAATTCAATAAAGAACATAGTTAACAATTGCTAAACTGCAGTTGCTCCAGTTATTGCTCCTTGAGTTATTACAGATGGGAGCAGTCATCACGTTCCCCTGGAGTCCGAGCAGAGCAGGGACTGCATCAACCCATAAGAGGGGCAGAAAAAGCAAGAGACTAACATGCACCTAAATAATTGTGTGGCATAATTTTATAAATTCCAATGTATGTTATCACTGCTTCCTTTGGAGAACAAAGGGCTTCAGCTGGTGTGGTCCATGCTTCTCCCACCCAGGAGCCGTTCTGTTCCTTCACTGAGGGCAGAGCCCACTGAGAGCTTTGCCACAGAGGACCAGTCCTGCTAAACTCTTGCCCATGTCCTGCACAAGGACTTGAATAATGAGGAACACTCATTATGCAGTAAGAAGAATCAATGTCTTCACATGTACAATCTTCCTCTGGCAAGTGAAGGAAGCTGGACTGGGGCTGTTGGAGAGCCATCCTAGTGTGGTGCTAGCCCAGAGTGACTGAGTGCAGGAGCATGGCAAGGGCAGAAAGGGCAAAACCCTCTCATAATCTGTACTGAGCAGCACAGAGGGGCTCTGCTCACACTGGATTTCGCTGGAGGAGACATGTCCCACCCCAGGAATCCCCCAGGCACAGGCCCTCCACATCCCAGCTCATGCAAGTCCCACACTCAGTATGGGCTGACCCAGACAAGGAAAGGAGAAGCACTGACAGAGGCATGAATAATTCTGGCTTTGTTTGACATATCTTCTAATTTCTATTTCTCCTGAAAAGTTCAGCAGCAGAAGTTGATCCCAATACATATATATATAGAGAGAACATGCATTCATGGGATTCATGATGGACATCTTCCTTCTCTACCAATATCCCTCAGTCAAGACACAAATTAACCTCAGTCAATCAATCATTCTGCTATCAGCTCCTATCACCATATATTAACTCCAGTGATAAGATGAAGTTTAGATACAGGCCTCTAACCTCTGGCTGGTCCAAATGAGTTTACATAGCCTGTACTTTTGCAATCCCATGAGAAGCAATAATACCTACTACCTCCGGCTTAATGATGAGCACAGACTGCATTTTTGTACTTTTACAGATACCCTGGAGAAAGGTGAGGGGAAAACACACTCCATAAGCATACTGATAAGTTACATAGGTACTGGGAGCACTTCTATCAGACTCTCTAATATGATATAGTCTATTAAGGAGAACACAGGCTGGATGAATTACTCCATTTTATGAGCAGTAGCCAGAGAAGCTCTGGACAGAAGAGAGGGCATGGGGTTTTTGTTCCTATCCCTCAAGAGGGGCTAAAATGATCCTTCTTCAATCATGCTGGTGGAGAATTACTGCCAATCTGAGGGAGAGGTAATTTTCTCCACAAAACATTGAGATCTGTTCATTTACTTTTGCCTGCTCCCAAAAGGCCACCATGTCCAAAGTCACCCATTACACAAGTCCTTAAAAGGTGTCACTTGTTCCACTCCTTGGTAAAGTCTATTTTGGGTTAAAACAGATGTAATTTAGCAAAATAAAATAGATTAAACTTCTTTTGATAGATTAAGTGAATTAGTCTTGGAAAAAATATCTGCAGTTTTCCTTCCTGTGCTTGGAAGTGCAAATTGTACTTGGCCTCAGGTGGTCCAGAGCATATATGTCTGGAAATACTGGTTGTCTGCAAGTAAAATTGTGCATTACCATTCAAGGGAAAGGGCAAAAAATCTTCCCAAAGACTGTGCAGGCATCTGGTGCCTGGCTGACCACACCTGTCCAGACCATGCAGCCATCCAAGGAGGCAACACCAGTGACTCAGCCACCCCACTTGTTCAGTGATTATTCTCTATTCAAAAGGTGGTAACAAACAGCAGAAAGAAATAACCCGTTTCACTCGTGTCACGGCAGAAAACCTGGAGAGCATCAATTAAAGTCAAGGGAAAGATTTAAGAGGACTAAGAGCACAGGAGCAGTCAGCAGCAAAATATTGTCAATTAACATAAAAACCACACAAGATGTTCATTCTATTTAAGCTAGTTAAATATTGAGATTAAATGTTATGAACTATTAAATAAAATTAAAGCCAAAATTAACTGCCACGCATGCTATGCTTCGCCTTATAATGGCTTATTAGCAGTGCTCACCGAGGAGCACCACCCCACACACCACCAGTGCTGCTGCCTCCCAGGGTCTGCTCACTGTTAGCTCCTGTGCACCAGGCTCCCAGCAAAGCCAGTGAGCAAATGCTCAGCACTCATGGTTTGGGAGCCTGGCCTAGTCTGTCCGAACTAGAAACATCTGGCGATGCATAATAACCAACAAGCATCGCCTGAACGTTTCAAGTGACAGCGCTCCGTTCAGAGCAGCTTTAAATCCTCCCCTCCTTCCATGTGTTCACTAATTAGTCACTCCTAAAAATACATCATTTGCCCTGGAGACCAAGAGGATTAAGTCACAGATTTTATTTTTTAAAGAGATGATATTTTTATAGGAAGAAAATGTGGTAAATATATGGAAATGAACAAGCTCTCCAAAAAGTTTCTCTAATTTTAAATGAACACTGTTCTGCATCACCAGCTGTTTATGTGCACTGATTGAAGGCTTAATTGACAAGGGATTACTGCTTATTCTTCCTTATATATAGTGAATTACATTTTTCTGACTCAGCACATCACACTGATGAGAAGCCCGGCAAAACATTTGTCATAGAATCAGTTTGGAGAGCAGGAGCTACTCGTGCTTCTCAACAGAAGCAGGTCACTTGTCTACATGGACACCATCTGCTCACCCCAACCAAGCACTGGAGAGCCATGCTGAGTCTCAGAGAAAGCCCCTGACCCCACCCATGAGGGCTGAGTCTCCATGACACTACAAAATAGCTCAGTTAAGAGTGCTACAGGGCATGAGGTACCAGCAAGTCATCCCTGGTGCAAAATCCACAATCAAGGGAGCACAGACATCCTGAGTGTACAAAGGGATCAGGGTTTAAAACTGCAGGATGGTTTAAATATTAAGAGTATTCACCAACTGTGTGAAGACACCTTAAGACAATGAGTATATGTCAGTATATATAATCAGTATACAATGCTGATAAAAATTAGGAAAGATGGATAATTGCTTTGCAGAAAATACAGCACGTGGAATGAGCAGGAAGAGGATTTAAACCCCTGTAATATTTGTAAGTAAAAGTGTTTGTCTTTAAAACACTTCACAGCTCTTTAAAGTAGGAAAAGGATTTTCAGAAAGGTTTTCAGGTGTTTGAGAAGTGCATTTGGAACTCTTTCCAGAAGTCCTGGAGATTAAGTTGGAAGAAGTCAGTACTGGGTGCCCTGAAATCCAACTGATTCCCTACACTCAGCTCAAGAGCAGCAAAATGTCTCCTCAGTTCAGCATTACTTGCAGGGTGGTACAAGGTCTCATCAGTATTGACAGTGCAGTCCTGTACAAGATGACAAAATACTTCTTTGATCAAATACTGACTTTACTGCTCAAGAAAAAGCTTCAGACAAGTGAGGCAGACCCTGGCAGTACTTAACAGGCACTTGAAAGCATCCCTGATGCTCAGCTCTTAAGAATTGGCCTTTACACCGACCTCTTCGGGAGGCAGTAGCAGCACACAACAAAGGGCAACTGCAGTCTGCCAGCTAGTGTGAAGCTTTGCCTTGGCATAACTTCCCTAAGTCAAAGCTGGATGATGAGGAATCAGGGTTGAACATCATCAAATAGACAAGATCTTAAGAGCAATGTTGTCCTAGCAAATGCCACTGAAGTCTCAGCAAAAGGAAGGGAAGCACTAACAAGACTCAGATGAATGGTTGCTTTGGTAAGAGGAAAGGACAGAAAAACTGAAGGGAGGGAAGTCTGTAACAGCAGGAGAAGTGGTCCCAAGCAGCGGCAGAAGCCTTAGGAAGCCCTGTAAACACCCTACATCCCCAGGCTCCTTACCCATATTTAAGCAGTGTGATTGCCTGGGTGGTGAGGTGGAATATACCTGCTTCATCACCCCTAGGAGACGCCCTTATTCAGTGCCAATGGCTTGGCACATGCTGCTAAAGGCCTTGCAATACAGCATGGGAACACAGCATGCGTAAAACATCACTGATGTGATGATGGTTTCTGCTGTTTAAGTCAGAGACAAGAAGGGAACAGTGGAAAGCTGTGAGTCTGGATTGTGTCTTTGAGGCATTTTAGGGCTCCAGCAGTGATGCCCAATTAACACAAACAGCCACTGCCAAGAGCTCTCCCAAAGCACTAGGTGCAGATTACTCTGCAAAACACAGACATCAGCTTACTGTCTCCATGCAGTGTGTTTTCCAGAGGCTCTGCTGCATCTCACCAATCAGTTTTCTTAACCTACTGCTGTAGGCTATGGGTTTAGAAGCAATACAACAGAAAAGAGGAAAAAATGAGGATATCCCAAAGAAAATAAACCTACCTTTGCTTCAAGGAAACTGCTGGCTCATTCATCAGCCAGGAATTAAATGGCCATGGCTTTTCAGCTTGGGTTTTGCTGTACTGCCCCACAAAACGAGGTGCTATTAGCCTGGATTCACTTGCTCTATGTGCTGGGGTGAGGGTGGCAATTGATGTAGAGCCAATAGAGGGCAAAGATTTTGAGAGAGATCAAGCACTCCTGCCAATGGAGGCTCTGCAAGAGGCTGTGCCAGTCACAAGAGAAGTCTGGGAACACAAGACATAGGGCTGCTCCTGCTTGCACAGGTAAGATGACCAGCAAGGACATAGCCAAGGTCCCTCTGCACATGCGCTGGTCTCCATTTGCATCAAGTCCATTGCACAAGAGGTGCTTCCCCGAACTCCAACCTTAAAGTGGGACCTCAATGCCCACTAGACCCCAATCATTTTTGCTTTGAAAAATAGGGAATCAGAGTTGCTTCCTCTGCACTTCAGAGCATGAGAATTATTGAGGGACATCCGTAACCTCAAGAGCTCTCCAACTGATACTCACAAAAATGAGTTACGATGCACACTTAAGCCAAAGAAATTACCCATAGCTGTTGAACAAGCTCTTGTAGCTCAGATGAGACAGTGTTAAATGCCAGCTGCGTTGCTGAGCAGCTTTTCGACTACCCCATTGTGATGCCTCTTCATTCAGCAGTTAATGGGTAACAAGGATGGAGGCTCACATCTCTGTTGGCTAGTCGAGGTGTTTGACATCAACCTGTGAGCAGGGAATACACGGGGTAGATGTTGGGCAACAGCTATGCTGGCTGACCTCAATTTTTCCTCATTTTGCTGATTTCTGCAGTGACCTAAGTGACAGTAGCTGGTGGCTGAAGGACAAGGCAGCTGGACTGACTTGTCCACACTGGTCAGGATGAATATCTGCTGCAAGAGCATCAGGTGAGCTATTAGGCAACAGGGAGCAGGAAGGGTGAAAATGCCACTCCAGGGCAGACAGGTTTGACATAACAATAGGGTACTGCAAGTTAGGACCACAGACTGAAGGCAAGAGAGGGACAAACCTAAGCCTAAACAAAGCCTAAGACCCAGCACAGCAGACAGCTCACATCAATCTGTTCTAGCTTACAGGGGCTGCTGCTCTGATCCAGAGCCACTGGGAAGATGCAGGGCAAAAGGCTCAAAGAAAACTGTGAAAATGAGTAAGAAAACAAAGTGTGCTAGAGATGCAGACCACGTAATTACAAGCAGAGACACCTAGCTGGCTTAAAGACAGAGGTAATTGAATTTAAGGTCATTAAGGATCTAACACAAGACAGCCCGTGACCTCGGATGTCAGCACTGAGGAGAGTGGGTTCAGATCTTCAGGTTCAATACCAGCTTGGCAGAACAGCCTGAGCCCAACTGGGAATGGGAAGTGAGCAAGAAACCTTTTTTTTCTGCAAGTTCATCTGGAAAGAGCACCACAGGGAGGTCAGGAAAAAACAGGAGACCAGCCAAGAGACTGACAGCTGGGACTTGCCATCATGAACCTGTCTTAGCTCTGCGCTAACTGGGAGATACCTCCCTCCAGGCAGCAGCTCTGGCTTATTATCTGCAGTTCAGCACAGAGCTGCACCCTGCCTGAAGTTGAGTTTTCCTCATCCCCTCTAAACATCATCCACAAGCTCACCAGTACACCTTAACTGGAGCAACAAGGTCTCCTTTGCAACAGCTGAGGATATACCGATTCCCACATTGGAAAAATATCTCTCCTTTAAACCAGTGATGTTTTTTACTTTGCTTTCCTGGACCAAACTTCTTCACTGCTCCAGACTCTTAACAAAATAATGGGATTAAAAAAGGGAAAGAAGTAAAGGAGATATTAAAGCCTAAATATAATTTATAGATGGAATCTTCAGAAGAGGGTGGAAATCTAAAATAAAATTAAAAAAAAACCAAAACCACAAACCAATACTTCATTCCTCTAAGACAATGACTTTTGGATATTTTCATTGTACATGCTTTTTGGTCACCAAAAACATTTAAGAGCAGAGGGGACCCTCATTAAGGGCATCCCTTGCTCTATAAAAACCAAAACATGCTCTGCTGCCTTCTCACACTGCCTTGCACCACCAGCTCCACATTCAGACAGAAAATAGCTTTTTTTCAGCCCTAAGTTCACAGCATCCAAGAGTCCATTGCCTTAGAGCTGGCCAAACCCCACCTCACCTGTTAATGGGGAGAGTCAAGGAACTTAGAGAGGCAGAAAGAATGGGTTTAGAGAGACACTGAGCTCCAGAAACACACTGGACTTCATATATTTTCATACTGGGAAAAAAATAAAACAGTCTACAGGTTGCCACAACATGAATTCCAGTTTGTACTGCCACCTCACTTTGCAGGAGTCCCTGCACAAAGAGGCTTTTCAGTCACAACCACCTGAAGAGATGCAGCATTGCAGGTGGAGAAAAAGCCACTTTCCTAAATCATATCAAAGCTGTTGGCAAAGAGAAAGAGAGAACCTGATCCTCCTTCCTGCAGGAGATGCTGAACCAACAGCAAGCTGTGCCCAGCAGCAAGGCCACAGGGGCACCAGCTGCTTTGCAGAGCTGGGCAGAGCTATGTATTGTCATCCCACTCGTGGTGGCAGCTCATGTCCCAGACCCTGGTGGGAGCCCTCGGTGCCTCACAGAAGCACAGGGATGCACAAAGTGCTTCAGAAGAGAACAAGCTGCCTCAGACAAATAAGAGAACTTGAATTCCTGCCCAGCAAATCATCTCCTTGAAAGAGAACTTTCAGATCAGCATTTATTAATTCTGGAGTGTATTTTTGTTTCCAAGAAACTTTGTTGGCTGCAACAATAAAAAAAAAAAAAATTGCTGGTTTGGCAAAGTTTCTGATTGAGAAGAATTCAAATGACAGCATGAGTGTTCTGCTGATAACGAAATCATATACGTTTTTGTTTTATAGCCACTGCTATTTGCTGCAGAATATTTATGGGATGTGCAAATAAAAAAATCTATACACTCAGCAGAGCTCAAACTTCTTTCCCCTGGATAGGTCTTGTTTCCAGCCAGAACATTGTCTGTACAATGCACAGATGTTCTCTCCCCAGAGGTTCAAGAGACTCCTCTGCAGCACACACACAGGACCAGGACTGTCAAGAGGCATCGGACAGAGCAGGCAGGAGCTGCATAAGACACACTCACCTGCACCCACATCAGCTGGGCTGCAACAACCCCTGTGGGCTGAAGTCCAGGTGGCAGGACACTGTGCCACCTTGCACAGGGACCTCAGCTAACAGGGATACCACTGATTCAAAGCCCACAGTCTCCCCCCCAGCTTGTAACAGAAGCTGATCCCAGCCACAGCATTACTTTGCAGAGCATACAGCAACACCTTCACCATGCAAATCTCCCCCAGGGAGCCAATCTGACAGTCAGCTTCACCAGAGGAACGACTGTCCTGCTCCTACACACAGGGTACATAAGAGCCCACTTGACAGCTCTGTGTCCTTCCCATATTTTCAATTAAATACAATCCACATCACCCAAATAGATACTCTCAGAAGCTGTTTCTAGGCAGCCTAGGTTATGAGTATCGTTTTATCCGATCTGAAATCATGTGGGATTTGGTTTGTTGTTTTTTTAAAACACCTCTTGTAGTTATAAGGTAATAAGGTAATTCCCAGCTCAGGCTCTTGCCTCACTCCCTTTGCCTAATAGATCTTTGGGCAATGCTGTGGATTACTCCACTGTTGCTAGATCTCACGTTGCCACCTCTGTGAAACAGTGTGTTGACAGACACCGATGACTGTAGGTCAGAGCAAACAGCTGGCAAATGGCTATTAGTGTTTCCGTGGAGGAAGCAAGACTATCAAGCCTGGAGTATTTATCAGACTGTGGGAGGCTGACTTGCCTGCTAAACAAGGTGGGCTGGGGTTTTTTCCTCCATTCAGATGAGGAGAGACTGGGAATCTCATATGGCTGTTTGCTGGGAAGGAACAGTTTTCCAGTCTAGCAATAGCAGCCCTGCTTGAAACTCCACCGTCCTGACAACCAGAATGAAATGCCTTACTAGGTTGTTTGGGGGTTTTAAGAATAAAATTAATGGATTTGCCACTACAACACCTACCATTAATCATCTAAGTCCAGAGATTTGAGATCTGTGCATCTCCCTCAGAGTCCCTTGATATGCAAAAGATGTCATAACCCTCAAGTGATAGCTCTGACATAGATGTTCAAGAGCACAAACCAGGACCACGCTTTCATTTAGATGAAGGACCATGATACAAGTGGGAGGGCACTATGAAGGGCCTGAACAACATCTTTTATGCCTGTCATCCTAAGGACATGCACATGCTGGAGATTTACAAGTCTCCAACTCGACTGAGAATTGCAGCCTACCTGCGTGGCATCGGGACACCCCGCTGACCTGCTCGGGTCCGTGACTGCCAGGTAAAAGCATCCCAGGAACATGCAGACAGGGCACTGCTCAAAGTTGTGACGTGTCTGCCACCATTACCAAGCACAGCTGGTTTCCTTCAGTTCTCAGTTAAGCTCATCAATCCACAGAGAGGCTATTACTGTTATTGATGTGCCTCGGACCCCAGGAGCCCTCACACTTCCAACCCCAAGAGCTTTAAAGTCATGAATTAAGCACTGAGAGTCATTATTAAAAAAGCTCCAACCATCACATTATTTTCATCTGCCGTCTGTTTAAATGCTTTAGGCTATACTTAGCTCAAGGTTTCTCTCCATAAGAGCTAGAAATGTACTTGGCTCTTAATGAAAAAAGTCTGATTGTCCTGGAGTTATGCAATGATTTGAAGTTTTCGTTATCGCAATACTTGCAGTACAGGCAAAATGCTCCAGCGCTCCCAGCTTGCCCTTGAGAAAATTTTGCTCAAGATGGAGAAAGGATGAAAATCCAGGATCTCACATCATTTGTTCCCACACACCTATGGAAGAAAGAGGTGAAACCATGCCACAGTTCACATCAAGACAGTGATTTTTCTTGGGATTATGTTTCCTAGCTCAGGTGTTCACCTGCACTCCTCATCTTTGATTTTAAATCACTAGATCAAGAGAAATATGATTTACCTTAACTCTTCCATTTGGATTCATTTTCAAGCCACCAAAAGTGAATTGGAAAGTAGAGCACAGCTTGAATTTCCTAATCTGTCGTGACATCTCTAACCCCACTCCTGTCAGAAAACAGCCTTCAGTCACCTGCTTTCACCAACAGCAACATTAATGGAAACAACTGTGGGGAAGAGAATATTTAGCCCCAACAATAATAAGGCTTTTTAAATTTTGGACTTTCCTCTTTACTGAACCCCCATTTCCCCCAAGTCTTGAAGAGGAATGAATCTCAACTACAGCTGATTAGAAGGTGTTCCCTTCAGCAGCTACACTATCTGAAGTCCATAGACTCCAGCCAGAAAGAGCCCATTTAGGTTCTAATTACTTCTAATTCATGTAGAAGAAAGGTGGTTGTTACAAATTAAGACCCTGTGCTCCTTGGGGGGAAAAAAAAGTCACTGAGATCAGACTTGGCCTTGTAAAGGAAAAAACCCTTCTTTCTTTCAGAATAGCTTTCATTTCTATATTCAGTAGGAATTCACCAAAAATAAAAAAAGAAATCCAGTGTTTTTCAAGACGAGCAACATTTCAGTTTATTTTCTGCTTTATAAAATAATCCTATTGGAAACATCTCAGTAACTCTATTTCAACAGAAAAGGAAGCCCTACCCAATATTGCAGATAGCTTTAACAAATACTGAAAGGATTGCTCTACAAATATCACAGCCCTGTGAAGCACAGGAATCAAGAACAGCATCTAGAAGGTGGATGGATCATCCTTATACATAAAGCACCCTACTCTCTTTCCACAATACCCCTGCTACACAATAATCCCTCTTTTTGTGTATCAGGTTTGTCAATAGCAATATAAAGTGGATTTATAGCAAGATATCCACAAAATAAAATTGCATGGAACTCACATCCACACTGGTGGGAAAGTAATTGATCCATTACGGAATGAGAATGTTCACTGAAGTTAGTGGAAAGGGTCTTCATTCACAAATGAGAGCCCACCCAATTAGCTATGCCTTGTACTGCACTCTGAGCAGCTCCAACTTTGCATGGATTGACTTTGGAAGTTCTGAACAGACCCAGATGCTTGTGGGTCTTCACATCATTGAAGAGGACCAGGCACTTGGCACCTAACCACCCAAAACCACAGTAGGGACTGTGTAAACATAAAAACTAATAAGTTTCTCTTAAGACCTTGAATAAACCCTGAGTTAAAGCAGTCTGCAGATTCCAATCACACCAGTCCTGGCTGAATCAATTAGTACTACCTGCTGCTGACACCTAGGTCTCCTTTCTTGAGAGCACCGAATGCTCTAAAGCAGCTCTATCACTCACAAGGGCACTAACAATTCCTTTAATAAGTAATTTTCAAACCACCTACCACACTCAACCATTCATGTTTCAGTGCTCATCTGATGCTTTACTGAGGCCCTTTGTTAAGGCACAATGTGATTGACTGGAAGCTCTCTAGGGTGAGCCAATTTTCACAGAATATGGCTTTAACAAATCCTACGTAGCCAACTGGAAAATTAAGAACTGTCTCTTTTTCTCCAGGATTTATTAGGTTTGAAGTGGTCTTTATAAGTGTCTTCTGAACATGACAGTGCTATCTAATCAACTGAAGATAAATTAAGGCTTTGATCAGATTTTCTGTCACAGAAATCGACCTGATGATTAGAGATGATGCCCTGTGTGTTACTTCATGCATTGCAAGAAAAAACCCACAACTGTAGCCTGCTATGAGTAGCCAGGATTTGGGTGCTTGAGGCAACCTGACAATTCTACCATTGACCAAGAATGGCTGCACAGGTTTGCTTTCCATTCACTTTGCAGGAAAACTGTCATAGTCATTATTAATTAGCTTTAAATTGTGACAGCTTCAAGTGCAGAGAAGCAGACTGGACCATGCAAACCCAAGCAGCTCCACACAGCTCCCTACAGTTATGACACCTCCTCTGAAGCCTTTCAGGCAAGAAACAGAAGCTCTTCCTGATTTTTCTTCTTAAAACCACTACAGCACAGTCTCCAAGCAATCAAAGGTAGTTAACAGTGGCTAAAACCCAGATCCACCTTGATGCATTCAAGTTTGCATGTCAGGTAACCAGTCATTTCCTAAGCCAGGCATACAAAAGCCTGGGAAGCCCACAGCAACCTTCTCTCCACACACGTGTCCGTAGAAATGACCCCCTCAAGGGAGAGAAAACATCTCTATGGAGGCATCTTCTCAGCATCTACAGAGTGATCCTTCATTCTCTTGCCATGCAGTGTAGCCAGACTGAAACCTTAACACACCTGCTTTGACTTGCTATTGAGACATCTTAGTTGCAGGACGGCATTGGCAAATTTGGCCTGATGTCCTTCACCCTCTCAGTTGCAAGAGATGCTTCTCAGACACATGGCACATATAGCTACAAGTCTCCCACACACCTGCAGAGATCCTGAGACAACTGTATTAATTTCAGGGAAGTTTCTGAAACAGGGACAGGACAAAATACATCCCACAGGGAAAAATAGTTTCTATTTGAGTGTAATAGATAGCCCCCAAGAAGATGACACCATCTGTGTATTTGTTGGTAGAATAAGCCAATGGTATGACTGGGCAACAAGAGAGGCTAATGAGTTTCTGCAATTATTACAGAAGGCCTACACAGGAGAAGCTGGAGATTAGTGTCATTGCTCAGATGGCCATAAGGGATCTGAAGATCAGGACAAGCCCAGGCATCCAGACTCCAGAAAGACTTAAATCAGACTGGAACAGGTACAAATAACCATAGATGTTTAGTTAATCCTACCAAATTAGATTAAAAATAGCTCATTTTGGTTAGCAAATGAAAGACCAACAGTACAATTAGTCTTTGAATAGATATGGGCAATTATTAACATCAGACCCTGCCTATTTTCACATTGAGAGCCCTGAGTGATCCCTGCCTCCACCTCCAACAGCATGTAAGACAAAGCAGTTTTGGCACAGGAAGAACTTTTGCATTTAATTTCCAGCACAAACTCAATGATTAGTTAAGTGTCTAAGTGTTAGATGAGAGCAAGCCTGGCAAAGCTTTCCATAGGAGGAGAGGGAGAAATAGGCATCTCTCATTAAAGGGCATCTTGTCTTGTAGAGAGTGACAGTGGCATGGCAGGAGCAGCCTGGTCTAGACTTCATTCGCTCATACTTTGACAGTGATGTCTACATCAGCATTGGTTTATCTTCTCATTGATGACCACCTTTGTGCTGGGAGGCTGGCTGAATGCATCCCAGCAGCAACACGAGCTCACAGCTCCCCTAAGAAGGGCCAGGACTCTCTTCTGAGCCAAGACACTCAGCTAAACTTCAAGCTGCTTCCCTTTTTCCCTGACTCCACACAGCAATTTCTGTAGATACCAAAAGCCCCAGTAGAACCTGCAAAGCTGTTTCTATTTTTCAGCCTCTTCATCACTGAATATTTCTGTGAAGCAATTGCAAGTTTTTCAGAACAGGAAAGCGGGGAAAACAAGTTTAACATATTGAAAAATTAAAAATTTAGGGGCAGGGTAAAATTAATTGAATCATATTAAATTATACAGCTACAGGAATTCCAGCGCAATTTTATCATTCACTCTTAGTCTAATGAAACCCTCAGGCCTTTAATTTGTCTCCACTCCAGTACCATCCTGCATCACCAAAGGGTTTTGCCACAGAGCAGAGGTCAGGTTCACTGCAGAGCACCACAAGCTGTAAATACAGTCGACTGGCTCCAGCCACTTCCCCTGTGGGACTGACACCAGGATGCTCTTTTCTAAGGATAAGAGAGCAGCACAGCACCTGAGAGCTTGTTTGCTGTCAGAAGCAGGCACAAAACCACACAAAGCTAGGACAGGCAGGTCTCAGCCTGGTTTGTGCATTCAGCAGCACCCCCAACACACAGCAGTAACTCAAGGTTTGTGCAATCTGCTGCTCATCAACAGGACAGGAGGAACAGATCTCCTTTTTCCAGTGCCCTGGTCCATCCCCTCTCTGCTCTCTACGTGGCAGTTGTCCCAGATGCAGTGACACCTTCTCTTCCTCTTTCGGCTCCCCCATTACCATCTCGATGGCCTTCCTCAGCACGCCACAGGCTCTGGGCACACAACCCACACACAGCTACCCCAGCCACTTACCACCAGCCCATCACCAAAATTCAGCAGTTTCATCCCCATCGCTTGCCCTTGGAGGGATCCCATCAGTATTAACTCCATTGCTATTTAACAGGACCACCACTTTCTTTTTTTAAATGCTCCAACTCAAAAGCTCAGCTTTCACACCCCTTTACCAGTCTTTCCACCCAGATTTTTTGGGGTGCATGTGGCAGCATCATAGTACAGAGGAAAGAAAGCAGCAAAAGGCAGGAAAGAGAAATTTTTCCCATAAAATGTTCCAGTTACCATTACTCTCAAAGGCTAAGACCTTGTGAGGCCCTGGAGACAGAGACACCTTTAACTTCCTATGCACCAGAGCAGAGAGCAGCAGGGGGGAGCAGGACCTCTCAGATCTCACCAAACCTGACTGGTGAGCAGTGACATTGCCATAGCATAGCTCTTACTGCCTTGTTAAAATCCAAGTGGACAAGAGTATCATGTATTTTCTGGTCCAGTAGCAAACACAGCATAAAGGCAAGTCAAGCTTTGAGATAGTCAGGACCAATTCACTAATTTTGCTTTTTGGTAACCTGCATTTAGAGGACCTCCTGTAGGCAGCAGGCAAGCACTCCAAGATGTTTAAACCAAGGAGCTTACCCAGCTTCCTCAGCCTGGTCCCAAATTGTCTGTACAAGGGTATAGCTGTGTACTAAGCAGTTGCCAGCAGCACATGACCACAGGAGACAGAACAGCTAGTGCTGGAGCTTGCATAACCTACAAGACCTGCTGTACTTAAGTCTCCAGACCCACAGAGATAGTTGACATATTTTGTGCATGTTCTGGACTAGAGATTTATTGTGCAGTCACCCAAGCTCAGCATGCCAACTGATCCCTGTTAGCTCCATGTCCCTGTCCTACTTTGAAGCCCTGTTTTGAGGCTATTGTCCCAATACAGAAATTCAACGTGTTCAGGAAGATCCATGTGTCTCCACCTGCCTGAAATCTGGATGGATTTGGATTTCACACATCAAGTTGGCTCAGTGAAACCATTCTACTCCTTGCCTATTCCCCAGCAGGATTTGCAGGACCTTGCACCTGAAGCACTGGTCTCTGCCAGCCACCACTCACTCAAACCTCAAGCTCAGCCCATGTACCATTACTCACCCAAAACCGAGCAGGGTATGGCTTCCACAGTGCTTTTCAAGAAAACTTCAACAATAAAAAGCCAACAAGAAAATGAACAGCTGAGGCAAAACTGACACATTGCATTGATTTGAAGAATTATTTAATTTCCCTCATTGATACAAGCTATGCATTCGTAAGCAGCTCAGTGCCTCACCAACCTCCTGCCAGACTGAATCATTTCAGCTGGAAGACGAGAAACCACAAAAGTTCAAGGTTGGCACAACAGCAATCAGGCTTTAGGTCTGGAAATACTATAGACAGGTAAGCAAAATATCTCTCAGCCTCTGGACATTTGAGATTCAATTTCATCTAATAAAGCCCTCCACATGTGATCCACTGTGGTGCTGGGCAGCATCATGGGCAGAGCAAGATGCACACCAATGCCTGCTGGAGGCAGCAGCCACCCAGAGGGACAGGGTCCGTGGGGTCTCTGTAGTGACCCCAGCCCCAAATGGCACAGGAGCACAGGGATTTAACACCCATGGGATGGGGGCACTCACCAGGTATCAGATGGTACCCTGGAGAGATCAGTATTTGCTTTGCTCTTAAGATGATTTTTAGGTTAAAGGTTTTAAGGTAAGTGCCACCTATCCCAGGATGGAAAGGAGCATCAGAGAATCTTTCCCTGATGTAAATGCAATGTAACTACTCTGTCTTCTTGCCTCTACAGGGACATCTCAGAGCAACCTGTGAAGCTGCACCAAGTAGGTACATATGGCCAGGGACCCCCTTCAAAACATAGTTGAATTATTTTTCTTCCTGTGACAGACATATGGCATTTTACCTTTGGTTTAAATGCCACCAACTTCTATTTCCTTACTGTTCCTACCCAAAATTTGTCATTTCTCCTCTCTTTAATAGTTTAAGCTGCAACAGAACTATATTTTTTTTCCAAAGGAAAAGTTTGTAGCCAAACAAATATGTCCATGTCATAAGATGAATGAGAACACAGCTAAAGTTGTGATGTTTTCAGGATTAATCTTATCTAAATATTTCATGTCTTCATTTTGAATGATGAAGCTCTTTTACATAAGTACTGATAGAGTTTATAGATCATTCCTGAAAGCAAAGTTTGATTAAAAAAAAACCCTAGAAAACCATTTGAGAAAGAAGATTTCAGTCTTATCTAAAAAGATAGCTTTTGCTGTCTACCAAAGAACCCATGGCAAGATGATAGATAGGCCACTTATATTTGATAGTGTTTTTACTTTGACTAAGAGAGAACTATCATAAGTCTTGTGCCACTTTTGCCATTGTAGGATTAATATAATGAAACATTTACTTGAGTATAAACCTGTTAGGTGCTGACAGCACCTATCTGGAACTTGCTGTCTTGTGAGGATTTGGCAGCATACACCTTCTGTATGGTGGAATTCGAGTGCTATCGATACACATTTCCTCTAGAAAATTAGAAAGCATAAGAAACCCTGTGGCAGACAAGATGCAAGACTGATGAGCTGCAATCAGTATAAATTAGTGCCTGCAAAGGATAAATCCAATATACAAGAAAAAATATCTATTATGACTATCAGAAAAATCCAGGTGCAACACAAACTTGAGAAAGTCACAAGACTTATTTACAGCAAAACCTGTTCAGCAACTGGAGTTTTGCAAAAAAACAAGACTCTGCTAATATCTACTTAGACACCATGAAGATGGGTGTCCACCATCATGGCCAGGCAAACCCAGCTCCCTTTTGCACTGAGCTAGCTTTAATCTACACTCACAGACTCTTAGAATCACAGAACATGTTAGGTTGGAAGGGACCTTTAAAGCTCATCTAGTCCAATCCCCTCACAGTGAACAAGGACATCTTCACTAGGTCAGGTTGTTCAGAGCCCCATCAAGCCTGCCCTTGAACACCTCCAGGAATGGGGCCTCCACCACCTCTCTGGACAACGTGTTCCAGTGATCTACCACCCTCAGAGTGAAAAATTGTCTCCTAATATCCAACCTAAACCCCAACTTTTCTAGTTTAAAAGCATTACCCCTCAATACTATCACTACCTGGCCCTGTGAGCAGTTTTTCCCCAGCTTTCTTATAGGAACCTTTCGAGTACTGGAAGGCCCCCATAAGGTCCCCCTGCAGCCTTCTCCAAGCTGAACAATCCCAACTCTCTCAGCCTGTCTTCACAGGAGAGGTGCTCCAGCCCTTCTATCATTTTTATAGCCCTCCTCTGGACATGCTCCAACAGGTCCATGTCTTGCTTGTGCTGAGGGCTCCACAGCTGGACACAGTATTCCAGGTGAGGTCTCACCAGAGCAGAGGGGCAGAATCACCTCTCTCCATCTGCTAGCCACACTTCTTTTGATGCAGCCCAGAGTGCAGATTCCTGGCAGAACCACAGAAAAGGTGGATTTATCTGAGTCCCAGGCAGCAGCACAGCTCCCACATGAGGGTATCCCCTTTCCCCAATACCCCAGTTCCTCAGGCACGTTGCTAATTACCGAGTTTCCCTTTGTAAAGGGGAGGGAATCTATCCACAAAGTGTTAATAGCTGCTTTCAAAATAGCTTGTGCCAGCCAATAAGTTAATCCTGCATCACTTCAAAAACAGTGGCTCCAAACATATTTTCCCCCAGCCAATTTACCAAGCCTTATATCAGATTTGGGCTCCCTATTCCAGCTTGGCTTGCCCAATTTTTCAGCATTCTGTAATCAAACCCCACGAGGCCTGCGACTCCCATGCACAGCGTCCTCTGCTTTCAGGATGCTCCTGTGCTGCAAAATGAAGAGGTAGCTGTGTCAGGCAATAAGCAGGAAGAGAATATTTCATGAATACAAAAGAAATAATTATAAAATCAGCAATTTATTTGGGAGCATGTAGATGCTTTGTTGGTTGGAGAATGTCATCCCCGACTTTTTTAATCTCGGGATGCGCTGATGTATTGTGACACTTTGTGCTTTCCAGTGCCGTGAGTTTCCATCCATTTCGTTCCCTCAAGTGGGGCAGGCTTTCCAATGGATTGTCACCATTTAGTAATTACAAATATAAATGTCACTGCTGTCAAATAGTATAACACACCTCACACATCAGGACACACAAGCTGTTTAAAATCAAACTATTATAGTAAAGCCGCCACTGCATGAATACGCCTTGATTAAATTCAGAGACATTAATCATTTTTAATAAAAACTGATTTTTTTTTTCCAGGCAGCAATGAACTTTCCAGAAGATAGAGGAGCAAAATGATGTTTCCAGAAGGCTCTGTTCCTCCAGGCATCGCTTCAGCACTGGAGAACAGTTTGAGCACATAACATATAGCTGCAGAAAAGTGTTTTATGAAAGCGAGCTCCACACAACAGTTCAATACTGCAAAAGCCCTGAAAGCTGAAACTCTCAACACACAGCAGCTGCTCACCTGAGCACAAGCAGAGCCCTTGCAAACCGAGGCCAGAGTCCACATAATTGTTTTCACCACGCTGTCAATCCCACCCCCAGGAAGAGGTTTCCCTGCCAGCATGCTCAATACCAAGACAGTTTCTATTTTCCACACTGTCACTCTCAAATCCTATCAGATTCAGGCTGGAGAAGGTAGATTATCTCGACAGCATTATGACGGATGCACTGCCCATGTTGTCCAGTTACTCAAAGAGAAAAGGGTAAATTTTTTCCCCTCATGCCTTTCCATCAGTGTCAGAGCCATCTACCATGCACTGCTGTGTTCATCTGTGTCATGCCTGGGAACTGTGAGTCTACCAAAGGGTCTGCAGCACGCGTTAATTAAGCGAAGACATAGTTTGATCGAAGGATTTAGCTGCTTTGTCTTCCTAGAGAAGGGATATCCTGGGAAAACAAGCTATGATTATTTCTCCTATATATTAAAGGAGTTGCTCTGCATCAGGATCAAATTGCAGTCACGAAGTGAAGCAGCCACTTGGCACGATGATAGATTGCTGTATCAGTCATACCTGTGAACCTTATTTACAGAAGGACCACAAAAATATTTGAGCTGGCAGCCATTCCATTTTGAGAGCAAATATAGCCAAAAATGTTTTCTATTCTGCAGAATGTACAACTTTCAAAAAGCCATGTGCAAAACACGTCTCTCCTCAGAGTCCTTCAGCTCCTGCCTGCTTTTTCAATTAAAAAATAAAGTATCAAGAACATGAAGAACTCACTAAAGTACAGATGATGACATTGATGTCATTGCTCAGTCTGCTTATGAGAGACCAAGAGTAGATGGAAGAGGAGAGCAATCTCATTCAGATCCAGATGTTGCTCACCCTCAGCTTGCTGCATGTCCAGCCAAGTCAGAGGCTGTGTTATGGATTTACACCACTGGAGCTGAATTACACCATCATGGAGCCAGCCTACACTCTTTTCCCCCCAGATTTCCATTAGCCTTACCCAGTTTGGCATGAGCAGAGACACCAGTGCCAGCCCAAGCATCAGTTCTCAGGCACATGGGACAGAAGAAACCCCTGAGTACACTGCGGAGCCACTCAGATACCCACTCTCAGGGCCAGACCAGACCCAGAGCCCAAGTGTCTTCCCTTACACACACTTCAAAAGCCCAGGAGAGTTCAGAACCCCCACATGAACTGGGTACAGCCACAGGGACACCCCCGATCACTCTCCTGCCCTTATCCCCATGCCCATCACCTCAGAGCAGCTGCACAGCAAGAGCAGACTGAGAAAGTGAGATAGTCTAAAAATAAGGGTAATTCTGCAAATAGTCTCTTAAATTTAGCTTCTGAAGATGCAGCAAAGCTCTGCTTGAATGAGGCTGGGCTGCTGAGAATAAGAAGCCTCTTGGCAAGGAGAACCCACCGTGGCACACTCAGCTCCTCCCTGGAGGCTGTGGGGTTCCTTAGTGCTGCCCTCATACCCATCAGCAGCACACACTGCGGAGCCTGCGGTCCCCAGCAACACCACAGTCCTCCCCTGGGCCACCCCCAGCCAGGCACAGCTGACCTCACAGTACAGACACGGAGCCCTGCAAGGCAGCTCATCCAACCTGCCCAAGGGCACCTGGTGGCTTCATCTCACAGACAACAGCAAAGGTCCCAGATTTTGGGTTTGCTGTTTCTATAGCTTCCCAGCCAGAAGGAACATGCACCCATATGGTCTACAAAAGTCACCTCACCACAGCCAACCAAGAGAATCAGACAGGTAAAACACACAGGCAGAAGAATCTTATAAATGCAACTTCCAGAGCACACAGCTCTTCTCCTCCCAACCCACATGCCCCAAGTCAAGCACATTACCCAGCTCTGCAGATCAGCCCCCTCTTCCTGACATCAGATTAGAAATTGTGTCAGAACACAGACCACATTGCCACCTGCCAACAGTCAGCACCACACTTGATACCTGAAAGCCTCTCCTGAGTGCTGACTATAAACTCAGGTCAACATTCAACCTCCCTGGCACCAAACAGAGCAGCTCTGCTACAGCTGCTTACACTTCAAGGACTTGCACTGGTACAACACCCCCTCTGCTCTCTGAAAGACCAGTGAATTTCACCATAGTTAAGCAGGTTTTACTTTCTCACTTGGCCTGCCCAAGTGCAAACCTTCTCCTGCTCCTCAGCACCCCACAACAAGAGATCCAGCCCCAAACCAAAGCAGTGACCACCTCAACTTACCACCCAGGCAGCCTGTCTGCAAAGGCTCTTCATCCTACAAGCCTCCAACCAAAACACCTCACCAAGGACCAGCCCTTTGAGCTGGGGAAGAGCTTTTTATAAACTCATGGCCTTAATGATTCTCAGGTGGTCTAGATTCAATACACACCCCCACAAAAAACAAAACAAAACAAAAAACAAAAACCAACCCATCTTCCCAAACTGAAAGCTCTTACTCCAGTCACCTAGATGTCCCAGGGAAGAAACATGACTGTCACAACAAATTGTTGGTGTTCCTTCATGAGAGAGAGAGGAGAGCTCAACCTCGAGGAAAGGGCAGTGTGTCCAAATGGAAAGAGCTTTGGCAGTTTGGTGTGGTAGAAGAACTGAGCGCTGCAGCCTGGGTTTGTGGGGCTGGGAGATGCACTCACCTCACTGGGAAGGCTCCAAGAGGTAAAAAAGTCATTTTGCCGAGGTGGTGGCCCTACACAGAGTGTTAGTGCTGGCACAGCCATAGAACTGAGTCCTGATTGCCTCAAACATCATCCTTCTGATCTGTACGTGAAAACCTTTGAAAAACCCTTTCACACACCTCCATTATTTTAACCACTTAGCCATCACGCTCCAGTATTGATTTGAACACATACCAATTATTTAAGTCAATTGCCTATTAAAATTCATTTTTGGCAAAAGGTCAGACCTGCAAATTGAAACCAGATGCAGTACATTATGTCCATCAGCATTAGGATCTGCACACAAGTTCATTATTATGTTTCTGCAGAAGTAATGTCACTTGTCAAATCTTGCTCTGTATGCCAGCGTCGCTATTACCAGCTCTATTAATTAAGAAGGCTTTTTTATTATTATTAACAGAAAGTTTTCAATACTGCACTCTCAAATAAAGAGGCATCAGGGCTCACCTATCTATAGCACACCACTCCTGATGTTCAGAAAGGAAAAGGAATTAAGTTTGCAGCTGGATGTCCATTTTCTTTGGGTACAGAAGATCTGAGGAGCTTTAAGATTCCCTGTTGAGAAAAACAGTGATAAGTGGTACCCTCCTCTGAAGCTGCTGGCAACATCCCAGTTGCACAGGCAGAACTGCATCGCTTGTAAAGTGCACTGACTCCCACTGTTAATCCACCTGAAGCCCATCAAGAGGAAAAGGCCACAGGAATGGCCTCTCTGTGTCACCTTCAAACTTCTGTCAACTCCTGATGAAAGGCAGCAGCAGAACAGCAAACCTCAAAAGTAGTCTCAAAGCAGCTACACTGTTCTCCCCCTTCCCACCCAGACCTGCTTTTGGTTGCTCTGGAGTAGCATCTGATTTTAACACAGCTGCTGCCCTTTGCATCTTTATTTTATGTACAGGGATACAAGTGGTTTATGCAGTAAAGGAGATGTTGGCAGGTAGCATGGAAACACAGCATCTTGTCTCAACATCTCAGATGTCTTTTGTTTCCTTTCAGATTGACCTGGTAACTGTCCCAAGAGAAAAATTAATTTTCTTCAGAACTAGAAATCATTTGAGAGGAAGCCAGCATTCCAGTTGGAAATATTGCCATTCCCCTGGGAGAACTGGAAACCAGAGAAAACAGAAATTTTCTTTTTAAAATGCCAACTTGAAAGACAGCATTTGCATTTCTGTCCTCCGATAGCAGGCACAGTTTTTCTATGTGTTTTTTAAAAAGGTTGTGTTTTGGTGGAAGGAGGGGGTGTTTGATACTACTGATAGGAAAGTCTCATCTCTGAACATCTCTGAACATCTTGAAAGTGTTTTGAGCTCTCTGCAACACAAGCCTACGTTCTCATTCCAGGGCGCTACAAGTTGCACAGATCAAGTCAACATGTTTAAGCATCTTAAGGGCAGTGCAGTCCATTATGTGTCTCCCAGCTCAAGGAATTGCCTCACTTGCATATTGCTCCAACACAGAGCAAGGTTGTACTTTAATTGCAGCTACTCCCATAGTTCTCCCAGCATTTACTAATAGCTCTTTAAGACAATCTCTGGGGAGAAGTGGAAGAGAAAACCAAGAGGCAAGGAGCTGCCGTCAGTGCCAAGCATAGCTCGTGGTTCAGCAAGCATCCACAGATGAATTATCCTTTCTTCCTAAAAGTTGAACCATTTTTACTGAAGTTCTCACTGCTTTCTACGGGAGAGAGTCCTGTTTGAAGGGCTGTGGTGTTGGTCCTGCTTCTGGTTAGGACGGGCTTAACTCATGTCTCAGAACTTACTTGATATAACTCTGTGAATAACTCTGTGAACACAGACTCTAGAAAGAATCAGTGGAAGGGATTAAGTTTCTCTCCAAGTGCCCATCCTATTTCCAGTTCAGCTGTGGAGGCTGCTGGTCAAAAGGCAAGTCGGGGCCTCTCCTGCAGCAAGTTTTGTGATACAGACATGTACCTGCTGGGAAGAGAGTGGTGGGGCCAGGCCAGCAACTCTACCAGATGGTGAGTATCTTCCATCTCAGCACAAGCCACAGGAGAGAGGGCTTGACACCTCCTCTTTGAGTCTCACATGGCTCTGAGCGGGCAAAGGGATGATCCAGGGAGATGCACTGTCCAAGCCACCACCTCCCCAGCTGTGGTCTCTGGAGGCCACAGCGAGAGGTAGGACCTCAGCTTTCGGAGGTAGGAGCCAGTCCCCACTGGGGATTGAAACTGCAAAAAACTACAGGAATGATCTTGGAGCTACGTAACCCTTCCAAGGAAGGCCTTGGAGCTACATAACTCAGGGGTTAAATCCCAAATTACAATAGCCTCTCACAACCTCCCTTCCTTCCTACCTTAAAACAAGGATGAGGTAAGTAAGAACCAAGCCCTGGCCAGGACTTCACCATCCATAGCAAGCAAGTACTGCCTCTGTGAATGGGATTCACAAAGAGGAGGCATCTCAGGGCAACTTCAAAATGACCAACATCAAGGAGTTGCAGCAATTTGGCTGAGCTCATCCCAGTACCAGCGTGAGATGGTCCCTGGGCAGGTTACGCAGCTGATGTGAAACCGATGCTACACTTGATCTTAGCTGAAAGGCCATTAAAAAGAAATCAGAAGAGACTGGCTAAAAGCAATTTATGGGGTTACAAAATGATGTATTACATGCACCATGGCTCCAGGTTTGCAGTAATTTAGGCTGGTATTGATTGAGGAGAGACTGGGGCATATTCTACCACCTTTTTAATTTCAGTCTGATTTGGCCACTGCTTACAGGTCAGCAGGCAATTTGATGAGACAAAAACAAACCAAGCATTAGAGCAACCTAAATCACCCGCTTTTAGAAGTACCCTGTAAATAACTTTTAAGGCCAAACAAGGAGAACAAAATGGAAGAACTGGCTATTAAGGAAATCAAGACTGAAGTTTCAGGCTGAGAAAAAATGGTTTCATGGCACAGTTAAGAAGGAATATCACTCACACATGCCATCATTACCTGCATTTATTTTCCCAAACAAATATGCTGTCTTTTTCCTCATATTACAGTGCTAATTCTGATTCAATACGAGCTGATTAGATACAAAAATAAAGCCAAAGTACACATGGTTGCTTACAAATGCCTATAATCATACCATTGCAGCAATGGGATGGATGACTTGTTGGGATTCCAGCTTACTCAAACCATGTAATGGTGTAGCATTGTCTCTACACTCCAAGGGAAGGGACGGGCTGTAAATCTGAGTGTAAGTGTGCTATAAGGGTAAATCTGGGATGATTTCTCTCCTGGAGGTGGTGATTGCAGTACTAAGTGTACTGACACATGGGAGGTGTTAGGGAATAGTGGAAACCCATCAGTACTTGAGGTGGGAAAATTGCCCATCAACAGGTAGCAGGGAAGGAAAGGTGCCAGGTGATATTGAGGAGATGAAGCACAAGCAGAGGAAGTGGGAGGAAAGGGTCATTTAATTAAATTAATTTATTTAAGAATTAATTTAATTCTTCCTGATGCCCCTTTGATTCTTGGGTGTAAGTGGTGCCTTCCTCACAAAGCTGCTAGAACAGGCATGAAATCCCAGTCCCTTTGCCCTCTGCCTACTAGAAATCTGTCCAATGGTTTGTCTGTAACATCTCAAACACATCCACAATCTCACAGGGCAAGAGGGTGGAGGAGGGACATGGGAAAAGGGGGAATCACTTCAAACCCTCAAGTGTTTCCATCTACAAACTGCCTTCAGCATCAGATACAGTGCCAAGCTCACCTCTGCTGCGTTCACCTACTGATCACATGTAGGTCACAGGCAAAGGTCTGAGTAACGGAGATCAATTACGTAGCTCATATGAGTCATTGGGTGTTGGATTTAAATGGATTTTCCAAGTTTACTGTGACTATCAAAAGCTTGAACTCTGATGTGCACAGGGAAAGAGAGACAGAAATCTGATCGGATTAATTAGCACTTTCTTGCAAGAAAGCTTCTCTGATCTCTAATTGCATGCTCATTTCAGTCTTTTAATATCTCACTTGTGAGGCTTTTTTCTTCTTTCTGCAGGTAAAAGGAGGCATGACCTCATATTCTGTCACATGTGCTGGTAGAGCATGTGACGTGATGTCCAGGTTTGCTGAAGCTCAGGAGAGAGACAGAAAACTCTGCACTTACTCCAGACTGAGCAACTGCCAAGGACTGAGTTCTTTATTTCTGCCTACTGGATTGCTTGCTCAAACAGCATCCCAGGCAGGATTAAATGCCACAGTTTAGGCTTATAATAAAACCAAGTTGAGTGGAGTAAGGGAGGACAACATCTCCTCCCATGGGCCTGCTCACAAACACATCTGGGGAAGGTCAGCCTAGTCAGGCTCAGATGGACTCTCACAGCTACCTCAGAAACTGCAGGACTCAGCTGCCAGTGAACCTGTTTCCACCTTTCTAATAATTAGTTGTACAATCAAATGAGGCCACCTGAGCATCTTGTTCCTTTACTTCAACTCCAGAAGCGAAAGCCCTAAAAAGCTATTGGCAGTTTTAATTAAAACCAGCTTTGAGATAGGAACCTATAACAGTTATGGCTCATTCTAGATAATACTGTAATAACCTTCTCTCCTTTTAAATGTAGCAGCAATACTGTTCACCAGAGATGAGGACATTAACACAAATAATCAGCCTCACTGTTGTGGGGAGGGCACTGTAGCCAAGAGGGGTCTGAAATGATTGCATAAAAAGCATGTGCCCCTGAAAAAGAGAATGTCCTGCACTCCCTGCCCCCTTCAGCATCCTTCCCAGAAGGCCCAAGTCTCCAGCAGATTTAGTTCAAAATCCACTTCATCTCTCAGCAACGTGCTGCCAGTGGGAAGCAATTTCCAGGTTCCTGCTCCTGCCTGGGCACTGGCTGCATTGTCTCTGCTGGACAATCCCATCCACGTGAGCCATTTGCCACCAGCACAGAGCTTTAGCAGTGCAGGCTGCGGGCACAGCAGCCACAGATGTAGCCACAGCTTCAGCTTTGCTCAGCTTTCTGTTTCCAGGCCTCAGCTCTGCTCAAGGGGTTGCAGCAAACAAAGGGCTCAGCTCACAGTTTACACAGAACTTAGTATTTGAGTAGGCTGATAAATACAACCAGTGCTTTGCTGCATTTCAGAGCTGGCACAAACATGTCACTCCAGAGGAAGGGCTTTGGTTGGAAGCCTGTGATACTCTGCCTTGCTCTGGAGATGCCAATAGCCATTGTGGATTACCAGACCATTTCTCTGAAGCTTTGAAGCCAAAGGGCTAAGGATGTGCTCTGCAAACGTAGCCCTGATGCAATGCCTGGGGGACAGATAGAGGGTCCTTCAGTAAAACTCACCTTCTGCCCATCAGCGTGTTTAAAGAAGCCACAAGAAGAGTGACTTTGACACAGGGAATTGCATTTCACATTCTTGGGTGGACATTGAAGCTGTCCAAGAGAAACGGCCCTTGCAGCATTAGGCAGTGCAATTTTATCATGCAAGGAGGCAATGAAAAAATTGTGTCCTCACATGAACGTCAGTCAAATCTTCAGTGTGTTTTCTAGGCAAATATATTCATCTGAAAAGCCTTAGAAGACTCTGATTTGAAGGAAGCCTTTTGGGGAAAAAACAAAACCACAATCCATTTGAAGGAACTCCAGTTGAGTATCACAGCACAAAAGCATCCAAGTTATCTTGTTTCTTTTGAAACCAAGCCTGTATTTTTTCCTAAAATACTGAGTATGTGCACAGAGCTCACTTGAACAAGTTTTGCTCAAAAGACCATTTCAGTGGAAAGGGTTGTGGTTTTTTAAACTAATGAAACAAAATCTGACGATAGGTCTCCTCTGAGAAAAATATAAAAATAAAACTTCTTTAGAATTCTCATTCCTCCTTCAGCCTGTGCCTTTAATTAGATAATAAAGACAGGTGAAAAAACACTGGCTTTGTGTTCATAAGTTAAAAACATCCTCACAAATTTTTTCCAGGCTTCTTGGGGAAAGGCTTAACTTTTCAACAGATGATACATACCTTACTTATACAACTATAAGCTTCTGCTAACCTGAAATCCCTCACATACGAAATGTACTTCAGTGGCCATTCTGTTCAGGAACAGTTCATCCCTGGGAAAATATTATTGCTGGAACACTACGTGAGTCCACAGCTTAGAGCTGTAAGATGCATTTAAATTCTCTAAAGAGATTTTCAGAATTCATACCAGTACTTGATCTACCTTTGGCGAAGGGAATATGTCTTTTTTCTGCTACAACAGCTGAAAGCATTAATTGGCTCATCTTTTCACCAACAATTCATTATATTTCATTCTGTGCCTTTTATGTGTCTGTCCTGTTGCCCCAGTGCCTTGCTAAATATTTCCTAGCTGCAGGACTGCATCTTTGAAAGAAGGAGAGGGGCTCTAGCAGTTGCTCTGTTCCCAAAGAACGAAAGAAAATTCAGAATTAAATGGGAAAGCAACTGTCACCACAATTATAATCAAACTGCAACCTGTATTAGTGTTTTTCCTCTGGAAGCTCTGGAACGAGGCTACAAGATGCCTGTCTTTCAACAAAATAATTATGTTATAATGAGACTGCCCTAATGTGTTCAGTAAGAGAAACTGTTGTTAAGTCTGATTCAAATGGATCTGCACAAGCAGAATGGGCATCCTAAATGGCAGCCAGGCTCTGTATTTTCTTCCTCAATCCAGAAGATTAGAATCAACACAGCAAGATGCAAGTGTAAAATCCTGACCTGGATTTTACAGAGGAAAGCCCTTGATTCAGATTCATTTTGTAAAGGGAATGTGTAAGTCTATCTTTACTCTGGTTCCGACAAGTAAATAACCTCAGCCTCTCTGATCCCTGAGGAATGATGATTTACAACACTGGTAATGTGCACTGAAGAAAAATACAACTTGTTCCTGAGAACAGCTGATTAAAGTGATCATAGCAAAGCCAAATAACTCAGGGCTTCCTCCTTTTATCACTCATATCTGCTTTACTCCCTGTTACTCTGCTCGGCAGCACTGGTTCTGATTTAATCTGCAGGAAGGGTGCTTGTCCAAAATCCTGATCAACACAGTTCAGCCTCTGCAAATATTTGCCAGCCCCAAGGGACTTTCTGGGGATGATTTTAGCAGAAATATTTTTAAGAAAATTAATTGCTAGAATATGAACTTCCGCAGCGGGGGAAAAAATGACAAAAGCGGAGTGTCCTCTGCCTACTCACTGTGAAGTAGGACTGTGAAGGGTAAGAACTACTGAAGTGGGAAAGTGGAAGTACCACCTGGCAGGTCTGCTTAGCCCTGTCTCCTCCACCATCACTGTGACAGTCTCTGCTAGGAGTCTGTCATGGGAAAATCCATAAAGGGCAAAAGCTACTAGCAATGGAATTGAGCATTCAATTCCCATTTGGGCAACTGCAAATCTTTCTCCTGGTCTGCTTCCCCTCTCCTGTTGTGTCTCTGCACTGCCCCAGGAACTGGGCAAAATGCTTTTCCCATTTTCCTCAACCACACAAAGAGGATGGAGAGTGAGGACCCAAGGTACAGAGAAGGCTACAGGAACCCAGACTATTTTGATTCAATCACAGAAAATGTCAGCTAGAAAGGGCTTGAGAGTTCCCCCTGTACTAGTGAACATCCCTGGCCAGGGCAAGGTCTGCACAATGTCACTCCTGGCACATGTGTGGGAAGGATTCCATTGATGGATGCTGTATGACTCCCCAGAAAAAAACATGTTAATGCTGCCCATGCAGCCAGTACAAATTTTCTCTCTTACCTAACCTGAGCCCACTACTTTGCTCCACTATAGATATCAAGACCTGCTTAGTCTCCCTACATCTGCTTTGCACACAGATATGGTGTCCCTCCACACAGACCACACCATTTGCTTGTGGGCTCTTCCATCTCCCAGACATCTAGCAAGGTCCAGTGACTGAAGCTGGAACGTGACCTATTTGGTTTATAAACAGGGTGTGAATTCAAACAACATTAGTGGTTTAACAACTGGGACAATTTCCCACAGGCTGTGCTGGCACCTATGATGGCCACTTTAAAATTAGGATACCGGATGTTTTTAAATGATCCCTGTATTTTAAAGAGGAATTAATTCAGAAACATCCTCTACTTAGTGTTTACTGTGCATTACTGTGCTATATTATCCTATAATTGGTTGTTAGGTCAGGATTGCAACCTGTCAGGTTCCTCTTCCATGCCTAATTAGTGTTTCTTCCTTATAGCTTAGTGTGGGACTTTTTCCCCCCCTATAGATCTCCATCTCCTGAGAATGTTCCCTCACAACACACACCTCTTGCCTCTGCCCTCGAAGACACTGCAGCCCCTCACATGCAGAATTGCTGCCTCTTGTTCAAGCAGGCTGACACAAAGTTTCTAACAAGACAAGCTGTTCAGCCTGATGCACTTGAGGAGGTCGAAGAGTTTCACACTTGGCAGCCCAGGCCAATTTGCCATGCAGATACTGTACATTTCCCTCCTGCCTCATCATCAGCACTGCAGTAACTGCAGTGAGTCATTTGACTTCCCCTCCTTTTAAAGCGTGGACTTTCCTGGGGCTGAGCCAAGACATGGCACCGCGCAGTCACGTGCCACGTGAAGAGCTGGCTCTTGCTATGACAAATCCTCCTCTACTGCACACCCAGTCTGCTCCACTACAGCCCAGCACTTGGCTGTAGTGGGTGCAAGTTCTTCACAGCACGAGCCCTGCCTGTCTTCAGCTGCATAAAGTGCCTGTAAATCCACGGGTCAATAGCTGTGACACAGCATCACCCTAGTCATCATGCAAATGTCTCTAGCACCCTCAACTAGGCTCAGCCAACTTCCTCCTTTGGCCTCAAAAATACAGCTCATTTCTCAGCCCTGCTCTTGCAAAATCAGAAAAGAAGGCCAGCTGAAGCAAGGTCCCCTTGCCCTGCGAGCGACCACAATGAATATTGTATCATGTCCTAGAGCAGAACCACTGGACAATGACAAACTGGAACAGAAACAGGAACAAAGTGAAAGGTGTTTGCAGAAACCTGAAACTGAACCAGACTGAGATATCTGGTACAATGTTTGAGAGAGGATTGACAGAGTTTATCTGCATAGTTTGGCTGACAGCTATAGCCTGGAGTCAAAGGGAGGCGAGAAACTACACCCTGGTACAGGGAACCAGTATTGGGGGTAATGAGGCAGCACTAGTTTGGACAAGAAGAGCTATTTGAGCAATTAGTGGGATGCAGTACTCATATGCTAGTCTGCTGTATAGCTAGACACAAATTTCTAGAACAGAGGAGGAAATTTGGCCTTGTGGTGCCCCTACACCCAAGTACACAGGACAAACAGAGCAAGTGCTTGCATGGCTGCCCTGCCCTAGGCATCACCTCATGTCCCAGTGTCTAGTGGGGACATTACTTGCCCAGACAGGAAACAGATTTCAATTCCTCAGATATGATGGCTTCAGGTTGTTAATGGTGAGGCACTACGGGACACGTGGGTTGTTACTGGTGACACAAACTCGAGGAGTGCAGCTCCAGGACCACACAGCACTCCAACTGCTCTGAGGACCGCGCTCCTTCCAACAGGGGTTTGAGCTTACCTGAACAGCCTAAACCTTTGCTGGCCCTCAGGAGTGGGGGAATCTTATCAGATAAGCCTCCGATTTCCTCTGCTTCCACAGCACAAGCAGGTATGCAAAGAAGATGACATTTGGCTTCTTACACATAACATCAGATAATTCAGTGAGACTAGAGAAGAACCTCCCCTCCCACAGAAACCATCTCAGTATGGCTGGGCAGTAAGGGCTGGAACCACGCTGCTTGAGCGCCTCTCTGTGGCACCGAGCTCCTCTTTCTCCCTCACGATTTTCAAGCCACCAACCGAGGTTTTTATTTTACTTCCAAAAAAAAAACCAAACAAAAAAAAATCCCCAAAACAACCAAAGACAGATTGCTCCTTGTTGTACCCTGGTAGCATCTCTGAGTTCACTGAATTTGGTGCTGAGGTAGGAGTTGGCCCAGCAAAAACTGAAGCCGTTTCATCTTTTGATGGTAATATTTACACCTCTGAAGGCTTTTCTGTACTTTCCAGCACCAGAACAGCTCAAATTGGCTCAGACCTGGAGCTGCCCAGGGCTCACAAAGTGATCCAGGATGGAAGAGCAGATGGCAATAGTTTCTGGAACAAGGAATCAGGTGCCTTTGGTCCTCTCCAGACGTGCTGTGGAGCTCAGCATACAGCTCCATGTCAACACACCAGGCATCCAAATTCTTCTGTATCCCTTCACAAAAAGCAGGAAACACATGGTCCCCTGCCGAAGTCATGAGTAAAAACAAAGGCTCTTCATCAGCCTCCTGCAGCTGCTTGTTGTTTTCCTTTCTCTATGGAGCCTGCCAGCTCCTGGTTATCTTAGCCAAGCACAGGATTAGAGTTTTAGAGCAAATTCAAACTGCAAACAAACAAGTGTATCTTGAGATGAATACACACAAACTGGTGGATGCACAGTACATCTAACTAGCAGATCCTGTCCTTCCTCTTGTGATGCTAGAGAAACCCTGCTCCTCTTCTGGATAGAAACCAGATGAGGTAGGAATAAGGGTACAGAACCCCAAGCCCTTTACATCTGCACAAATACCAAGAATTAGTCCCAGTGCTGTTTGAAGGGCCACAGATTAGTAGTGCTGGCTCTCTACAGCATGGGAAGCAACTGAGGAAGAGGGCTTTCTGCCCTAAGCAATCCCCTGTGCCCAGTTATGGCAGACGGTCCATTGTTTCTTAAAGTACCACAGGAAAACAGAAAAGAATTAAGCTGTTACTGCCACCACAGCAAGGACACAAGAAAGGATGGAGTATTGTTGCCTCTTCACTTCAGTGCTGAACCAGGTGGCTCGGTTCAAAGAGGCGTTGAAGGTGGTGTGAACTAACCCGCTTGACTTTGCACTGAAGCAGATGGCAAGTGCTCACACAACCCCGTATCAGTATCCTCAACAATCAGATGAGCTGTGAAGCTGTAATCTGTGGCAGATGGAAAATGACAGCACAAGAGCCTCTGCTATGGCCCTCGAAGCCCTTCACAAAGGTAGGAAATAGGAAGATTTAATTCAAAGAGTTTGTACTTCTCCAGAGCAAAAGCAGGTATCTGAAACTGTGAAACAAGTGGAATGCTTCTGCCCTTTCCTACCTCCACAACACATTGGGTGACTTTATTTCAGGGGATGAACTAAGACCTCTCATCAAAACTCTACTCACAATAAGGCAGCTTGCTATGAAAAACTGAAAGGGGATGTTGGCAGGGGTGTGCCAGTGTCGAGTGTGTCTATCTGTGCTGAGTGCCTGGAACCCTGCACTGATGCTCTGCTGAACCCTTGGGGGAGTCACTAGAGGGAGACCTGTAAAAAATACTGCTCCACTATGCACACAGACTGGAGTGTCTGCTGGCAGGATTGTCAGATTCTCCATGGAATAATGGAATATGCAGTCATCGTGGAAGCATGATCAGCTGTAAAAACACAGGCTTTCCATGGGTTTTATGCTCAAGAAAGCATGTTTGCTATCACAGAATCAGAGTTGTAGGGGTTGGAAGTGACCTCCAGAGATCGAGTCCAACCTCCCCCCAGCCAAAGCACGTTCCCTAGAGCAGGTCACACAGGTAGGTGTCCAGACAGGTCTTGAATATCTCCAGAGAAGGAAACTCCACAACCCCCCATGGTTGCTCCATCACCATCACCGTGAAGAAGTTCTTTCTCACATCAGTGCAGAACTTCCTGTGCTCCAACTTGTGGCCATTGCCCCTTGTCCTGTCCCCACAGACCACTGAGAAGAGGTTGGCCATTTCCCTTTGTCTCCCACACTTCAGATATTTATGAACATTGTTGAGATCCCCTCTCAGTCTTCTCTTCTCAAGGCTGATCAGTTCCAGCTCACTCAGCCTTTCCTCACAGGGGAGATGCTCCAGGCCCTTCATCATCTCTGTGGCCTCTGCTGGACTCTCTCCAGGAGATCCCTTTCTATTTTGAAGCCCAGAACATGATAATGAATGTTTGAGAATGGATATTTTGGGTCACCTTCCCTAAAGCTCTGCAGGTTCCTCAAGACCCCTGATTGCCTGAACAACAAAAGATGCCCAGTACAAAACGCAGGTAGATGTCAGCTCCCAACAGAGCATGCAGACGACATCTCCCACAGGACTACAGACCTGAAAATACTTTTGGAGTAAGAAACAAATATCTGGATGCTTTGACTTGCACTGTTTCTGCTAGTTTTGTCCTGTGTTGTCCATAGGAGGGATGCTTCAGCTTTTTATGGCCTTTGACCAACGTGCTAGCTATGCTCTCGGCCTGTCTTTGGCTCATCACAGCCCTGACTTCTCCAAATCCCCCAGCTTCTGTCCTGCTCCTCAGTACCATCAGTTCTTGGCTGAACCCCAGTTCTAGCCTGACCTGAACCCAGAGAGCTTGTTTGCACACTTCCAGGCTGCAATTCCTAAGCAATCTTATCCCAAAGCTGCCTGCTTTGAAGTCAAAAGAAACAATTAGACTGCAGAACAGCCTAGGTCAGGCCTGACACACTCAGCAGTGTCACAGCTTGACCCTGCTCTCCTTTGGAAGATGCCACCCCCATGGCTAATTTGCTGTCTGGTGTGAAAAGACCAGGTCTCTTGCTAAGCACAAGGGTGCTGGTGCCTGCCCATCAGAACAGAAGACGAGAGACACTGGTGAGCCCCAGCAAGAGAAGGACAGAACATCAGAGCCTGATAAATGCCAGTCCTCTGAAGAGATGTTTACTGAACGAAAGGCTTTATTAAGAAGAGCTGTTGTAGCACCATATCACCCTGATGCTCCAGGTCTCTGGGAAGACTCAGAGATCCAGCACAAATCTTTAGCTGAACCACAAAGATGTTGGAACTGCCACCATGGTGAGAGGCCTTTCCTACCTGAAGACTCTTCCACCAGCAGTGTTTGTCCCTGACAAGGCTGTGGGTTAGGTAAGAAAAGAGGCAGTATACAGATCCTTGTGGCTGAGCCAGCACCTATTTTGGATGACAAATTGCCCCAGGCTGGAAAGTGGCAGCATAGATTTGAATAGAGTTTTGTCAAAATATCAGTGCTGGATCACAGGTCTTCAGGACTGTGAGAGTGCAGAGTCTGGCCCTTGGGATGCAAGGCTGACTACAGCTTCTTCTGTCCCTTCACTTTCTGTCTCTCCTTGTCCATGGCAGCTGCTTGTGCCTGCAGCCGACTCCAGTACTCGGGCAACTGCTCGCTGATTCCCAGCAGGCTCTGCCGCCTAATGAGGGACAAAAAAGGGTGGTTAAAACAGTCACTCCCCCAGTGCTCAGACAACCCTACCCTGGTTGCCCCAAGGGTCCCTGGAGCTCATTACAGATTAAGCTATTCAGACTTCTTGTGTCTGAAAAATCTCCGTGATTCCCTCACGCCACTCAGCACTCAAATCTGCTCTTGACAGCAGTGAGCTCTGTACTCCTCATTGCCTGCTCGCCTCTGCAGACACAGGTCTCCACAGCTCTATCTGCTCTGCTGTGGTTTGAACTCTCTGCAAGGAGCAAGGTATCTCCAGAGGTGATGTCTCCCCAGTTTTTCTGGCGTAAAGCAGATAAGAGTCTCCTCTCCAGATTTATGAGGAGAAGGGAAGAACTGATGGTTAGCAGCACAGGATGAAACTTTTCTGCGTTTAACAAGCCAGGCAACACTACAGGATCCAACCTGGAGACAAGGAATTAGGGCAGACTAGCACGGAATACGTGCTGTAAGGCCATGCCTGCACCCACCTGTTCCTTTTCAAACTGGAGAATTAACGTATAAGGGATAAGAACAAACAATAATGTTATTAATGTCACTTTCACTCACATGGATCTTGCTCCATGTTCCAAAGCAATTCGAGGAAAAGGTCACCGATAAGAGATGTCACATTGCCATCTAGTGTCGGCAGGAGCTCAACGCATCAGCTAAACTGCAACCTCGGCCGGGGAGTGCTGGGGACCTTCTCAAACCGAGAAATGTCCAACACAAAGCTGTCTGGACACCAAATGAACCGAGGAATGTACCTTGCTCCCCCCACTCCAAAGAGATCCCAGCTCGCCCTGGCTATGGGGCCAAAAGGAAGAGGCACACACTTAAGTGAGGATCATGAGGCACACACTTAAGTGAGGACCATATTCTCTGACAAGCTGGCACAATCCATGTTACACATGAGAACTAACAAGCCCTCTCTCCTGGAATGAGAAGCCTGCCCCAGGCATCCTGATTTACAGCTGTTGAGTTGTTCCAGGCAGGACAGAAGGGAGAGGAGGAAGGGTTCTGAGTGGCTGTCAGTTACCTGAACATCAACCTTACCCAAACATAAACCTGTCACAGCACACAGAGAACACACAAGCTCCAGGGTGAGACCTTGCACGGACATGAGCAACACCACTGCTTACAATAATGCAGGTCCACTCAACTGTCAGGCAGAGGGAGAACCTTACCTATCACGTAAGAAAATGTTACATCTCTCAATCCATGGCAGGTCCTGCAAGGATTTGAGAGGCAAATCTGGCTCCTTTGGGAAAGCCTCCTTCAGTGAGTAGGAGTCGAAGTCAAAAATGAAGATGGTGCTGTGACTGGATCTGCTCTGTGCCAATGCATCTGCCACCTGCTGCTTATCTCCTGGACAGAAACAAGAACAGTAGGCTACTCTATCAGGAGTCATCCAGTAAGAGCTATAGAAGGTCAGTGCACAGCTGAATGCACACAGTGACCACATATCTAAGAGCACTCCCGAGGTGCTACCCACCTCGAAGCAGCAGGCACCCATCCACACCATCCACCACAAACACTGGCTGCCAGGGGGATGCCACAGCATGAGAAGGTGGAGTACTGAAGCAGTACACAATCTGCGATGTGTCAGTGTTCATCAGGGACACTGTGCCATCCCAGGAGAAGACCAGGGCCTGAAACAGCAAGTTGACACTTAGAAATAGATGTAAGAGAGGTGAAAAGTATTTCCTGGAATGGACATGGAATGGCATTCAGTGCTGCACATCCCCAACCACGATGAGGTTTTCTTTGCCTGTAGTCAGAGGGCCACAGCAGATGAAGAACTGGCTGTGTAGGGAACTTGGATGGGAATTGCTGCAGGTTGGGATGGGAAGAAGCACCAATGCAGGCTTGAACAGAATTAGATCCAGCCTTCTGCACTGCTGGCTCTAGTGAGCAGCTTTTAGTCTTTTTCTCCCCATGCCTGAAAACGTTTTGAGACCACCTGAAAGGTCTGGCTGGATTTGTGCTTACAATTTCTCTTCACTATGATATCCTTTCATATCTGACCCTGATGTCTGAGGCTTCATTCCTGGACCCTCTCACCTTTGTAGACAGATGGACCTGTCCATGTGCAGAGGGCTTCAGTGGTTGTTAGAGCACATGGGTGAAAGGCAACAGTGGGTAAGATCGTAGAAGAGAAATCTTTCAAGAGTTACCAGCTACCTAGAGATCTGTAACTGGTGCAGGAAGCCCCTGTGCTAAAAACAGAAAAGGATGTGAAGGCAGTACCATATCTGTTCACCCTGTTCCTTACCTTCTAGGCACCTTGCTACAGCCATTACTAGAAACAGGAACCCAGGTCAGACAGACCTATGTTCACCACCCAGTTAAGAGGCCTGGCAGTAATACTTACTGCACTGGGGAATGCCAGGACAGGTGCCACAGCACTGACAGCAAGATTTGGATCTTCAGGCCTGTAAAAAAGACTCATGGTTATGCTGCTGTTTCATGTACCTGGCACATAGTGAGAGGCTGTGATAATGACAAGGGCTGTTTGTGGCACACAGGCTGGCACAAAGCTCCAGCCAAGCCCCTTCCCTATGGAGACAAAAGCCTGCCTGCTCCTGGCCAGGAATGCCCAAGGTCCATCCCTGTGCACACCTGCCTAGGAACCATATTGAAGAACCAAATCCCCTGACTGCCATGGAGGCATGAAACCAAAACCTTCAGAGCAGCAGCCTCCCCAAAGCTCACCCTTCTCCTCAAACCAAGGGGATAAGTGAACAGGTGTCATTGATAGAATGATGGCAATAAATTCTTGTCCTGACTCCTAAGGGGAAGTTATTCTGGAAAGGGCAGAAAAGAGAAAGAAAAGTTCCCCTTGTTACCTGGCAGTAGAGCTAGCTGAGCATCAGCCCTGAAGCAGTGCTATAAGCACTGGTGTCCTAGTGCACAGAACCACCCCAGAACACCCCTAACTCTGGGATAACCACTGGAACTGACCCCTAGCAAAACCAAACTTGCTTTGACAGTGGCATGGCAGGCCCATCCATTAGATCCTAATGCAGCAGAAAGTTCCCTACCCCACAGAGAGCTGGAGCTCCCCGCTGGACCTGACCACTACAGCACATGATTTCTTTGGCTGGAGGTCTATCAGAGTCTACCTCACCTGTCTGCCAGAAGTGTGATGCTGGAATTCCCAGCTCGGGGTGCTTTCACCAAATAGAAAGAGCTGTCTGTACACAGTACTAGGAGCTGCACCATGGGGTGGGCAGGATCTGTACCAGGGCAAGGTGCCTCCTCTATGGCAGCTGCAGAACTCCGCAAGAAGTGGATGCTACGGATGTTACGTTCCTCCAGAATGGCAGTCACAGAGAGTGGGTATCCTGGCAAGGCAGAGGGACAAACACAACACCAAACAAACAAAATCTCACATGACAGCAGTTTAGGAAATAAAAGGAACAGGTAATTTATCCAAGGAAAGCTTAGCTTGGACTGCAGCCTGCTCAAGGGCCGCTGCCACCAGAACAATCCTGATCCTGTATGCCTGCATCATGGCAGGATGACACTAGCACTGATGTCAGCCTCAAATGTGACCTGAGGTTACAGTGACACAGAAGTGACTGTCACTGTCTCACAGCCTCAGGGCAAGACAGTCACCAGTCCTTGCTGCAGCAGTTCTCAGCCCCTGTGTGCTGAGGATAGGAACGGTTCTGCTCGGGCAGTCAAGCTGTGCTGGCAACTTCTGGCCAAGCATCTCATTAACAAGTGAGTCCAAACTATTTTCAGATTTGCTTGTAAACTCACTGCCACTGCCCTGTTCATACCAAGCCAGAACCTCAAACTCCTAGGGAAGGGAGCAGTTTATCCAGTGTGATCCTAATACACAGTCCCAAAGGGCAAGCTCACCTAGGTGTTTATCCCAGATAGTTATTGTTGCATCTTCACATGCCAGTGCCAGGTACCTGGAGCAAGAGCTGACAGCTGAGCATGCAATTGGAGCTGCACATGGCCAGACAACATCAGGTTTTGGATCAGAATCTAAACAGATGGACACAAAGAGAGATAAGAAGGTACAGAGCATTTCCTCTCATGGCACCAGCTTCCAGCCTCACAGTAAAATACACACATCATTCTGAGGTCTCCCATTGTGGTGGCTTCACTGAAAATACTGCCAGTCTGTGTAAACTGGAGTCTTACACTCCAGCCCAACCCACAAGACATGGGGCAGCTCTTCTCTCCATTCCTCATTTCCCTGAATCATAAAGATCTGACTGCATGAATACCCCCACTCCCCACAGAGTGCTCTGAGAAATCAAGGCTTTCCTACCCACTTTCTCCTTGAGCGGACGTTGAAGTAAGTACAAGCAGAGATTGTGGCTTCCATCCCAGTGCACACTGATGCCAGCTGGAACATCTGGTATAGAGAAGGGGACAGCAAAAGAGAGAAGGAGTCTGGGGACAAAGGAAAGAGCAATACAGGACATCGAAATACCATTAGAAAGCTCTTATTAGAGCTCTGTTTCCCTGATGGGACTTGCCGAAACTGTGCTCAAACAGAAACTAAACTACAACAAACTCTCCCCTTGTCTGTTGCCTTTATCCTACCAATTATTTTTCACGGTGTTTTGGGGTGGGTTTGCATTTTTTGTTTGATTTTTTATTTTTTTTAACTATAGAGGTACATTTGTTTGAATCCATGCCAGCAACTGACTTATAAGTCTTAGGAATGACATTTTTTATCCAGGCTTATGTCCTGGGAAATGGAATTTATATAACAAACTCCAACTGGAGCTCAATGTCATGCAGTGATGTGCTCCACAAGATCTTTTTACCCATTTGGATTACCTGGCTGTGCTTTCATTTTGGGTCCCACCTGTAGGATCTGACTAGGCAGGAGAAAATGAAAAGTAGCATGCCTGAAAAAAAGAGGAAGTAATACACATAAAAGAAGGGCTCTATCCCCATGCCCTGAAGCCTTTGAATGAAGGAGGCAAAGCTAAGACAGAGGCTTGCAGCTACTCTTGAAAACTGCCCTATGTTGAAGTCTCATGGATTGAAATTCTGGTTGGTGCTCCCACTCACCTGGAGGTTTCATCCTTGCTCTCCCCCTCACCCTCAGCCTCCAGATATTCCCGATAAATGCTGCAGAAGATTGCTTCCTGTTGCTCCCACTGGGAGTTCTTGATTAGGTGATTGTACCCCAGGCCAAGCATGCAGGCATCATCCACTTTCTTCAAGGCATCTAAAGGGCTTTTAAAACTAGTGCCTGGATTGGGAACACACAGGGAAAAGGCACAGCCCTGCAGGTGCAGACACCATGGAGTGCTCATGGTGTCTGACAATCCCTCCTTCAGGGTGGCATTATCTCAAAGAGGGACACACTGCAGCCTCCTGGTAGAAGTATTTCAGCATTGAAACATTCTGTGGGACTTTCCATATCTCTAGCTCACTTTCCAGTTTGTAAATGTAGGGACTAGGGCAAGACCCTGCTCACCTTGCCTTTCCGTGGCATTCTCCCTGATGATGTCCCAGCATAAGGTTCTGTCCCTCCCCATCCTCAACAGTCTCCTATGAACCCAGAGCTCAGAGTGGCAAACTAGGGGTTCTCCTGGGTTTCTAGGGTCTAGGAAACAACCTCCTCCCTCTCTGGTGACAGTTAAACCAAGGGTGTATAGCATCCAATTCAAGACACACTGAAGTATTTTGTGCTAACAAAGGGGACACATGACATAGGCAATTCCCAGTGTGGGATAACACCTAACTACAAAGACAGGTCAGGAGGGGACCACAGAGCAATTACTGAAACCTTCTGATTCCTTTGCCACCTGAAGGAGGATGCAGGTTACAAGGAGAGAATCAGTCCTGACCTGTAACAGGTCTGGGTGGCTTCACTTTCAGCAGCAGCACTGGGAGGCTCAGCTTTGCATCAGCTCTGTTTGCAGACACAGGAGACTCCTGCAACAGAAACATGTTGGCCTGAGAACTGTGTTGTGTGCTGCACTGCTCATTTTTCACCTGTTTGTGGGAATCAAGTGTGTCCTAAAGGAAGAGTATCCAAAGGTTGGCTGATGCTGTCTAGGAGATACTGGGTTTAGGCTCATTTTTAGGCCAAAACACAGAAGCTGTCGGGAGAGGGAGGTCGCTATTTTCTCCACAACATGACAAAGAGTGGCCTGCCCAGACATCTCCTGTCTTTGTGACTTAATTAACCTCCAATTTTGATCTTACTCATCCCTCTGAAGGACTCCTGTTGCAGCACAGGCCTGGGTGTGGCACAGCTGGGCTCAGACACAAGGGAAAAGAAAAAAAAAAGGCAGGACTAAAGGTTGCAAAGTGCAATACAAGAACCAGATTTTACTTCAGAGAGACCAGGATCAGAGATGGTCACATATACTGATGGCCAGGAATAGAAAAGTGAACAGGGGACCAGCACCAGTGTGTCCCTACCACCACCCCAACCACACACACTGACATCTGGATAAACTGAAAAGGTCTGGCTAATCATCAACTGTGTCTGAGAGGGAAGAAGCACGGGGAGGAACTTGGGTAGTTTACATGGAATCAGCACAGAGGGAATGCCTGGGTGTTTGCTTTGGGCTTGGCTAGGTTAAGAGGCTAAGCAGCAGCTCCCTCTTAAATGACCAAGAAAGTCTCTGCTGAAGGAATAGGTCAGTTATGAGGCAGGTATCACAGAGGGTTAGCTGGAGGTGCTGGGCAGAAGGTGCTGCATGTTGAGAAGTGAAATCTAGCAAGGTGAAAGCGATGCAGGAGATGGGGAAGCACTGACTCAGCTTTTACAGTTCCCCATAACAGCTCAGGACATTCACTGAGGCCAGTTACCATCTCTGCAGAACCACATCCTTGGAGCTCCAGACTTTTCTGCCAAAAAAACAGAGGCAATAGTGACTAGCACAAGCAGGCAGAGACCCTGCTCTGCTCAGACAGGTTTGGCCATGACCCCACCAGGCTCCTCTTGTAGTAGCCTAAAAGACAAACCCTGGTTCAGGACCAGACTTCGAAGTGGAGTTATAAGTTCTGAATCCCACTCCTTCACCTTTCCCCAGTAACTTAAGGGAGAAGCCCTGTGGGAATACCCTTACACAGGGCCTCCTCAGATGGGGCAATACTATGAAAGGAGCTGCCAGTTTCAGGGAGGGGCAGCAGGAATACTAGCCCTGGGACCAAAGGAACATCATTTGGGAGCGTGTTTTAGGAGAGTCAACAAGTCCCAGTAATAAAAACGGCCTTGTGAAATGTGGGATGGGCAGCTCTAGAGACACACACTCCATCCCCCTGGGCCAACAGACTTGTTCAGCCTGTATCTTACTGTCACTGTCTGCAGGAGCAAGGCTTGGGGAAAGACCTGTAGGCAAAAGGGTATAAGGAAAAACATCACAGTGGGAGATGGAACTGTTTTGTACCACAGATGTCCAACTTGACCTCCTCTCCCTGCAAGCCAGCCCTGCTGCAGCTCCTGGGTTCTTGTCTGTCTCCTTCAGCCAGGAATCCTTGGGCAATCGGTAGATCTCCAGCCAAGCTTTTGTGCTGTCTGAATTGGGAAACCATATTGAGCAATTGGAAATGAAGAGAAAAGGTCTTTCAAGCAAGAAGCCTCTGTAGTCTTACATCCTTAAACAAGATTTGGGTATTTCTTGAAATATAAAATCACCATGAACTCCATGCAGCCCACCTCTCTTCCCACTTAAGGCTTCATATGCTTGACTGAGACTGACATCTCAGCCTTCAGCTCATCCTTAAGGTCACTCTTTGACACAAAGAATTTGACCTGTAGCCTCAGAGGTAAAGTGAGACATGGCCTCACACTGGTCCTCTCCTATGTATCTCAGCATATGCCCAGTCAGATCCAACAAAACAGGTTCAGAAAACCTGCTAGCAGCAAATGGGTTGACAAAGGCAGTTGCCATGAAGCAGAAGAATGTTGTAGCAAGGAGTTTGTTGCACTGTTTTTAGAGCACATGCTGTCCACATTATGTCTGCAGAGAAAATTCTTTAGGTGTACATATTTCCAGGGTAACAGTGAGCCATATCAAACCAGAGGCAAAACTGAGTTTGATGCCTCTGGAGAGGGGCAGGAAACCTGCCTTCACTTTGTCTTCTGGGAGCTGTGAACTGCACCGACCGGATCTACACAGCTCACTTTTGGGATCAGTCCTGATCCACACCAGGCATTTTGGAGAGGACAGAGTGGAGGGCACAGCTCTCTATAGTGGAGGAGGGACTGGAAGGATTTGGAACAGGATCCCAGGGAATCCAGAACACTCTGAAGATTTTAAAAGCATTGTTGGTGGCCCCTCTGCTAGTCACTCAACACACCGTGTTTCTGCACTTGCCTTGCAGCAGGACTCCTGCGTAATCACCTCCCGGGGACAGCACCGCCTCCACACAAGCACTTCGCTTGCTCATCTCCTCCTACCAGAGAAAAACAGGCTGACATCAAAACATGATCATCGACACAGTGAGTTCCATGGCCTTACACAGTTCTCAACAGGGTGAAGGCCAGACAGACTGTTGGAAGAACAGGAATAAATATTGGGCAGCACTCTGGAAGTGCTGCTGCCCATTACAGAAATTCCTGAGGGCAATTTTTACTCTTCATGATAGATTACTTACCAGGCTTTGCTTAGCGTCTATGAAATTAACTCATTACTTACTGTTTCATTCAGGACTTTAATGAGTAGGATGTTTTCCTTGTGAAAGCAGAAGAGCCAGACAAGCCCTGGAACAGAAATACAGAAGTAACAGAAGGAGAAAGTGAACAGATGGCAGCCATTCTCCTGTGGGATGCCTGTTATGTGCAGGAGAGTGAACAGGATGACGTTTTATTCCTTGGCTCAAGGAAGAACATCCCACTGCTTCCAGCACTACACTTTTGCAGGCTTCCTTAGGCCAGCACCAGCAAACACTTGATTGTACATAAAGGTAGATAATCCAGTTTGAAACGTATCTCCACCAGAATTGATAAGTTTCAGATGAAACAACAAACTAAACTGTTTACCACAGGGCTGTGCAATTACAAGATCTGAAACGAAGCACAGGGAGATGGTCATAACTAGTGATGGTCCAATCTGTCTGGACCATGGTGTTCCTAGACTTTACTGCACTTCACTCTCAGCTCTGCAACTGCCTCTGCTTCTCCAGAGAGGACACCAAACCCTCACCCTCTACTAATCACAAGGCCCTAGGGCCACTCTGTCACCCTACAACCTGTTATCTCACATAGGAATTTTGAGGAAATCTGTCAACCACCGAAAACATTCATCCTGATTTAGTGATGCCAACCAGTGCTGTCAACTCCAAAACACAGCCATCCCCTGACAGATTGATGAAATTCACACCACACTAACCCATTTCATCCACAGCAAGCAGGACATGGCAATCGTTCCCCAAACTGGAAGCGTGTATGGCACAAATCTCTGTCTTGACTGCATCCCAAGTGCAAACCTCCTTATAGTCAGACACGCTGAAGGCAGCCAAACCCATGGACAGACCAACAAAGATGTATTTTCCAGACACTGCAAGGCAATTGGCTCTTCCAGTTACCTACCAAGAAAGGGAAAAATTAGTGTACCAAACTGCTTTCCCGGTGGAGAATGCATCAGCCATAATAGCAATATACTTCACCAACAGAAAATGCTGATTTTTTTGCACAAGCTTTCATCAGAAGAGCAAGGTAGAGGCTCTTATCTGTCACAGAGACTGTGGGAATGAGTTTGTTCCTTTCCTCTTCCGATAAACAGAAGGGACCTTAAAGGCTAAGAACTCAGTAGCACTCAGCTCTCCCTAGTGCTGTGACAGGATGCTGAACTGCTCAGGACAATTGCAGAACACCAGCAGACACCAGCGTATCCTCCTGGACACCTCCATGTAAGGATGGGGAAAACCCTTCTGCTCACAGCACTCCCATTAAGGTATTCACCATAACACTGAATTATGAGTTTGCCCATTTATATGCTACTGACTAATTACCTTCCCAGAAACAAGGGTGGAGCCAGCCTGAGAAGCAGAAGGTGAGTTTAAGGCTGTTTAAAATCTGCTTCTCCCTTTTTCAGAGAGGTGTGATAGATGGGTGGGAAGAAGAACCTGTCAGACAAGCTTGGAAGCTGCAGCCTTATGAAGTGAATCGGTGAGATGGTGGTGGATTCTGAGGAAGGTGATGAGCAAAAGAATGTAAAGTCAATGGAATGGATATTCCCTACAAAAACTGCTACAGTGATTAACACTATCTCTGCTGTGAGGGGCTCTGTACCTGGAATTCATCCGTAGGAAAGCATTTTACGGGCTGCACCTTTAGTTTTTGTGCTTCTCGGAGCATCTCCTTCTTTTCAATGATTTCCATAGCATTCTCAAAAACCAGCATCACCAGTTTGTTGATCATCCTGAAGGGCTGAGGCAAAGCATCACGCTTCCGATCTGGATCCATCAGGAAGAAATCTTCCTTGTCTTCCTTCAGCCAGTCCTCTTCAGATGGTGGAGGAATCTCCAGGGGATGCTTTCGGATACCCACAGCCATGGTTCTGCCCTGCCAGATGCAAAACACACTGCAGATGCAGGAATCACAGCAGATGCAGAAGAACGAAGAATTGTGCNATAGGTAGGCAGAGCACCCCTGTTCTATGTGGCTCGTTTGTAGCAGCTGCATCCCCTCTGCTACTGGGGGTTTGTCCTACCCTGGCAATCAGCCCACGGGCACCTGCTGGCTGCCCGCAGCAACAGCGTACGAACTACCGGCAAAGCATTCAACGAGATTAGCCTGTGCTGCACTAAAAGACTCGCTCGGCCTGGGTAAAACCCCCTCGAACCATTTGGAAAGCAGGCGAGTTCACTAGCACCGATAAACTTCACTTCCGAGCCGGCAGGTTGTTCTCCGGGCTGCCCCCTGCCCGGCGGGGCTGGGCCCGGGGAGGCCAACGCCGGGCTCACCTCCTGCACGGCGCTTAACCGGGGAGCCGGGCGGCCGCTCCAGCCTCCCCGCACTGAACGGCCGCGGTCGGGGGTGGCGGGAGCCTTTAGCGGGGACACCTGCCCAGCTCTTCGCGGTCGCCGTAACAACGGCCCGACGCGGCGCTGCCCGGCCGGGAACACGCACCGGGGCGGAGGGTTCCCCCGGCGGGGCGGGGCCGGGCCGAGCGGGGCGGAGCGGCCGCGGTCTCCGTACACCGGCCGCGGTTCCCGCACACCCGCCGCCGCTATGGAGCGTTTCGTGGACTTCACCAACCGCAGCCAGGGCCGCGACCAGCTCTTCCGGTGAGTGCGGGGCCAAGGGCCGCCTCCTGCCCCGGGAGTGGGGCTCGGCCCGTCCGGCAGCCGCCCCTCGGTGCCGGCCCTTCGCGGGGACCCCCCACCTCCGTGGGCCCTGCGGGGTGGAGCAGCCGCACCTCGGGATGGCGAGGCCGTCAGCGGGCCCCTCCTGCTGCCCCCTCTCCCCTCTCGCCTCAGCCGGGGGAGGGCTGCCTGGCCCCCAAGCCCCTCTCTCGCCATAGGGACCCCTCGCTGCTCACCGCTCTGCCTGTCCTCGGCCGCCCTTGTGCCCCTTCCCCTGGATGTGACTCGGCCTGGCACGGCGGGGCTGCGGGAGGGGTGACCTGCCCTCGGCGTCACGCCGGTGCTGTGGATTGTCCGTGTCTCACCTGTGTCCCCTTTTCCCCGTTTTCTCCATTCCAGAGCCACTCAGTACACATGCATGTTGCTTAGCTATTTAATAGAGCATAAGGCTGATAAGGAGAAGCTGGTAATGAAACTCAAGCAGTTGGAATCTAGCATGAGCTCTGGCCGGAAAAGTAAGTACCTGCTGTCTAGAGGGATAAGTCCTCCTTCACTTGCTCCTTCCAGCACAACAGCTCCTGGCCTTGTGTTTCCTGTAGGTAGCTTACCTCGAGCCATAAAACCTCCTTAGTGCATTCACAAAATTGTCCATAGACCTTATCCCTGCCCTGCCAGGCTAGATAGGGACAAATAGGCATTTATTACTTCCTCAGCCTCCTCTCCGATTAGGCAATCTGAATTATCGATGGGAGAACTGGAGAAATAAGTTAACAGCCAGGTGTTGCTGCAGAGATCAAGTTGTCATCTCTGTTCAAGGACAGGGCACAGAGTTACGATGCGAGGCTGGCTTACCGCGCTGGTGTTATTCCTTCCAGCTAATGGCTTGAGACAGCCTGACGTTAAAGATCATCATCCCAGTAAAATCACCTCAGAAGGACCATCCTTCAGTATGTTTTTTTTATATCCCACTTTGCATGTTAATTTTCTTTAGCATTTATACTCCCCTAAATCATATACCTTTCCATACTTTTCTCACAGGCTTAACAGTTTGCATCAGTTCACTCTGTCACTCTTGCATCCATCATGCTGTTGCTGTGGTTGTATTGCGCTTGCTTGCAGGTTGATCTTACACCTACTTATCAATTGCTCAATCCTGGGACAACTTCAGTGTATGAGGCAAATACAATGTGTTACCATGGATTTGGTTTATTATTCCAGTTAGCTCCAGAGGATGGTACTTCCTAGCAGAGAGGCTATTGGTCATAATTCTCTTGCTTCTAAATAAATCACTAATAGATGTCAGGCCTAATTTCAGGACTTACAGTTCCATTAAGCTTGGGTGCTGCCAGCATCTGTCACCGTGACAGTGCAACAAGTTATGAAAATTATTTTGCATAATATTGTATTAACATTCCGGGGAAAAACCTAAACTGTGCAGCAGATTAAATCCATCTGGCTCTGTATGGTACCTTGAAGTGAAATATATTGTTCCTGTTTGCAGGGAAACACACGTTCCTCTGACAGATTCATGGCCAAGGAGGGACTTGGGTCTCAGTGGGCTCGGCACATGAATCACCAGCTTTCACAGAAGTTTATGGAATATGCAGCTTATGGTTGCAGCAGGGTTAGTGCAGTAATGTCTCCTGTCCACAGAGATAGGTGAACTCCAGTGGAGCATACAGCTGAAGTTGGAGGCTCTGGTTGTTTCACTATTTTGCTGACACTGACACGTTCAGAGCTGTGGGTGATCAGAGTCATGGGGTGATACTGGTCCAGAGGGCACCCAGATGCTGAGAACAGAGAGGCAGGAATCATAGAATCATAGAATTTTAAGGCTGGAAATGACCCCTAAGATCATCCAGTCCAACCATTAACCTACCGCCACCAAGTCTACCCTTAGACCATGAAGGAGACCAGGAGAAGGCTGCAAGTCCTGGCTGTTGACAAAATTTGTGTGTAGGTCCTGGGCTGGTGCAGGATGGCACTGAGATGTTTACATCTCTTTCCTCACTACTACTAGCTTCTCACACTGAGAAGAAAATTCTTAAGCATACAGATGCCCAAATCCCACTTAGTTTTTCAGAAGTATGTGTGGACAGTGACATCCCGAGTTGTCCTGCATGGTAGGGCTGTGTGTCTGCAGTACAGGCCATGCTAACCTTTGTGGGGTTTCTTGCAGTGTTCAGACTGGGCAACATGGTACACGCCTTGGTAGCAGCCAGGAGAACTACACAGCTGCCAAATGTGGTTCCTCGCTTCTGCCTTACAGCCTCCAACCTGACCCGTGCCCTCTACTTCGTCTGCGACGCGGTCCTGTGGTTGAAGAGCGTTGGGCTCCAACCTGACATTGATAAGCCAAAGTGGAGGAATTGGGCTACCAAGTGTTACTACTTCTCAATCCTGATGAATCTAGCCCGGGACTGGTATGAGATCTCCTGGAGACTGGAACAAGCTGTACAGGAAGAAAAGAAAAAGGAGAATTCCTTCTGGGACAAGCACAATCTGGAACTAAACTGTGTGAAATGCAATGGTTTGCATAGTTTTCTCCTCCTGCTGTTTCAGATACTGAAAAACCATCCTCCTTTGCTTCTGGACTTGGTGAAGAATGTCTGTGATCTCTCAGGTCCTTTGGATACGCTAGGGATCTACAAGACCAACCCGGGAGTGATTGGTTTCTGTGGCATCCTCTCCTCCCTGGTGGGGATCCTCACATTAGCAAGCCCACATCTGAAGCTGAAACAGTGACATAAAAGGAGCTGTGTAGTATGTAATGAGCCAACAGCTTGGATCCTCTGATAGGTTTTTATCCTCCATGTGGCACTTTCAAAATGAACTAGTCTCACAGTAACCTCAAGATTAATTTTGTCCTTGAATAAGTGAATTCTACCTTTTTCCTTCCCTGTGTCTTTGCAGATGAGTTTGGCACCATGCCGGAGTGGAGATGGGAAAAGGCAGAGTAATGTTTCACAAACAGAAATGGGGCTTGGAACATGGCTGCTAGATAAGGAAACACTGGTGTTCCCATATTTTAATACAGGGTTGTGAAATAGCTCTGTAGACTAATAGAACATGGTTGTAACTAACCATGTTCTGGCTGGGAAGTGGGAACTCACCAATCAAAGGCTTCCTCAGTCAGATTTTCTGTAGTGGGCTCAGGCGTGTTAGGAGCTGCAGTTAAAATGGCCTGAAGTCAAGGATGAGTGTCTGATGTGTTTGGGTTCCTGTTGTCTGTAGGCAGTGGTTTGATGTGTGCAGTGTGATGATAACTGAAGAGGGGTGTGGTCTGATCTTCCTGTGATCTCTGTATGACATGCACTGGTGACGCTGGATCTGTAGTCTAGCAAGTGGCAACTTGTGTCCCAAGAAATGAGCACTTTCTTCTTTTCCTTCAATAATGTGAGCCAAGGACCATTGGCCACCGAGTCTGACTTCTCCAGCAGGTCATGGCTGAGGGCTTTGGTGAAGGACAGCATGTGGGATAAGTGTGGGAGAAGCTTGTCTGAGTAATGATGATGCTGTGATTTGTAGGGAACTGGGTTTCCAAAGCTGTGATTCTGGAACCACTCACAAGCACTAAATTTCACATTACACACACACCTGAACTCCCAAACCCCTGTGATTCCAAGTGCAGCGATTTTCCATTAATTGTGATAATTTTATTTGAGAAGTTCCAGTACAAGAAGGAGCTTTGGGACCTGCAGTTACAGAGAGAAGCCTGGCTCCGAGTTGGTTGAGTCAGAGAATCTGCTTGGATGTGTTTGTAGTTGCATAAGCTCCCAGAAGGAAGGGAATGGAGATGGTTGTGATAATATCAGAATCTCTGAGAAGAAAGACTTCCTACTGGATATGGGCATTCATGGTTTAGATTTTCCTGTCTGGTCCTCCCTATCCTCCCTTTTCATGACATCACAAGAAATCACAAGGTTTCTTGTGTGTTCCCTCGCTGGTTGAATGGGTTCTACCATTTGCAGATGCCTTGTGTTTGCCCTAAGACTGCAGTACTGCTCGTCACTTACCTTGCTGGGGGTGATTGCTGGGCACTGTAATCTAGGTTAAAGGAGACATGCTGTGTCCAGCTGGCTAACAGTTACACAGCATGCAGTCTGTTGCCCTTGACTTTGCAGAGTACCTGTGCTGACACCACCTGAGAAAAATTTGCACATTATATTGAAGATAAAATTATCATTTTTCTTCATCATAGTTAGACCTGTGTGTTCTGCTACTTTTGGTGCACAGGCTCCTTCTTTAATGCATCAGGAGATATGAGCAGAGACTACTCTAACCTAGGCTGAGGTACTCTCTTATTATTTATGGTGCTGTGTGAAAACAAAAATTAAAAGGTGCTGGTCTCCTTTATTAAAAGGAGAAGGCTGGGGAACTGATTAGGCATGGTGAGGCAGTGCCCCAGTTTACCTTAAGGCATTGTGGTCAGAGTAGGGATTACTTCCAGTTTGAATCTGAAGGGTTAGTTGGCCAATGAAGTGTTTAAAAAAAAAGAGGTTGCTGGGCAGGATAATTGAGTGTGCTTGAAGACCAAATGTGGCTGCCAGCAGCTCCTCTTTTTAATATGGAAATGAATACCAGTAAAAGTAGAGCAGCACTGGAAGTTCAGACCATACTGGAGTGTTATGTACAGCATATGTTGTCTTCAAGTGCTTCCTCTCCTTTTTAACTCTAGATATTTTATTTGTTTCTTTACTCCATTTGCCTTTGAGCTCCTGGCAAGGTGGAGCCCATCCCTCCCTTGGCCAGATCTGATCATTATCTCTGTGTGTAGCAACAACTCTAGGGAAGGAAGAGGAGTCTTGATGATCTGGCAATGGAGGTTTGGCCACTCTTTGTCTATGGAATTTCATCTTTTGGCAAAAAGTGCATTTTAATCCCTCTCGGGGGAGCTCTCAGACACAAAATACTTCTTTCACTCTTTTGTGAACTGATTTCTCTGTTTTCCTTGTAGTTTGTAGGTGAAGGGAAGTGCATTAACCTACTGCTGAGCCTCTAGCCAGCTATACCTCCTGAGCTCTGCAGAGGAAGAAGGGTGGGTTTTTTCCCCCTGGGCCAGGCAAACACACCGTGCAAAGCTGTGAGCCAGGTTTTGATCTTCCTCCTGTAGGGACTGGCATGGATTAGCAAGTACAGACTTACCTGGGAGATGGGGCAGTGAATTTTCAGCCTTTCTCAGCCTTACCTTTCCTCTTCTTCATGACTTGGATTGGAGTGTAGAGGAGTAACTCTTTACTGGATATTAAGCACTAACATTTGCCTTCTGCTCTGCAGCTGGAGGCTGACAAATTAATGTGACTGAAGCCATAGAATCATGATGAACAGAGAAAATCCTTTCAGTGCCTTTCTTTTTTGTATCTGTTCCTAATACAGTGGTTGGAATAAGGACAGTTGTTTCAACACAAGCAATAAACTGAGATGAGTATGACACCGTGTCTGTGTATGTACTTAGGAGGTGGGGAAAAGAGATGCTGAAGGAGGAATCCTCCCTCCCATCTCTGCATTTTATGAAGGAAGAGACTGTCGAGTGACGAGTGACGTTGCCAATAGTTGTGCTTGGATTACAGAGCTTCCTTTTGCAGCATTAAGGTGGCAGCCAGATTTCATCAAACTCAATCAGAATCCCCTTTTCAGTTGCAGAACCATGAAGAAGTAACGATGTGAGTACCAGGAAAAACTGCATCTGTGACATTCCCTGAAACAAAGTGACATCTTGGGAATGGCCATCAGTTGCCCTTGAGGACCAGCCATGAGAGCTGGAGCCTTCTACCCAGCGTAGGCACAGCTAGAGTGAAAGGAAGGGGTGCACCAGCATTTTAGTGTCTCATAGCCAGCCTTTCATCTGGAGGGGTCTTAGCAACACAGGGCAAATCACTGCAGTTGTTTAACAACAAATCCAGGATAGGAAACAAAGGGTAAGTTCTCCAGCAAGACAGGGAGGGAAGGAGCCTGGGTAATAGATAAAACCCAGTTCACTGTTTGCTCCTGTCCTCATCAGTAAGAGCCCAGTGAACTTGGAACATCAGTTGCTGAACAATGTATAAAGCCTTGCATTCAGTGAGGATTTAGCAAGAGTTTCCTTCTGAATGACTGGTCTCATACACATTTTGTAATGGAAACAGTTGACAGGAGAGTGGTCTGTGTGAGATGTGAAAAGTGATCTTCTCCTCTGCCTACAGACAGGGTCTTTCTAATGTTAATACCACGCTTGGCATGGTATTTCAAGAAATACCTGAGCCATTTGGGATCGAAGGTGAGAGACCAAAACAATCAAAGGTCTAAAAACCAACATCTGCTGGGAGGGACCAAATGAACTGGTTGTGTAGAGGAAAGGTGATGGGGTGGGTGTGAGAAGTCTTCCAGTGTCTATCAGGTTGGCTGCCAAGAAGAAGGCAATAAATCCATCTCTACATCCAGGATTTCAGCCAAGGAGAATTCAGGCACACAGGTGACTTTTTATGAACTGTAAGTAAAACACAAGAATAAATGGATTGCTCCAGGAAGCCAGTCCTTAAGAAGAAACTGGACAGACATCTGCCAACAGCAGTTTATGGGGTGTTGGTCCTGCCACAAGGCATGGAAACAAATGGGCTCTGCAGCCCCCTCCCAGACCTGAGCATAATGATGGCTTCCAGGTCTTTGGGGACCTGGCTCATCCCCTCACCACGGTGCATTAATGGCTGTGGAGCAGGCTGTGGAGACAAGGGTGTCAAACTGCTTGCCAGCACCCAGCTGTTTGGGTGAGAATTAAACGTTGCCTGCAGGAAGACAGAAGGTATTTGGGGTGTGGAGCAGCGGGGAGTGGAGGCGGTCGTGCCTTTCCACTGCAGAGCTGGGGCTGGCACAGCCTTTGCCTGGGAGGGAGGGGAAGGGATGAGCAAAGGCATTAGTAGGGCAAAGGCTGTATTTTCTTGTTGATCCCAACTCCAGCCAAGGCAGAGAGAGGGTTGGCATGCCCCCTGCTCTTTCAGCAAGGCCAGCCGAGCTGGAAAATGTCTCTGTGCCAAGAGAGCAAACTTTTGAGCAGGCTGCTGCCCTTTGTCCCGCTGTCTGGAGAGTGGTGACTCACCCCACCGAGCTGGAGGCTGCCCAGGACGTGCATGTGTGCCCAGCTAGCAAGGCAGGTCCTGGGTTGAAGCAAACTCCAGGCTCTTTGGGAGAAAAGGGGGTATTTTCCTCCTGTGCGAGGCTTTCCCACGTGCCTGGGAAGTCTCCCACGTCCAGGTCCAAGCAGCACAGCCAGGCACAGGGAGCCATGAAGGTTTGTCCCTGCCCTCATCTCGTCAGTGGCTCCTTGGTCTCCACTGTCAATAACCAAAAGTCATCACAGCTTTGTACAGGTGGTGTCTTCTTTCTTTTCAATCAATAACTCAGATTTGCTAATTACAAGGTGAGTTTGCAGGGTGGCTGTGAAGCATCACTGCAGCACTTGTTCCTCACTGTGTAGTACTTGTGAAGCTACATTTGGGGAACCCTGTCCTGTTTTGGCTCCACCAGCACAGGAGAGATCTTGATGCTCTGCAGAAGGTCATTAGCAGGGTAAGATGTTCAGAGGCATGGAGCACATGCTGTACCAGCACAGACTGGAGCACTGACTCTGCTCAGAGGCACACAAAGCAAGGATAAGAGGTGGCAGGCAGAAATTGCAACAGGGGAAATTCCAGTTGGACAAAGGAAAAAATGCTTTATCATGAGTGTGATGAGCTGGACCCCAAGACATGGGGATCTTATCTCTGGAGACTTTTGAGTCTTGACTGGATGAGGCCTTGCGTGGCCTGATCTAGCTTTGACAGTAGCCCTGCTTTGAGCAAGAGTTGGATGAGGTGACTTCCATAGATCACTTCCAACCTGATTTTTCCCTCCATTTCTGCCTGTTCCTGCCTAGAGATTTCTTGATGCAATGTCTGCCCTGACCCTCAGCTAAAAGCCCCCTCACCAAAGTCTTCAGGTGGATTATTAGAAATTGCAAACGTGGCCAAACAGGACTGGTTTGTGTAGGACGTGCCCCCCATGTCTGCCTTCTGCTCCTTGTGTTTAGGGAGTTCTCCCAGGGAGAAACTGTGTCTGCGTTGCATTTCCCAACAGTATAGGATCCTGGTCCACCACAGGACAAAAGAAGTGCTACAGACATACAGGAAGTTTTCATCTCTTAGGAGACCATGCCTGATTCTTTGTCTGCTCCCTGGATGCTCATGAGCTGTTGCTTTTGAAGTGGTGAGGTCCAACAGCAGCTTCTTTTCATCTTCCTCTGGTGGAGTGGCATTGAAATCCCGGTGCATCCCAGCTCTGCCACAGCTTCTGGGCTCTGCAGGGAAGACAACAAAGGGGATTTTCTGTCGTCATCTGTTCCAATTACAGTGGCTCCAGGGAGCTCTTTGGCCAGTTTCCACCTCCATCCACCACCTCCCAAACACGTGCAACTGGGAGGTGGGGCCTTATGGTGGTAGTAGCTGGGGCACAGTGCATCACTCTCAGAGGAACCGGGTGAAGAGACAGTGCAAGCCACCACCCTCTCTCTGCTCCTGCTCTGCCAGGGACCAGTTGCACCTTGGTGAGTAGCCTGTCTGCACTGGACACTCCAGGGACAGCTTCAGGGGGATGAGGGGTGGTGAGATCAGGGATCACCACACTCCCTGAATCTCCTCAATTTCAGCTGCTGCTGAGAAAAGAGGGTCTGTGCCGAGGGTGGGAGCTGCAGGTGTGCTTTCAGGCATCACCCAGCCGGGAGTGGTGGACAGGGGTGTTTTGTGATGCTTCCCCTCCCCACCCCCCCAACATTGAGCTGGGGCTGTGCAGAAACACACACCAGCATCTTGAGCAGCAGCGCTGCCAGACATCTATGGGAGGGGGACACTGACCACAGCTGGGCACCTTGGCACATCCCTTCTCCTCTCTGCTCCTCTCTCTGCTCCTGCATCCTGCCTTCACCCCTTCTCAGCTTGCCCCTTGTGCACATCTGTTGGCATCTGGTTGCTCTGAGTTTCCTTCGCAGCTCCATCAGTGCCCTTTATCCTGCCTTGTCCTGTAGCTCCTCCAAACCAGATGCTTCTCAGCTGCTCTTTTTGCATCTTTGGGTGTGAAGACCCCCTGGCAGGGGAGGGCTGTGTGCAGCCACTGGGTTTACAGTTTAACTGGTAAAAAGTCAAGCATTAGGCAATGCCATGTCCATTCCTCTCATGGGAGGTTTGTGTCTCAGCCCAGCTCTGCTGCACTGGGGGGTGCAGGAGTGAGTGGTGGGAGCTGGAGCCCAGCCTTGACTTCATAGCAGGGTCTGTGGCTCCCAACTCGGCTTTGCAGGTGGGTGCGTCACGATGACGGTGAAAAAGAATCAGACTGTGCAGGATGGCAGTGCCAAGGTGAGTGTGGGAGGAGGGAGAAAGGGGAGGGAGTGCCAGAGGTGCTGGTAGCACCTATCAACTCTGCTGGCTGAGCACAAGTCACATCTCATGCTGTCTCCATGTCCTCCTGTTGTCTTTATATGGATGTTTACCTGGAATAATGCAGAGCATCATCAAAGGGAAAGGATAAACCAGATTGCTTGCAATTAAGTAGTTCAGGATCAGGACAGTTAACCTTGAGCAGATGCAAGCCCTCAGTGATCCCCACTGGTGGTGCCTGACCTTCATCTGTGTCCCCACTGTGGACCCCAAACCTCCAGCTTGTCACAGTTGGTGACAGGACAGAGGTGCCACATAAGCCAAATGGAGTTTGCTGGTCCAAGGACATGAGCAAGGGCTGGATCAGATGGAAGAGGCAGCAGAGCAGAGTGGAAAACCAAAGGGGGCACCTGGATAGTAGGTTTGGGAGAAGGGGGAATGGTACCACCACCTCTCTGATACTGCCTGTGGTGTCCCTGCTCCTTCAGTAGCAGCTGTCAGCCTGCTTGTCCATGGCTGTGCTGTATGCAACACAGCTGGGAGACCCTCATTGGGTTTCAGAAATGCCCCTTCTCCTCCAGCATGAGCTGAGGTCCTCGGTGGCACCACAACACACCAAAAGGAGGGTGTGTGGACGATGGGGTGTTCCTCCTGGAAGGGCTCTTGGCTAAGTAATGCCTGTCTGCCATGTGCAGGAGAACGTGTTGCAGAGGGTCCTGCAGCTGCCAGTGGTGAGCTCGACCTGCGAAAGCCTCCAGCGGACCTACGCCAGCACCAAGGAGGCCCACCCGCTCGTGGCCTCCGTGTGTGGGGTCTATGAGCGGGGCGTGCAGGGTGCCAGCACCTTGGCCATGTGGAGCATGGAGCCCGTGGTGCGCAGGCTGGAGCCTCAGTGTGAGTCCATCCGCTGGGGAGGGACACGGCAGCGAGGAGCCCACCGGACCCTCCCGTGGTGGGACAGTGCTGCCACTAGCATATGAGATGCCCTAGCACAGCCCAAGGGCTTTTCTTACCAAGCCACCTCCATGCTTTTTGCCCAAGACAGTTGCTGTGGCTAACAACCTGGCTTGCCGGGGCTTGGACCACCTGGAGGAGAAGATCCCTGCCCTCAGGTACCCTGTTGACAAGGTAAGTCACAGACAGGACAGTCTGGGATATCCCAGCATCTCTGAAGAGCCTACAACATGTCTCCTCTGGGCTTGTTTCTGGATGGTGATGGGCTGCTCAGAGGAAAACAAGGCAGCAATTCCAAACAAGGGGTCCTCCAGGGGCTTCTTGCAGCCTGTGGGATGGTTTGGGTGCTCACAAATACAGGTCAACAGCATCCTATGTCCTATCTCTCCCATCTAACTCCAGTCCAAACTGGAGAGCTGTTATGCCCCTCTCAGGACCCTCTACTGGCATAGCCATGGCTGGGGTCCCTGGGGTCCCTCTGGCTGTCCCATGCCACCCCCAGCCCATGAACAGAGCTGTTCTCCAACTCTCTACCCACAGCTTGCATCTGAACTGAAGGGTACCATCTCCTCCCCACTCCAAAGTGCCAAAAGCACCATTGGAAACTCCATGGATAAGATCATGGAGCTGGCAGCAGAAGGCTATGAGGCCACCAAAAGCACTGTGGAAACAACAGCAAGGTACACAAGGAGGAACTCGGTGAGCCAGATGGCAGCTGCAGGTGTTGACACGGCCCTGGGAGGGCTGGAGAAGTTAATGGAGTATCTGCTGCCAGAAGAGGATGAAGAAGCAGGTAGTCCTGATGACCAAATCCCATATGAGTGTGTAGGGAGAGGGCTGGCCACATGTGGGGTGGCACCTCACTTGTGGGGATACATGTGGTAGCAGGAAGCCCCTGGGTTTTGGTGCAGGGTTATGTCCCACCAGGACATAACACCCCCTCATCGCTCTTCTGCCTGTGCTCTTCTGCCTTTAGATCAGAAGCCCAAAGAGACACACAGGTCAGCAGTAAAAGTCTCCCAGAAGCAGCCTGACACTCCCAGTGCTCCCAGCACCCTGGGCCGGATTGGCGCCTTGGTTAGCACGGTCTCCCACCGCGCTTACCAGCAAACCACCCAAGGCCTCCAGCGTGCCAAAGCCAAAGGGCAGGAGCTGGCCACCTGGATCCCCATCCTGGTGAGTGTGAAAGCCCACCTGCCAGGCTCCTGCTCCCCCATACCCTCTTTGGGCAGATCCTGCTTTCAGGTGAGCTACTCCGGGCTCCTTGGGACACATCTGAGAGCAGAGTGCTGAGCACTCCTGGGTTTTCCCCCACGCAGTGGGACAAGCCAGGGCTGGCAGTTCCCGTGGCACGTTCACACACGGCCTTGTACTGTGTTAGCAGGATGAGTTATTTTTAACCAGCTCCCAATGTATATTGTTGATTTATGGCCTTGCCATAACATCCTCCCTAAAGCAAAAAACCTTTTCCAGGGGCCCAGAGAGGATGAGGAGAAGGATGTGCCTCTCCTCTCCCACTCAGCACTGGTGGGAACCCCTTCTGTAGCCTGTGCCAAAATCCTGGAGCTCTTGGCTGCCCTTGGGATTGCTTCCCACATGCATAAAGGGCTCTGAGGGGCAGGGGGAGCAGAGGGCCCCCCCGTGAAATCCTTGGGCTAAGCAGGAGGGGGTGATGGGACCTGCCAGCTCTCCCTGAGCAGTGACTTTTTGCTCCTCTTCCAGGGTAGCATGGCCAAGCCGAGTGTGCCTAAGCCCACACAGGTCCATGGTGATGGGAAGAGCTCTGAGGTCAGCTGGCTGAGCCGGCAGCAGAGCAAGGTGCCGGAGCAGAAGCAGGAGAAGGCAGGGAAGAAAGACACCCACCACACCAAGGAGGTATGGAGGAAAGGCGGGGCAGTGAGCCAGAAGAGCCCCAAAGCATCCTTCTGCCCATGGACCATACCAGCAAAAGGGATGTTCGTACCCCTGGGGACCAGCCCCCGTTCCTGCTGAACCCTGAACTGCAGCTTGGAGGAGACAACAGGGAAATGGCAGCCCCAGCATCCCCTTTCCCTGACTCCCCAAAGCCAGGGGCTGTGGGCAGCCACTGCGCTGGGCAGGACAACCCTGGCTTGTATATTCCAGACGATGCTGTGTGGTGTCAGCACTGAGTGCTCCACTGAGCCCCTGAACACCCCAAAATAATCCACACCCGTGGTCCCAGCAGTGAGGGGCTGTGTGAGCCAACGGGGCTGGGAACAGTCCCCAGAAGTGGCTCCGCTGGGACACGGGGACGGGAAGTGGCAGGTCGGGGTCACTGCCCTTCACCTCTGCCTGCGGCGGAAGGGAAGCTGGGGGCAGGGGCTCCCGGGGGGCCTGGGAGTGGGGGGAGCTGGGGAGGGGGTGGACAGGGAGCAACCCAGCTGCAAAGGGCTGTGGTGGCTTTAGGAAAGCAGCGAGCTGAGGCACCCAGGCTTTGA
>VXBZ01012309.1:0-10664 GCA_013399135.1 Heliornis fulica
CTATGATTCTATGATTCCATGTGTGTTTTGAACAGCAAGGAACTGGTCCTTAAGGCAATGTGCTGAGCATGCCTAACAGTTTCAAGGAATTGTTAAAGAATTTTACATCCTCTAAGGTTGAGATTTCATCTTCTACAGCTAGGTTCTGATTCATGCTAGGCTTGCCTGCATCTACAGATCAGCCTTTTTCAATGGTGTTCTTACCAACTCTTTCTAATAGAACCAAAAGTTGTTAAAGCACAAATAAAAGAAACCTGAACAAGAGAAAAGGAAGAAAGACTAGGGAACTATGCAGTCAGGTGTGTCAATTATTGTCTTGCAGCAACTTCCAAGTTAAATACAATGAAAAAACGTCTTCATTCAGGGACTGCTGGAGGATACAAATGAATCCTGCTGTTTAGTTTGTTTATGTGCTTTGTTTTTTAAAATGTTTTAAAATACACCATAAAAAGTATTTAGCAACTGTTTTATTGGTTACTATCCTGGTGTTTTAATATATATTATAATGATGTAAACTTTTTATTTGATGTTTTGGAACTTTCGTTCAGAAAACAGAAAAAAGGCATAACATTATCACAAGTGAGTGATTAATTCAGAGCTTCTACTGAATGTGGGTTGAAGTTAATAGTCAATTTCAAAATAAAATAAGTGATATATAAAATGCCATCAAAAGAATGTGCAACACTTGCATTAGATGCAATAGTGACAAGGTTTTCTTCCTCTCTTTTGGGTTCATAACATCAGAAATGAGCTGAATGCCATTAGCCCTCTAAAAATTACATCCACAGTCCACCTACTGCCTGGATTTCAGGAATATGTTAATGATGATTTCTAAAAAAATACTGAATGACTATATTAATTATGACAATGATTAAAGTGGGTTAATATTGCTTTTTAAGCCTTATATTTTGCTCAGGGTTTTTCCTATTCAACCTTAAATCAGTCTTTAATAACTCTAAAGAAGCCTTAGAGGTTTCTCAAAAATAAGCAAGTCTAGAAAATAGAAACAAAAAAGGAAAATGTTTATTTGCATTTTATTATAACTTAATGGCAAGCGATAAGGCAAAACTAGAATATTTTTTGTCATTTAAATATGAATTAACTTTCTATTCTTTTTGAGTTCACATAGACAAAGTATTAACACGTAGCAGAGGTATATAGGAAGAAACGAGACCAGTAGACCTATACTATATTTGGGGGTGGATGGGTGGNTTCTGACTAAGAGGAAACTAGAGTAGCAGAAATAGTGAATATTAGCTTCTTGGGTTTGACTGGGAGACCACTGAGTGTAAGTTTTACGGCATTATGGGAAACTGACTCATAACAGTTAAGTAAAAAAAAGCTTTCAGAAACCATTTAAGCCACTTTAAGCCATGTATCATAAAGAACAGCACAGGGTATAAACAAAAGCATTTCATGGTACTTTGTCAATATGTGTGCCTGGAGGTAACTATTATTTTGGAAGACAATTACCCATCTGTTGGCAGTTTCATAAACAAATATAAGTAATGGCAGAATAATTTGTGAGCTTGTGAATCACTACTGGAAGTGACACAGAAGGAAGAAAATGCTGGGCTAACAGTGATTGGGCACTACAAGATGCTGTCATCTTGGATGAAATGAGTTGTGTGGGAGGGAAAAAAAAGCTTTCAAGATTGAATAATCCTTGGAGGAGTGTACCATCTGCTGCTAAAAAGGATGCATCAACATGTGTGTGTCCATTACAGTGGCTGTGTGGAAAAGTTGCGGCACCCAACCCAAAGAAAACAGAGATTAAGAACTGCAACAGGAACACACAGGAATAAAAAGCGAGTGCCTGTGAAGGACAGAACAGGCTGGGAGATGGGTGAGGAAAGAGAAAGTTTCCATCAGCCAGAGGACTGGAAAGATGGAGGACTCAATGAATGAAAACTATCTGTACAATGAGACGTAGTGGTTTACCTCAGCAAGCAGCTCACATCATGGATTGAGTTACTGTTGTAGCAGTCAAGGGTTTTTAGTGTTTGTATTTTTCTTTGCAACAGCCAGGACTCATGTGACTACCTTTGGGCTCAAGTTCACTGTTTGTCACTGGGGCAATGAAAAATGGTAACTAGAGCAGGCCCCAGACGCCCTTGGCCTAGGGGTTGATTGGCATTGGCCTTGGCCCTTGCTGCCCCCCCATGCTTTATTCAGACGGTGTCTGGCATTTCTGTGACCCCTCAGTGGTCTGGGGAATTTGTGTGAAAACAAACTTACTTTGAAAATTTGGCTCCAAGCAGGATGATCCCTGGCTGGGAACAGCTAAGAAAATGGGAGATCTTGGTTGGAAATGGTTAAAAGGGAAAATGAGAAAAAATGCAACAATAACCAAACAGTTTTGGAATTTGGGGGGGAGTTGTTTGTTTTGATTTTCTTTCTGTAAAACTTTTATTTCTTTTTCTTTTTCTGGTGTTCTCTATGAGTAGGAAACAATAATCATAGTAATAATTCTCATTTTTTAGAGAACCAAGTGCATGCAGAATTAACTTCGATGAAGAAATGAGAGTGTTATGACTGGTAGATCAGTAAGACCTATCTTTTAGTGGCTTACAGCAAGCTTGTAGAGTCCCAAGCTTGAATAAGTATCCCATGAAAAGCAAATCTTAGCTTTTCTGAAGTACTTTTTCAAACTAATATTAAAAATGTCTTTCTACACTTAGATACAGTGAACAAAGAGGAAAAGTAGAAGCAGAAGAAAGCCTCTGTAGTCTCATGGGCAAAGGCAAAACAAGAACTGAATGAGTGAAGCTGAAGCCAAATGAGAAATCTAAAAGTTAAGGAAGTAAAAGAAAAACAAAAAAAAAAAACCCAACCCCAAAAACTCCCACAAACATGCCTTTATCTTCCAAAAGAAACTATGAAAACAAGGCATGGTTTCACAACGTGTTGATGTCTTCTGTCAGATTTGGATTGCACTGTGTTCAAATCAGTATAAGTGTGAGCCAAACAGAAGTAATCTTGCTCATCCTAGGAGAGAGGGTTACAAATGGTGATTAAGTGCTGGATGAGAACAAGCTGAAACCACGACACAGAGCACTGGAGTATGCGGGACACTGGCAGATGCACTAGGGAGCTGAAGAGCGTGTTCCTCTCTAAGAAAATGTAGCTGGTAAAAACCAATATNTGTCTCATAGTAGACTCTTTTTGAAGGTGTTTAACAATAGTAGAGTCACATCTCTCAAGTGAGCTAATGGCTGCAATTTCTGTTGACTTTAGTTCAGCTAGGAGGCACGCAACATATTTGAAAATACCTACAACGCATTTGAAATTACGTAAGCCCAAGTTCTGTATGATGTGTTCCTATCTATGTTCAGTCATTAATGACTACATAGTAATCCTCATTGTTTAAGATGATGAAATGAAGCACGCTGTGATGTCAAGCCTCTAGAATTTTCCTGTGGCTCTTGAAATTTCTCCATTTGCTGCATCATTGATGTGAAGTGGATTTGCTTTTGACTTGTCCTTACCAAAGGAACAGACTTTAAATAAACTAAACTGAAGCATTTGAGAAGCGCAATCACACAGACAGCTTCCATCCCTCCACTAATTAATTCTGATTTTTGCTGCAATCCATGTATAATGTACATCATCCTTGAGTAAATGTACAAATGCATATGGAATGGTGTCTGCTCAAAAGTGATACATGTAGAAAAAAGAAACTCTGTACCCCAAGGACACCTTTTTTTTTTTTTTAGTGGTAACTGCTCTGCTAACAATTTGGGAGATGGAGCTATTCAGTTTGCTTATTTAGACTTATCAGGAAAGAATTGTGAGAGAGGTGTGAACCATAGTTTTATGAGTATACGAAAGCAGTTGTTAAATTCATTCCAAGACTAAATCATCATGCATTAAGGATACCCTATAGCATAACAGGAATTTATTTCAATGTGTTTTTTTTCTTTTTAAATTCCTTTCAAAATGCTTTGTTGTTTGCCACCTTGTGTGTGTATGCTTGCACATTTATTCTATTTATTCTTATTTTGAATCAAACCATTATGAATCACCAGATCCAAGAATGGCTAGTAAACCTGATTCCAGTGTGCCCTGAGGGAATTTCAGGAGAAACCCCCCCACACTGGAGGGTTTATAGTTTGTGCAAAGAATTTAGAGATGTGTGAGAGAGATGATGAAGTAAATAATTATTTTCATCTCACTTATCGAAAGGCTTTTGCTCCGGAGGCCTGTAAACAACCTCAGCATAATAATGAATCCTAGCTTTATGGGCTTGATCCATAAAATGGAGTGGACAGATGTGTGGTAATTATGAAAATTAAAGAAGTATTATAAAATTGAACCATTTAAAGTTCATTTATATTTTGATTATGCAAAACAAATTTAAAAATGATTGAAGACATTTATAGGCTGCTACAAGTAAAATGTCATGATATGAGTGCATGTTACCTTGATCATACATTTAGAAGTTAAGCGATGAGAACAGTTTACACTTCCAACAATGCAAATCAAAGTACAATTAGTTGATGGGCTCCATTTAGAGGTATCTGGGAAATAGTCACAGGATTTTAGTGTGCAGTAGATAATTGCCTTTCCCTGCAAGTTGGAAATAAAAACATGAAACATAAAGCTCTACAGAAAAGTTGGCTTAGAAGTACCAAAGTTGCATGTACCCTTTTTCATAATGGATTCACCTTCCTGGCAGTGTAAGAGGGCTACAGCACTCCTGATACCTGAAGCAGCAGCAGGTTTTGAAATAGCTCGAGTATCTCCATAGGAAACTGAAATGTAAACTAAGACCATAGGAAGAGATACTACTTCCCATAAAAGTCAAGATTCAGACAGGAAGTAATAAAGAGTGATCCACCTTACTGATTTGCATCATAGTGATGGCTACTCTTTTATTCAGAGTATAAGTTTTGGAGTGTAAGTTATGAACATACCTGAAGAATAGTGGACCACTTGGGCAGAGTAAGAGTATAGCTGGATTTCTGAGTGGGCAATAACAGTTTACAGAGGTTTCTAGAATAGCCAAGGCCGGGGATAAAGACACAATGTGTGTGTGGCTGGGAGCATATAGCTTCATCAGGGACTGATGAGGAACGTACAGTCAAGCATGAGAAGTGACAGAAAGAGAAACATTGTGTGAATTGGCAGGTACTCTTCTAAGCTTGCTGAAAACCTCAGTGATGCTGAGCCATCTGGGTGAAACTGTTAGTTGTGGAGAGTCCCTCCAGTGACCCATAACTTTGTAACTCTACAGACAGCAGTCTCAGTATTCAAAATAAATCCATACAGTTGGGAAAAAAAAAATAAGAAAGAAAAGAGAACCACCCATTGCCCAACATTAAGTTCCTGTTCCAGAATACCATTTACATTTGTACCACCTGTAGCATTACATTTTCCAGAGGCACTGCTGATGTTCCTATGTGAAATTTCTCCTCTCTTCATCTCCCATGCCTCTTTTCAAGGAAAGGAATGTGCTGGTTTCTATTTATTATTGTTTATTATGTTTAGTTTACTGTAAAAACCCAATAATATCAAATTACTTAATTTCCATCTCTTTTTCAGTTCATCTCATTATTTGAATTCTAGAGCAAACTTAGAATTTGAAGAGTGAGACATTGCTCTAGTGCTCCTAGTTTGACAGTGTCTCCAATATCTATGACCAGGAGAATTTCCATCAGGCTTGGGCCTTGGTTTTGGAATGAGATGGTCTATGGCTCTGGGTACAAAAGAAAATTTTTTGAGAAGTGTGAGTCTTATGGGTAGCTCAAAATGTACATATATTGTTCTATAATGGAAAGAGGAAGTAGAACCCTGTGCTAACTAAATGCAGGGGAGAAATAGTATTTTACATAACAGAAACATAATATTTCAGTCTGTCTTTTTTTTTCAGACATCGATACCACTCTTACCATTTAAGAAACCCAACAAGGTATCACAGTTCAAGCAACTCCTTTCCTGAGGGAAGTTGCTTGAACTACTAGGATGCAAGCATCATACCTTGCATGAGGTAAGCATGCAATTCAAATGAGTTACACATTCAAACACATTTTAATGTCATTATTGTCTCCCTCCAACTGGCTGCCATTGGCACTTAAACCATAGTCATATCACCTTCATGATCTGACACTTGATCTTCTTAGCTGATTCAGTCAACTTATTTCTTTTTTTCACCCATGTTTTAGTCCATGTGTTCCAAAATCAGGCTCTGAATATTGTCCCATATACATTCCAGGAACAGGGCAGTATCTTCTCATTTGTGTGGAAACATTAAGAGGCAGAGCAGATCTTGGTAAATACCATACCACTAACCAAACAGCATCTAGTAGACAGATAGGCAGCATGCGATGACCAGATTTGGTTAAGTAGTTGTGGAGGAGGTAGAAGTAAATCCAGTAAAGGGGGTGTGGGCTTCCTTTTGCACAGGCAAATAGGTGGCTAATATATCACTGGCACAACTAGACTTATGATGCTTGCTCCCAGTTCTCTCATATAAACGCTTCTGAAAAGTGAAGATGAAGAAGGGTATGCATACACCACTGTAGTTAAGGTTATCATTCTAACTGCCATTGCAACAGCTCAGAACTGAAATCAAGAAAAAGCAGGAATACAGTGAATATCCAGTTTAGCTGTACTTAAAAGTGCTCCTACTCCTACTAAGTGTTTTGAAAGGTATTTTCCCCACACTGTTTGTGGCTTTTTCTAAGCTTCCAGAATTCTCCCCTTTTGCTTCCTTTTCAGAGTTTCCCCTTCCCCACCTCCTCCAAAAAACATTGCTATAATATATTATCTTTGGTCTTTTCAAATTTGCACACTCTCTTTATGTGTCTCCTATTTTCTTTTATCTCTCATGTTTTATATGCTTATCAGTCTGGATTGCCAAAGAACTAATCTACTTAGATTTAATTAACACAAGTGAGTTGCTAACAATCTCTAAAGGCAGTTGCAGATAAAATGGTGCAAAGCTGCACTACTTGCTCAGGTTTATTCAAACAAAGTCACTTGAAACCTGAGTAGAGTCAGTACTCCTGAAAGAACAATACTGTCATTTTCCATAAAGTGGCCCATTTGTAGGTATTTGAGAGTGTTAATAGCAATAGTTATGTTAACTAGGAAGGAAAGGAATGGGGAAGGGGTTTAGTTTTTCTGACATATGTGAAACTATTTCTCAGAACATTGCTTATAATATAGGTGAGTTTAGTCTGTAAAGCATCAGGGACATGAGATTCCATCCTATCTAGTGATGCTCTTCTTGTGGCTGCCCTTCAGCCAGCCCAGTTTGTGACTGAAACTTTTGCACAGTAAGCTAAGATTATCCTCCTGAATTAATTGTGTTCAGGGAGAAGGAATTGCCTAGTAGCATAAATCTATATCACTCTGACTTGTCCTCCAGACCTGGTGCTGAGTGCCTTCTTGCAGACCTTACTCTCTGTACAGCCCCTAGGACTGCAACAGTTAAGTGTAGTGAGAGCAACCCTGTGGCCCACTGTAGACTGGACAAGCCTGGCTCTGGGACCCCAGCCACCTACACAGTCACCTCACTTCACTGTCTCTGCCTGTGGATAACTGTACAACAGCAGGACAATCCTCCTGATTCAACTGTCAAATCCATAACGGCCAAATAAGTAACATCTATCTCATGTCAGCTTATAGTTGCCAAGCTTTGTTGATGTTGAACAGGTTTCCTTCTAGGTCAAAGAATCAATTCTATGTAGCAGTGTGTGTGTGTGTGTATTTATATTTCAAATTGTTTTACTACCGCACCTGTGGGTTTTTTAGATGTTTACTGGATGCAGCTGCATTTTTTTGTTCACATCAGATATACCCTCTTAAAGGGAAAGCTTTAGTGTCTTTTGTGTATGTGTCTTTTTCCTTTCCTATGCTTTCCCCTTATGAAAACAAAACCACATATAAACATATGCTGCATCTTGTGTATGGAAAATAGAGGACATATTCCATCTTATCTATTCTGCCCAGACAGTAAGTTCATATCAGCCCATATATAAAGTTTATGGAAATGTGTGATGTGCTAACTCTGTACTCATGCCCAAAGATAAGTTAATACTAAAAACACAAAAGCCATAATTTTCAGGAACAGGAAACCTTTCGTAAATGTTTGTCCCCTCTGGACTATTGAATCTTAATCAGCTAATCAATTGGATCATTTTCTTTCACATACTGATTACACTGTGTTTTGGCTCTTGAGCTGAGATGGACGATGGCAGCCATTCATTTAGATAATGCGGTAGCTTCCCAAAATACCTGATGCTTACACAAGTTTCCTCTCCCAGTGTTATTCCTTCTGCTACTCTCCTATTAATTTTCAGTACAACTGAATAGAAGTGTGATCGGGTTCATGGTTCATGTTGTAAATGACTCTGCTTGTCAGAAGAGTGACCTAAAGAGGGAATTTGTAGGTGACAAGAGCTTGCCTTTACAATAAGCAATCTCCAGCCAATTATCACTTTATCAGAATGATGAGGAAAATGCAGAGTTGGAAGAAAGGTAATTTGTATTATTGTTATCTACCCTTGATGTCACTGAGTTTTAAAGTAATTATATTAAACCTTTTATTAGAAAAGAAAAATGGCAACTCTAAGTATGGGGATCTTTTTCCAAGTTGCTTGGTTTCTGTGAGCTAGGGTGCCAAACCTCTGATTACATCCTTGCAACAACCCTGACAATGGATTTTGTTTTTTCCCCAGTTTAATCTAAGAAAACCGGCAGGAGGCTGCTTAATAGCACTGTTCTCACTAAACAAGCTCAAGAAAGAAATCTTCTGTGGCCCTAATACATATTCTCTCATGCTTCCCTTCAAACTTGAAAATGCACATTGAAAGGGAAATAATCCCTACTGCCCGTTTGAAATTCCTGGCCTAAGAGAGAAATGAGCTATCGTATTTATCTTTCTCTCCTCTCCCTGGGAGCAATGCTAATAATTTTACTTGGAGGTTGCAAAACACAGATGAAACAGCATGAGCATAAAGACTCCCATTCACCTGCTGATGGATGTTGTAGTTTTTATGGGGCACACCGCATACTGCAGTCAGCAGCTCCACCAAGTTGGTGGAAGCTCAGGTCCAGGAGTTGCTCTATTTGCTGATGTAGAACTTCAAAGGCTGATTTGAGTCCTGCCTGAGCTGTACAGGTGTATAATGCATCAATTTTCTTACGCCTTCTCATGGCACATTTATGAAAAGAGGGCCCTGGGTTGTGTGCCTGTCTTCCCTGCTCAGGGAAGTATACTGGGTATCCAGCACAGGGTGAAGATGTAACCTAATGCAAATGGCGCATGACTAGCCACAACAAAGCAAAAAATAAATAATTTTAAAAATCTGGTTATATGTTTGCCTCTTCAGTTATTGGCATCTTATTTTTATACCCAGAGCTGAACAGCACTTTGCCAGAGGTGGTCCACCATTCAAGATCAAGGCCTACCTTCAGTCTTCTTCCCATTCTCTTGAATGTCCTGGCTCCAAATCAGGAAGCTTGTACTTTTGCCCAGTCACATAAAAGCTACATTCCCTGCAGAGGATTTTCAGGAAAGAAAATTTCCAATTACTCTTTGTCTCCTAGCAATTCTTGTACTTGCACAGCATCTTCCCTTTTAGCCTTCAATGTGTGGAATTGGGAGAGTCCCACAGCCTGTTGTTAGTAACCTTCCTCTTGGGCAGGGTCTTTTCCCTGTTCGTAACCATCCAAGCTTCCAAGACACGTGATCCCCGTTGTCATTAGTGTCTCTTCCCTCCTCCTGTCTTTGCTTCTGTGTGACATCAGGCTTCACTGGTTCCCACACTCACATTTCATTGCCATATTTCTGTCTTACAGTCTGCCACACCAATCCATTCCCTTGTTATTTGGTACATTTTATGTGACATAGGGAAAAGAGGGCCCCACAATACAAAGCTTAGATTTTACGCAAAGAGGTGTGCTATGTTACTTGTTTTAACCCCTGTGTCTGTGTGGTGGTTTGACTCTGGAGATCAGACTCCCACCAAAGTTGCTCTATCACTCTCATCTCAGCTGGACAGGGGAGAAAATACATGTAGAGAGGCTTTGAGTCTAGATAACGACAGGGAGAGATCATTCTGCAATTATTGTCATGGGCAAAACAGACTCAACACAGAAGAAAGCAAGAACACTCTCTAATTTGTTACACTGCACTACACACACAGAGAAACCGGGGTCATATAATGAGAAGTACAAACAGCGCCTAAAATACCAGCCCTCACCCTTCCCTTCTCGGTAGACTTCACTTTATTCATGATTTCTCTTCCCCAGTATGTCTTGGGGGAAATGGGGGAAATAGAGTGGAGACTTCAGTCTTCAGTCAGTTCCTCATGAGTTGTTCTCCTTCTTGGTGGAGGGGGGAGGAGAGAGGCATTTCTCACACTCTTTCCCTGCATCTGTGTGGAGTCCCACCACGGGACACAGTCCTCCACGACCTTCTCCATGTGAGTCCTCTCCCACAGGGCCTCAGCTCTTCACCAACTGCTCCAGCATCGGTCACTGCTATAAAGTCATAGAATGTCTCTCAGTCTCTCGGTTCCAGGCTGCTGGCCCCAGCCTGGTCCCCTACAAAGTCACAAGCACCCCCAGCAAACCTACTCCATCATGGGCCTCCATCTCTCTGCCTCTTATCATCTCCAGGGGCTGCAGNAGTCTCTGCCTCTTATCATCTCCAG
>VXBZ01012310.1:9403-39180 GCA_013399135.1 Heliornis fulica
TGCTGCCCCGCTCCAGACTGTGGCCCTGGACCATCCTAGGGGGCCCGAGGTGGCCCTGGAAGATGTCTCCTGCGGTGAGTAGGGTGGGAATGACCACGCTCAGAGGAAGAAGCCAGGGACTGATGTCACCCTGCCCATGAACCACCAGGAGGGAGCACATGGAGCTGGACAGCAGCCCTTGTCCCCCAGACTCAACACTGAGGTTCATTTTAGTTGCCCCCTTTCTCTCTTGTCTCTCTTTCCAGGTGGTAGAGGCTTATAAGCAAGGTCTGAGACCAGCTGTTGGCTATGAGCTCAACCCCTGGCTGCTGTGTCTCTCCAGCTACCGGGCCTGGAAGGCCGGGTGCCATGGGAAGGTTTCCTTCCTGAAGAAAGATCTGTGGAAGGTAACAGCATCCCCAGGTTCTGGCAGTGCACAGTGCTGGCCGTAGCTAGGGCAGGGCCAGGGCTTGGTCTGTGTCTCAGCCTGTTCTGTGGTCTCCAGGAAGGCTTTGCTGATGGTTGCTTGCCCCTTTCCCAACCCATTTTGCTCCTGGGAGGTGGAAAATCCATCCTCCTTTCCAGGGGAATGCCAGCTTGGGCTGCTGGTTGTGCAGGCAGCAGGGCTTGTTCTCAGGGCAGCTTTGAGAAGTTTTTGGGTACTGCTGACACATGGTGGCCTTCAGAGATGTGCCACTAAAGCTGGCATTGGGTACCCACAGCCTGATCAGGGAAAACAGAGCAGGGAACATGGTTCTGGGACAATGCTGGAGCAGGTGTTGTGCAAGAGATCGCTGCTTTCACCCTCAGCTCCCAGTCCCACCAGTGCATCCCTGTCTCACACACTGTGGGGCATCTTTGCTTCCTCTGAGGTTCAGAAGATCACTCACAGCGTGTTCAGCCACTCAAAGAACTTCCATCCGTGTCCACCCCCTGCCCTGTGCCTGTTGTTCCTTTCATTCCCCTTTTCCTTCTCTTTTAAGGTGAATCTTTCTGATTGCTACAATGTGATCGTGTTCCTGGCCCCCAGTGTGGTAAGTCAGTCCTTTGCACCCCAGCTTGTTCCGAGCGAGCTCGAGGAAGGATTTTCTTAGAAGAGAGAGGATCAGGGACAGTGGCAAAGACTTTCTAAGGAATAAGGCCAAACAGGCATTGCTGTGGGTGAGTGGTTTGGTGGGTGGCACCACTCAAATTTATAGAATTGTTTAGGTTGGAAAAGACCCTTCAAGGTCCTTGAGTCAAACCTAACACTGCCAATCCCACCAGTAAACCATGTCCCCGAGCACCACATCTATGTGTCTTTTAAACCCACCCCCAGGGATGGTGACTCCACCACTTCCCTGGGCAGCCTGTTCCAATGCCTGACAACCCCTTTGGTGAAGAATTTTTTTCATAGAATCATAGAATAGCTAGAGTTGGAAGGGACCCCCAGAGGTCATCTAGTCCAACCCCCCTGCAAGAAGCAGGGACACCCCCAACTAGATCAGGTTGCTCAGGGCCTCATCCAACCTGGCCTTGAACGTCTCCAGGGATGGGGCATCCACCACCTCCCTGGGCAACCTGATCTAGTTTCCCCCATCTAGACTTCTCCTGGCACAACTTAAAGCTGTTTCCCCTCATCCTGTTGCTTATTACTTGATCCTAGCCCCAACCATACACAGGAGAAGCACCAGCACCATTTTGGGAGGGGTTTGAGTTGATGCTGCCTGCTTGGGACTCCCCAGCCCAATGAAAAGCTGCCCCGAGGTCCATGGTGGCACTGCCACTACTTGAGCATCTCCTAAGGCCGCATGGCCCTGGCTGTCTCTCTCCCCAGAAACCTCCCCTAGCTGCCAAGCTCCTTGAAGAACTCCCTGATGAAGCCTGGGTAGTGGCTGGACGCTTCCCCTTCCCCTCCTGGACCCCTACCAGCACCCTTGGGCAGGGGCTGGAGCAAGTCTGGGCCTATGATATGAAGGAGGTGCGACGAGCAGTGCGGAGCAGCGCAGAGGGAAGCCCGGTCTAACAGCAGCCTCGTTAAGCCTGGCTTTAAAAGCCAGCAGCAGTAGGGGTCAGAGCTCCTCCAGCCCTGGGCTCTGCTCAGGACAGGACCGAAAGGGATGCTTGCCCAGGCCTTTTCCCTTTCTGGGTCTTTTCTGGGCAGTTTGGGGGAAGCAAGGAAGAGAAAAATCAGACCTAGAAATTCTGGACTTATCACAGGATTTAAGGGCTAAACCACCAGTGCTTCTTTCTGTACATTTTCTACTTTATTTCTAAGTAATTCTTAAAAATAAACATTTGGACGGTTCTTCCTTTGAGAGTTTTGCTTTGCCTTTGAGCTGCAGGGTGCTCCTAGAGCCTGAGCAGCTGCTGCTCCCAGCCTCTGGCTTTGCTCCACAGCCCCTTTGAAGGCAGGTCAGGAGGGAGTTTGTCCAGCTCACCTCCTGCTGAAGGATCAGTTTGGCCCTGCTCATCTTATATAACAATCTCTTTTCCACTAAAACAAACCCAGAAAAAAAACCCAATTTTCCTCACTGTAAAAGAGCGGCTCATGCCTTTTGTCTAACCTCTTAGACCAAAGTTGATCTTGAATCAGCCCTGGCCTTATCTCTTAGAAGCTGAACAAAGGCAGGAGCAGGGTTAGTCCTTGGACTCTGGGTCCAACCCAGGAGCAATGACACGGCAGTGTCCTCGGAGGCGGGAACAGGAACCTGTCCCTGCAGCCCCACCATAAAATGCTGCCTGGGAACCTGACCCTGTGTCCCGAGGTGTGACATGCTCAGGGAACAGCAGAACTCTCCCTGTGGCTGAGGGGTCAGAGGATAGACAGACACAGTTGTCTCATCCCATTTTAGTACTGTTAATTTGAGACCGAGAACACCCACGTGGTTTCCCTTGCGGTGCCTCCCAGCTCTTAGCCACAGAAGGATACTGGCCAGCCCACACAAGAGAAAGCTCCTTCCTTTTAAATCCTGCTCTTCCCTGGGGCTGTGCCATGTCTCAGAGCCGTGGGGAAGAGCTACAGTTGGTGGCTGACGGTCCTCCTGGCTCTGGGCAGTGAGTGAGCGTTGGCCGCCCCAGCACTGAGCACACGTGGCACCTCGCTGCCAGCGAGTGTCTTCATCTGGAGGATCTCCTGCTTGTACCTGCAGTGGGGAAGCACCACCACCCTGTAGTCACCATTCTGAGTGATCCATGTCAAGGTTTCTTGTGTTTGCTTAGGACACGCAGCGTCAGTTAATTCGGAGCAGCCAGCCCAGGTGCTGAGCTACGCTGGGAGCTGACCCCTGGCAGTAAAACCACAGCCTTTAACCCCGAGGAAGAGGTTTTACATCTGCCAGGTGACAGTACCAGCAACAAGCCTGTGAGTGTGACCCAAGTTCAGAGCTGGGCTGGCTGGGGAGTTATGGCAGGTGTGGAGTGGGACCGTTACTCTGACAGATGCACCCTGCCTGTTCTCACCCTTCCTTGCCCGAGCAGCTGCTCCCCCTCCTTAGGGGTGTGATGAGCCAGGGAGAAGACTCTGGATGAGGGAGGATGATGGAAGGCTTTGGGTTTTAGGCAACCCCTCTCTTTGCAACCTTCCAAAGGACAGGTGAGCACACAGGGAAGGAGATGTGTGGCAGGGTGGGCCAGATGCTGCCCCTGGCCCTATGGAACAAGGGGTGGTGGCAGCTGCCTGCACAGCTAGATGTGCTGTGGGACATCAGCCATGCCAGCAGCACTGTGGGAAGGCAGTGGCAAGGTCAGATGCCAGCAGCATGGTGGGCACAGCAACGTCCCTGATAATTAGTCTGGGAGAGAAACTTGGAGCAGGAAGCAGAGAACACGTGAAGGGGGATGTGACCATCTCACCTTGTGAGATGCTTCTCTATGTATTCCTGCAGCTCCGACACCTGCTCTTCTGCCATGACTGCCCGAGTCAGCAGCCGGCTTCTCTCCTGCTCCAAATCCTCCTGGAGGGGCAAGGAAACATGGAGAAAACAGGGAGCTCTGAGATGGGAGTGAAGTTGCTCAGTCCCTCTCTGCCAGGAGAGACCATCCTCTTCCCCATCACTCAGCTCTGGCGCCCTTTGGCCACAGAAATACACAAAACTGAGATGTTTCACTTTGTGTGACCAGAGTGGGGTGGCCAGAGGAAGGCACGACCTGGAAGCCAACTGGTAGCACTTCTTTAGCTTTGTCTACAGCAGAAAGCCCAACCTCTGCTCTGGCTGCAAAGCCCTTTCCCACACATGGCAGTCAGCACAGCTGGGATCCCCACGCCAAGCAGCCCCTATTGCTGCTGTCACTGTCAGACAGCAAACCCCCTCCCAGCGACCATCACCACAGTTTCCTGGCTGCTGTAGAGCCAGGAGAGAGCTCTCCTCCCAGCTCTGGGCCACCCCATTCCCACATGCAGTGCAAATATCCTTGTGCTTAGGGGTGGGAAGTTGATTCAGATCCAAACTCGACTTGAACCAGGTCAAATACTGCCTTGGTTTGTTATAAACGATTGTGCTGAAACAAGGGAGGGCTCAGCACAGTCCAGCAGAGCTGCCTTCCAGCAGGAGCAGCAGTACAGCCTTGATACATCTCTGGCCAGGGACATGCTAGTGTCACTTGGGGGGACAAGGCCAAAGCCACAGCACGGCTCCATGGAAAACTTCCCCGCTCCAGCCTGGAGCACCTGTCTTTGTCTTGTGACTAGGGATAAGCTTTTTTTTGGATGGGCTGTTTCAGACCTTTACCTGGGTGGTCCGTGCAAACTCCCGGAGCTGCTTCCTGACCTCAGCCCAGTTCTCCTCACCTGGCTGCCTAGGAGAGAGAAGCAGATTTTTTGCTCACACACAGACATTCAAAATCCAGCCCACGCGCAGGTCACACAGCTCTCTTCAGGGGTGGGACATAACTTGTGTCCATCAGACCATAAACCCCAGCACTCTGACCCTTTTCTCTCCCGACTCCCGCAAACCTCTTCAGGGCACGCGGTGCCCTCCCTGCGCCCAGGCACGAGAGTCACAGCCCATCCGCCGACCTGGGATTCCCCGCCGGGGACGGCTGGGTCTGTTCCAAGTTCACATCAACACTCATACATCAGAGGACTCCGTGCAGAAAGCAGCCCTTAACCTGACACCACGGGGCTGAACTCGATGGAAATAGAGAGCGATCAATGCCAAACGCTGGCGCTTTTCATGTTTCTGAGCATAAACCCGGCTGTTCTGGTCGCCGAGCACGATAGGTGAGCTGTCTGTGCAGCCCAGCCGTGGGAAAGTTCTTCCCATTCTGTCCCAGCCTGAATAAGTAAAATACAGGTCACATCTGATGCTCGGGGAACTTGGGTTGTATGAAGGGAGGAATGCTTTGTGTTCCAGAGCGGCTCTGCTGCGACTGCCGCAGTTCCCTCTGGTGGCTGCGGCCTCCTGGCCCAGGCTCCCGGGAAATCGCGGCGGAGATTTCATGGGAGCAGGAGAGAGGAGAACAATGAGCAGTGAAGAGACAAGGCTGATAAAGACAAGGAGCAGCAGGAGGTATAGCTGAAGTGCCGCGGTGACACCAGGCTTCGTGTCTCTAGAGGGACAAGGTAGCGGCACAGACAAACCCATCAGCACACAGAGGCAGTCGCTTGGCGGCAGAAAGCCCACAGAACCACACGGCAGCTTCACAACAAGATGCATCACTGAAATTCAGGGTCTGGTCTTTCTGTGTCCTGCTCCTGTGGTCAGTCTGCCACAGTTAACACATCTATTCAAGGGCTACTACTGCTTCTCAGTGTGGAAAATGTGGCAGAGCCTGGGTAAGGCTTCTTGGAGATGCTCCTCTGGAGCCCAGGGGCTCAGGCTCTGTCTGACCCTTTGGTGCTGGCATCCAATTAATGAAATACCTGACGTGTTTTCTAGGCTGCCACATTTTAAAAGGCTGAAGAATCCAAGCTCAGATTTCTCCTATGCTTTATTCCACCTCTGCACAGCTATAGTTGAGTTTCAACAGAATAACGGACCAGAGGACCAGGCCCATCACAAACAAGCTGGTCAAGGGCATGTTAGGAAAGCAGGGAGGTCTTGTGCAGGGTCACCTGAGGTTTTCAGCCCAGCTGCTGCACTGAGAGGGGGAGAATCGAGGCCATCCCAAAGTGGTGGTGTTTCACTTGCCTTTCTCAGGTTGTGATCCACCAAAGCGCTTGAGCATATGCTAAACTTCAGCTTCTAAAGAGATCAGCAAGACTAAAAACATGATTAAATCTAACATGTGCTTAAGAGCTTTCTTGGATAAGGGCCCAAATGACCAACTATTTCACCGCAGGAAGCGCCACACTGAGACGACAGCTGGCTTTTCTTCTCGGAGGAGACCCTATCAGCTCACTCTCTCCCTATTTATTACTGTCTCCAAGTAAGCAGAGAGAGATTCCTCAATCCACACAGCAAGGAGGATTCATAATTACAAACACCCCGAGAAAGAAACAGCACTTACTGCTCAGGGGACAGCAGGAAGGCAGAGGCTTCTTTCAGTCTCTTCTGAAGGCAAAAGAAGGAAGAGTTCCCATCAACATCAAACCACTGCAATCTCCCCACAGTGGCACAACGTGTCCTAGCACTCTAACAGCCCACCCGTGCCCTGGCAAGGAAGTGATCTGCAGGCCAATTTAAAGTTTAGGTCTCCCCTCCTCTGAATTTTTAAGTGAATGCATCTCGTGCAGATCAGAAGACAGATCCAGTGGGAGGATGGGAGCTGATGGGTGCGTTTCTGAGCGTGGTCTCCTGCTCAGTTAGCTATTCCTGCTGAGGCAAAGGCATTTGAGAACAGAAAGCCCCATCATATCCTCCCTTACTTGCCTCTTCTTTTAGCAACAAGCGAGTCTGGTGGCCTGGCAGCTCTCCCACAACATCTGCTACGCCTCAGCCCTCCCAGAGCTCAGCGACCCCAATTTGTGGGGCTGCTGAGCCTCCTGGATCTAACTGTAACTTGCCCCTGTGCAGCAGGGTTGAAACAATGAAGGGTCTGCTTGGACACCTCTTCCCAAACCAAGAAAGCAGAGATACAGCAGAGCCTCAGGGAATGCCTAAGGTAGTGCTTGTGAGGGTCTCCCCACAGCCCCCCAGTTTCACCCCCACAGAAAGGCAGCAGCCCAGTCACCGCTTTCTGCAACTCCTGTAACTGCATCTCCAGCTTTGCTTTATCCTCCCGCAGGCGGTTTAGCTCCCGGGTGGTGTTTGTCAGCAGCTCTGGGTCTGTGATGGAAAAATGGAGCTCAGCAGGGCCACAATCCATATTGGTGCTGCCCAGGGAGCGGATCTGCTCTCGCTGGAGCCTGTAAGGTGATGGAGGGGTTAGTCCCTGGCAGCTTTGGTTAGGGAACAACACCGAGCGTTTCTGTTGCTGATGGAGGTACCATTCACTTGGGACCCACTGGCTTCTGGCCACTGGGACCCAGTCCACCTGCAAAGGGTAAGTGGGAGAGCCTGGCAGTATGCACAATATTCCTGGGAGTGTTTCTGAGGGGAGCTTGTCCTAGAGCTATTTGTGGCTTTTATGCCACAAGAATTTCTGCTGCTTCCCACAGCCCAAGCTGCTGAGAGCTGTGGAGCAGAGCTGAGAGCACTGCAGGGACGGGCTGGGAGAAAGGAGTTATTTGTGGTACCTCTGTGTTTCCACACCAGCCAATGTGGAATCAATCTCTCACCCTAAATTTTACCCAGGAGAAATGTATGTGCAGAGTGTCTGCAGCACTCAGATGTGTAGCTGGAGAGCCCTTGCTCCTGGCTCAGGAGCAGGGAATTTAACATGCACCCCAAATCCCCTGCTCTCCCTAGGAGTCCCATCTGCCTCCCTCTCAGTCAGGGCACTGGGTGCTATGGGACACTTTCACTCGGTCCTTAGCAATAAGCTGAAGAGACAGAGGTAGCTCAGACCCTGGCTTAGACCTACCCATAAGCAATCAGCAGGTTCTCGTGCTTCTTGACCAAGTTCTTCATGCGTTTCTTGTAGCCACGTGCCGCTCCAGCTAGCTGCTCTTCCCGAGACCTGTAGGAAGTCCTGATATCCTTCAGCATGCTGTCCACAAAGTGTTTCATGTGAGCATGATCAGCTGGGGCTTTGCTAGGCCCCTTTACGTGGCTGGATTTGCTGTCCATGTAGTCCTTCACACATACAGGGAAAGAAATCAAGGTAACTGAGGTTCTCTAAGGCATGTAACCCCTCTTCCGCAGCAAAGGTCCAGGCACATTTTTACTAACAGCACAAAGAATAGGAAATATCTTCCATTTCCTAAGAGCACAAAAGACTGATTAAGTTGTGTTATGCCCCTTCAAGACTGAGAAGGCATCTGTACTCCATCAGTGACCCACCTAGGGAAACACAAGTTGGCATCAGGAGTTACCAGTTCTTTCCACCATGCCCCACTCTCTTTGCTAGTTAGGAGATGCTTCAACATTGCTCTGTTAGAAATGAAATAGTTCCTAATAGTAAAAATTGCTTTGCTTAGTCTTCTGATCTGTCCCCACACTGTGTTCTTTGGCACTAGCCTTCTCCCAGCACAGCAGCTCTTGCCAAATCCTGCTTGGTGCTATCTAGGGGGGTAGAAAGATTTCTTCCCAGCCTCACCACTCCAGATAAATCAGGTATTCACCCAGAACCTGCCTGAAACGCCTGCCTTGTGCTGAGTCCTCATCATGCTCTGGGACCCCTACTCTGCATCAAAGGCACTTGTTCCCAGAGCGGGTCCCACTGGCGTTACACCGCTCTGCAGCCAGCCACAGAGGCTGGCAGAGCTCCTTGCGAGGACAGCAGCAGAGTCACCGTGGAGGCGGTGACAAAGCCAGCAGTGGCATCGCCTGGCTCGCTGAGGGAAGTTGTCAGGGCAATGGAGATTAGAAGCCAACTGGAAGGCAGCCATTGTAAATAAGAGGATCTTTCAATCCAAGTAATCTGACCAAGAAAGAAAGTCCCAGCAGAAAATCGCAGAGCCTTTTCTGGCCATACAGAAAATTTGGGTGAGGAGGGGGACTGGCATCGCCTCTGCCAGGCCAAGCGGAGGGCACAGAACACCCTTCCAGCTGCAAGCACGGCTTTCCAAGCCCCACTGCCTGCTTAGCAGCTCAGTGAGGAGGGGTAACAGCAGCACCCTGAAAGAAGTTGATAGTCAACATGGAGAGACCTCCTCAGGCCAGGAGAGCCCCTGGGGTGGCGGGTACCCACCGCCACATCCTTGACGTACTGCGCAAGCCGGGAGCGATATTCCTCGTTCAGCAACTTCAGCCGGAGCTGCAGCTGGGAGTTCTCTGCCTCCACCTCTTGGAGCTGGCTCTGGGAGGTGAGCAGCATCTAGGCACAGCAAACACACTCATTGTCACCCTCATCCTCTGGCCAAGCAAGGGGCACTAGGAAGTTCTGTAGGAGATGGGGGACTTAATTTCCAAGTATTGAGCTCCACTAGAGCCGTGAAGGTCCTGGGTTTTCACAGGAGCCCACAGAAAATATCTGTAGCCTCTATTCCCATGCTTCCTTCTGTCATTTGCAATCCCTTCCCCCCTCTGTGATTTCACCAACCCTTTCTAACTACCAGTGAACAAAATTCCTCCCACCACCTGTGGCAAACAGCACCTTCCACCACGTGCATCGCACCCCTGGAGAATGAGACTGCACAGGGACAATTACCTCGGTGTGACAAACTCCCTGGAGAGGAAAACGTGTCAGAGTACCTTAGTACTAGATCTCCAGGAGAAGCACGTGGCACCCAGGAGAAGCAGATGAGCGGGGGCAGTCCTGGGGGCTGGGGGCTGGGGCCTGGGAGGGAGCCTGCCCTTACCGCTGACTGCTGTGCCAGCTTGTGCTGGGTGTCCCCAGTCGCTCCCTTCGCCTCCTGCAGGTCCTTCCCCATTTCAATCCTGGGCAGGAAGTAAGATGTGTTTATTTTAACCCCCTAAACTCCTCTGTAGGTCCAAGACAGCAGCTTTGAGAAGGAATTCACACTGGGATGACCGAAATCTCCCAGCAGCAGCTGCCAACCACACTAACATAACAGAGCCTTCACAGACAAAGATGAAAGTCCTCCCCAGTCAGAGGGTCTAGAGCTTTGGCAACTCTGCTCCAGCAGCCTTTGCTGGCACACTGAGCCCAGCCCAGGCAGTCAATGGAAGAACTGCTGTGGAGGTACGGGCTGGATCCACCTCAGGGCTGTCACACATTCATCGGGTGTGTGAATGTTCAGAGGTTCATAGGCCAGTCAGGTACGTAAACACCACTGATTTTTAAGCAGACGGCCGACCCCCTTAAGAGCCTTGAAAACATCAGTTTTGCCTTCCAGACCTCACTTGTTCCAAAGGTGAACCATCATTTTCCACCCTGTATCCCCCCAAAGGCAGGCTGCCTCCTCTCCTGTTCCCAAGGATCAATTTCAGCTGCAAGGAGCTCCATAAATGCCCAGCCAAGCAGAAGGATGTGCTTTCAAACACTCACACTCTCTCTTCCAGCTTCTGCTGCTGCAAATCATATGTTTTCTTCAGTTTTTCAAGCTCCACTTTTATGTGATCCTGGTTTCCAGGCAACTGAGGGACAAACGAAGAGGAAGATGAGACAGGGCTGAGCTAAGAGTGATTCGTGAACAGGGAAGAAGTGAAGAGAGCCTCCAGTTGAGCCCAAGTCCAACTGACCAGTGACATACTGGGGAAGGGACAGGTTTAACTGGGAGCGACCAGTTCACTGTAGCACACCAGAAGTGATGTGTGCTCTGGAGACAGGTCATGCAGAGGTGCACATGTGTTGTTCTCCCAAGGGAGAGTCTTGCACTGAGTCACATTCCCAGCAGGAGCTGGTGGCGGAGTGCTAGCTGGTATTGCATGGGCAGATGGCAGGGGCATCCCTCTGCTCATAGTTTTGGGTGCTTTATAACCCCCATCTTTCTCAGGTATCAGCAAGGAGAAAATAATTTAGTGTCCTCTGCACTTGTTGACTTCTTGCCTCTCTTCGCCTGGGGACGCTGACAATGTCCCCAGCTGCCCTCTCTCAGCTTCTGCCTGTTGAGATCCAGAGTTATTTTATTCTCACGTTTCAACTGCACATCTTTTAAAAAGACAATTAAAACAAAGGGATCAGCTCACCCCAAAAATTCAAGGTAGCACAAAAAGGTGTCAGCCATACTTGGAATAAATTCCCCCTTTGCTTCCCCAAGGACGCAGCAGCAGATCCCTACACACTCACGTTTCTCTCCAGCTTTTGCTGCTCATGTTCAGAGGCAACTACATCTTCTGACTGGTTTTAGCAAGAGACAAAAGAAAGTGCCCATTAGATCCCTGCTCTCCAACAAGCTAGAGAGAGGATGGAGAGAACCTTACCTTCACTTTGCGAGCCGAGAGACGGCGCACTGTTGCTCGCTCTCTTTCCAGCTCGTCAGGGGATTCTTTGGCCATGGTGGGGTTGCTCTCTGTGCAGGGTAGGGTGCTCCTGGCATTGGCTAGTTTGAGCAGCTCTAGGCTGAGCTCTTCATTCTTCATGACCTGCCAGATCAAACAAGAAGGAAAGAGCTTCTGTAATCATGGCTCTCCATCTCCACACACTGTCTGTTCACACATACCTGCTGCTCTCAGTGCATACCTGAGGACAGCACTGATATCCCATCCTGAAATCGAGTTTTCTTTGGGCATATGAGAACTAAAAAGAAATCTGTGATTTTCTATCTCTGGTGGAAATGGAGGATAAGTATCATTGCCAGGCACCAGGATTATTCACACATAACCTCACATCCTGTGCCCGCATTCCTTCCCTATTCAGATACAGATCCTAGCACCAGCCCAGCCCTGGGCACAGCACTGCCACCACCACATCTCCATCCTGACCTCCAGCCTTCCTCCTTGCTTCAACCTTGTACCCTCCACACAGCTTCCCAACACTTCAGCTATGTCTTTCCCCATCTGATGGCTCCAAACAGGACTGGACTCCATAATTTAAGAGAAGGGCCAAATCATCCATCCATCCATCCATCCATCCATCCATCCATCCATCCATCCATCCATCCATGCTGACGCCACCCAGCTAATTCCAGTTTTGTTTGAACGCATCCCTCCAGCAGCAGCCAGCCCACAGCACCGTGTAGGCAGCAAGATTCAAAGCGGTGCTGAAGTGACACATTTCCAAGAGATAAAGAGGATCTGAATGAGAAAGGCTCTGTTACAGGTGATCTGGAAGGAACACTGGGGGAATTCATGTCTCACGGGAGGGTTTCTATGTAGATAACAAAGCTTTGATGGGGTTTATGACTGGGGACAAGCTTGAGTAATTGTTACCATGGCAGTGAATCGGGAGGATGGGAGGCAGAGGTCATCTGAGTCATCCGTGGAGAGAATAGCTTATCAAAAGATAGCACAGGGTGGGCTGAGGGAGAGAGGAGAGGAGAAAGGAGGCTGACAAAGAGGTGAGATATACAGCTGTGAAAACTGACAGCTACGAAGAGACAGGCTGCTTGTTCTCCAACAGAAGACGATCCATCTGCAGCTGTCATCCCTGACAATTTGATCAGAGGGGGTCACACAAGCACAGAAGTACCAGCTTAGCAAAAGAAAAAGCCGGGCCCAGGTTTGTGACGGGCTTTGCTGCCTCTCCTGAGCTCCCAAGCCTGGCCCTGCTCCAGGGAAAACCCAGGCACGGAACCGCTTCGCAGCCTTTTGGGTTCCCTCTGCCCGGCTGGCTTTGTACCACGGGTGCAGGCGATGTAAGGCTGCCGAACAAAAGAGGAGGAGGAAACGGGGAGTCGAGGGAAGGTCACGGTCTTGAAAAGGAAGAATTTACAGCGAGTTAGAAAACAGGCACAAAGTGACTGGCATCTTCTGGAAGGCACTTCCCCAGGGACAGGCAAGGCCGGCTCGGCCGCACTCCTCCGCCTGGGACAGACACCGGACGATGTGTGAATCGAGCCGTACAATGGGGGCTGTGACAATTCAGGGGCTCTGACTGTTCCCGTACAAGGGACCGTGAATGAGCTTGCCGAGCTGCTTCTGCGCCAAGCAGCCATGACAACATATTGGCAAGGTCACAAGTAGCACTTGTAATTGGGAATGTGTAAAAGGTTCATTGTCTCCCCAGAAGGGCGCCGGGGAAGGGGAGGGGGCAGAACCGCAGGCTGCGTTTCCCATTTCCTTTGGGAAAGTCCACACTGGGAAAATAATGAGCAGGAGGCCCATGCCGTGACAAGTCCCAACCTGCCAAGTTGGAGCCTCTTTTGCTTCAGGCAAGGATATTTGGTAGCTGGAGCCAAGAAACAGGGGTAAAATCCCCAGCCTGTGAATTACAATCAAGGAGTTCTCCTTTGGCTTCTGGACCCTGCTTCATTTCTTTGGGGTGCTATCCAGGCTCATAACTGAGTCCGTGTGCTTTCACTCCTTGAAAGACTCCAGGATCCATGTGCCAACAGGGTGTTGTTACCACCAACCCACTAAACCCATCATTTAAGAGACGTCAACCACCTAAAAATCCCATTTTTGACAAACATATTGCACCCCCTTGGGGACAAGAAGCACGGAAGTCTGTTGAACACCGAGCTATTCCTCTGCAGCCTGGCGACACCGTGTCTCAGCAGCGTGCTGCCTGCCTGACAGTCAGCTGCACGCGCCCTGCCTCATGCTCCGGCAGGACGACGGGGCGGTTCACACCCCTGCAAGCAGATGAGCTTGTCTCCTTGTAAGAAATTTCCATATTTTTTTTTTCAGGTTACAGGACACAAAGGATAGCTCTATGAGAGTCACCAACTCATTTATTTACACCAAGATGATCAACACCTTGTGTCCTCCTCTAGCAGAGCTCTGCAGATGGATGCTCACAGTAAAGGGAGACTGGGCACTGCCTGAACTACCATGCCTGGTCCCAGCCCTGAGTTTTCCCATCGCAGCTCCGTGCAGGGCCAGCACGATAAACCAGGTCGTTTGGCTGAACCAGCTAAGTTATCTGCCGGGGGAGGGTGGCTGGAGGGTGTCAGTCATGAGAACCGATTCAAAAGGGAGAAGTGGGAGGTGGGGGGAGGCAGAGAAGACAGGAAGGTCTATTGAAGTAGCTATTCTTGCCAAAGAAATACCCAAATCTGGGTCCAAAAGACTTTAGCTAATAAACACTAAGTTAGTCACTGGGAAATTTGCTGTATTTTAAGGGGCAATCAGAAACTTGCTTATATTCAGTGATTCTATAAACTTCTTGACCTCAAAAACCTCCAGGCCCCTTCCCGCCACCACACGAAATGAGAGGGGCTACACTCAGTTCACGTGCAGCCTGTGCAAGCCATGCAGAAAAAAGGGAAACAAAGCCTAATGGCAGTCAGGAGGGACCCACACTGTGCACTCAGCCCAGCCCCACAGTGACCTCCTCCTTCCTGCTAGTGCTCAGGACCTGGGGTGGCATGAAATGAGTGAGACTCTGGCACTGGGGTGCGCACTGGGGTGCCCAGACGAGCACAACACACGGGTCAGCGTGGGCTCAGCACTGTCCCTGTTGAGCAGAGCAGGTTCTGTAAGCCCTGGGAGAAGGTGACCACCTTTTGGGAAATTCCTGGGCCCCAACAACAAAATAACTTTGCCCAAGCTATGCTGCCTCACAGCTGACCCGATCTGTGACGTGGATACATAACCCAAAGCCAACCAAGCTGTCTGTAGATCAGGCAATGGGCAGATGGAGTCGAGAACCCCAGAGCCAACACCGCAGTCTGCCTCACCTCCTGCTCCAGTTCTTTGCCTAATGCCAGGTAATTGCTCTTCAAAATGATGTACTCCTCCGCCAGCTCCTTCCGACTGGTCTCCAGAGCGTGCAGGCGTTCCTGTAAGGCATCTCGCTCCCCACTGACTTTCTTGCTGCAGAGCTCCAGCTCCAGCACACGGTTCTCCAGGGCCAGGATCTGCCATGAGGAGGCAGCAGAATTAGACCAGCAGCAGTTACAGGGCATTTATTTGGCCAAACAGGTTCTGGCATGCTATGATTTGGAGAGATGAGCTTCACGTGAGTTTTATGGTATCTGGAGGGGTCAGGAGAGGACTTAGTGCTCTAGCTAAAGCCAGGAGAATACGCCAAGCAAAGCAAAGGTGGATGCATAATGAAGTGCAGTTCTGGATAAAGGTATTGGCAGAATTGAATTAACTCTATTTGACACTTTTGGATACCATATTTTTCAGCTCAAAGTTCTCAGTTTCATACTGCTCCTTCATTTTGTTTGTCTCGATCTGGAGATCAACGAGGTCTTTGGAAATCTAGGAGAGAGAAAGGACAGGTCTCACCAGGGATGTGAGCACAACACATACACCCCAGAAAGAGAAATCTGCTCCAAGCCCATCATTTTCCACTCCAGACCTACTGGCCTCATGGCTCAGTTTTCTCCAACCCCCAAAGTATTTCTTTTACCTTCAGTTTTTCTTCTTCACTGAAGACCATTTTGGCTGGCAAATCTGTCTTTGAGCCAGCCAGCTTCTCCATCTTCTCCTGTTGATCTCCAGGCTGGTATAGCCTCTCATTCCTATCCTGCAGCTGCACCTAGAGACACACAACAACCCTGGCAGCTGGCAGAGCCCTCCCCTCCTCCGTGCTGCGCTCCCAAGGCAGTGCTGATGGAAGAGCACAGCATATCCAGTTTTGCAGAGCTTGAACAGATTGTAAATGGGATTTTCAATTGCCGTTTTCCTCCTGCAGTTAGGACTTCATTTGCAGAGCGCTGGTTCCACCAGCTGGGAGGGGGCTACAGACCTTCATACTGACATACTCGTTAGCAAGAGGCTCACAGGCTCTGTCAGAATACTTACATTCTCGTTCCCTGCAAAATCCATGCGCCTGGAGTCCAGGATCTTTGAAGTGTCAGACAGGGCAGTGGCTGAAGAGCAAAGAAGGGATCTAAAGATCTCTATGGCAGCAACTTTTCCCCTGAGGTAGGGCACAAGCAGGGTTGCTAGCAACTTTGGTTACTAGTGGGTGCAGCATCCACCTTGGTTTTAAGGTGGAACCAACTATTGCAGCCACCCAAGGAAAAGAAATGGCATTTGTCAGGGAGTCTCTGTACTACTGAAGCAAGAAGCTTGGCAGACACCCCCAGTGAAGCAATAGCACCAGGTATGAGGTACCACTCCCTCTATATCATGGACCATTGCCAAAACCCAGCTGCAGGAATGGCCTTCATCTCTACTGCAGGGATCTTCAGAGACTTTAAGAGCTGATTAACCCATTAATTAATCCAAAATCTGCTCCAAGCCCATCCAGTCGCATCTAACATTAATATACTTCTAACGAATTTTCTCCTGATCATTACAGTCCCTGTATCTCCTGTGTAAATGAACCATCCAACAGGTACCGGAGTCTTTGAGCCCTGACCAAGCCACAGCTGGTGACAGGAAAGACCTTCCACAACTTATCACTTTGCATCAGAGATGCTGTGTAGAAAATACAAGTTTTAAAGTATCAAAACAAAATCTGATTAGCCCAGACAGTACTGCATCTGGATTGGACTGGTCTACATGCTGCCACTCTCTCCACACAGTGACTGGCCAGGTCTGAATGGGACAATTCTCAAGAGCAAGCAAGGCTAAATGTACTCAAACAGAGTCTCTGCTGTAAGAGAGAGGGTAGTGGAGAGCATAAGGCAGGGTGGATAATGCTGGAGGATCTTGGTGAACAGCAGTGGTGGGATAAAATGAATGCCAGTTTTTAATCTCTTCGGTTTGGGTTTATTATCACTGCTATTTCTGTAGAGTGGGTGAGTTTAGGTAAGAACTTGTCTCTTACAGAAAAGCTTTGACAATATAATTTCCAAAAAAAACCCCCATAGTTCTGAATAACTTCTTAGTATCTGTCAAAGATAAGGGGATGGGAGAGAGGCCATCCTGACAGCTCTGAGCTGAGCAGAGTTTACCAGCTCCTCGTCTGGGCCAGGCTCTTGGAGAAGATCCCATAGTCCCTCGACACGGATTTCACCAACGGCCACGGAGACCCAGGGGCTGAGCTCTTTTGGGACTCGGGGGAAGAAACCAACGAAACGTGCAATTATGCCTTATTTTTCTGCAAGAGAACTTAACAGACCTGAAGTAATTTTATTAAGGTAATGAAGCGCCGAGGAGAATTCACAGTCTCTTCACACCCACTGCTGAGCAGAGAGCCAAATTCACACACCGCCCACAGTGCTGGGGGGGTGGGGGGCTTGGAAGTCTCCAGCGGGTACTCTGGCATATGAGGAAGCTGAGGAGCAGCTCTGCTGCCCAGGCACATGCCATCTCCCAGCCCTGCGCAGGCTGCCGAGGACAGGCACTCCCAGCCCAAGGCTGGCTCACACCACTGTCCCAGATGGCCCCGGCACTCCCAGGGCACCCAATTCAGGTGGGCAAATATCCCACCCCAGCATACCAGCAAAGCTGGGTGCTCCCTGAGCTGCAGGGGTGCTGTTTCACTTGGTGGCCAGCAATATAAGACTAATTAATATATACATATACAGTATTATTTATGCTCCTACAGTGCTTGGGAGATGCAGACAAAAACCCCAAACCCCATCTCTTGTGGCAGGTGCTGTAGCAGCACCAGAAACAGAAGTAACCACTTTCTCACATGGTTTGGAAACATGAAGCAACTTCTGTTGCGCCTGATTTGGATATCAGGGGAAAGTTCTTGGATATCAGGGGGAAGTTCTTCATGGAGAGAGTGGTGAGGTGCTTGAACGGGCTGCCCAGAGAGGTGGGGAATGCCTCAACCCTGGAGTTGTTCAAAGCCAGGTTGGATGGGGCTCTGGACAACCTTGTCTGGCTCCAGGAGGTTGGTGGCCCTGCCTGTGGCAGGGGGGCTGGAACTCGATGATCCTGGGGGGCCCTTCCAGCCCAGACCAGTCTGGGATTCTGTGACACCACAAACAGTAACACTGGGCCAAGGACTGAGGTTTTAGGGTGTCATCACAGCCCAAAATGTTCATCACCACACCAGAGTGAAGCCAAACAAGCAGCATAGGTTTTGCTAGCCCCACGAGAAGCTGAAATACCAATTCTGTGCCAAGTGTTCCTGGCACTCTTCTTGCCAAGGGCACTATCAGCAATGTCGTGGCCGGATCACCGGTGAGCTCTGAGGTACGGAGCTCTCACTGGGGACAGAGCTCTGGGATGTGGAAACGCTCCCCAGGCCCACAGCAGCTCAGGAGGAAGGTGGCTGAAGGCTTCAAGTTTATTTTCAGGTCTCCTCCAGCACCGTCCGGACCCGCCAGCCCCTGGCAGGGACACACCGGCCCCTCTGCCCAGGGAGCCCGACGCGAGCTGGGCGAACAGCCACAACCTCCTCCAGAGGCCTCGGCCCTGCAGCGCCTGGCTCCACATGCCTTCCAGCCCCGGCCGAGAGAGTTTGTACCCGCTCCCGGGGCTGGCCGCCCCGCACCGCGGGCTGCCCACGGAGCTCACCGCTGCCAGGGCTGCCCGCCGGCGGCCCACGGGGAGTCCCAGGCCGAGGCGGCACCTGGATCAAGCGCCAGCCGCCGGGACAAGAGAGGGAGCGGCGGTGAAGCCTCTTCCCAGCGCCCGGCCCCGGTGCGGAGAACGCGGAGGGTTCCCCGGGCCGGGCCTGGTCACGTACTGCAGCGTTTCGTTTCCACGACAACGAGCGCCGCCACTTCCGGAGAAGACCGACGGGGCGACAGCGCCCCTTGGCGGCGGGAGGCCGCGATAGCTTCCGCGGGCCCGGCAGGCTCTAGCCCGGCCCTGAGCCGGCCCCCCGGGGTCCACCCGGCTCACCGCCCCCGCCGCAGGGCCCAGGGGGGCGCCTCGTAGAGCTGTCCGTGCTCCTCCTGTCAGCGCAGAGCCTGGAGAAGAGCCTCCCCCCGCGTCCGTGGGAGCCCCCGCCCACGCGGACAGGCTGCGGGAAGGTCTGATCCAGGCTGGGCAAGGAGAGCGCCTCCAGCTATCCCAGGGGAGGCTCTGCGAGCCCCTCCGGACCGGCTCTGCCTGGTGCTGGGCTCCACACAACCATCTGCCTTCACCTGCTAAGCACGTTGCTTGGGATCCAGCCCAGGGTCTGGAGCACAAGTCCTACGAGGAGCAGCTGAGGGAGCTCTGGGGCTTTTGAGTCTGAAGAACAGAAGGCTGAGGGGAGACCTTCTCGCTCTCTACAAGCCCCTGCAAGGAGGGTGCAGAGGTGGGGTCAGTCTCTTCTCTCGGGTAACAAGCGATAGGACAAGAGGAAATGGTCACAAACTGCCCCAGGGGAGATTGAGGTTGGACATCAGAAGAATTTCCCCCCTGAAAGGGTTGTCAGGCGTTGGAACAGGCTGCCCAGGGCAGTAGTGGAGTCCACATCCCTGGAGGGATTGAAAAGGCCAAGAGATGAGGTGCTGAGGGACATGGTCTAGAGGTGGACTAGGCAGGGTCAGGCTGGGGTTGGACTCGATGAGCTTAAAGGTCTCTGCCAACCCAAGGGACTCTATGATGCATGGACCTGGCTGCAAGTGCCTGTTGATGTCCCTTTTGTTACCCCCCCACATTCCCAGTCTGAGGAGGGCTGGGATGGGGCAGGCAGGGAGAGACCAGCAGCATGGGGGGCTGTGGCCATGCCTCCTCAGGCATGTGGCCCCTCTTCCATGCTCCCACCCTATCCCATTGTCCAGGTGTCCTTAGGATCAGGCCGCTCCCTCCATCACCTGCTGCTGGGACAGGGTCTCCTGCCATTCCCTGTCGATGTGCACCTCCAACCCCCCACCCTCCCCAAAAACTCTCTGTGCCTTTGGCAATGGCCCCGGCATCCCTGAGTCATGGCTTAAGGACTTCCTCACCCCTTCCTATCCAACTGGCCTGGTCAGGCTTGTGGAGGTGACACAGTTTCACGTGGCCACATGGAACGCAGTGATGGTAATTAGCATCTCCAAGAGGTGACAGAGATGATGGTAGGGACCTTTGCCAGTAGCTGCAAAAATGGCCACCACTACCAGGTCCCCATCTTGAGCAACACAGATTTTTTTTTTTTTGACTGAAAAATGATGTAAAAAATAGATGGGAGCCAGGATGACCAGAAACATGCCCAGCTGGTGAGCATCCCGTCTCTGCCAGGACAATCTCTTGAGGAAAGAGCTTGGGGTCCCCAGGAGAGTGACACAAGCTCTGGGATGCTGGTGTCAGCCCATCCCAGCTCTCTTGAGCAGCAGCAACAGGGCTCAGACATTCTTGGTTCAGGATGAGGAGCAGCAGCACTGGTTGCCCTGGCAATGTGAGTTGCTCTCCTTCAAACAGGGACAATATTTAGCAGGATTTGCTAAAAATATTTCCTAACTCAGCTGTGGCAACACCACCCATGTCACATCCCAGGACTGAAGCCAGGTCGGTGCTATCCCTGCCGGTACCCTGAGCTGGCCCTGGGCTGCTCACCCTGGGAGGAGGGGATGGACTGGGGTCTCACTGGCCTCCCTGGCACTGACAGACCGGTCTGGGCTACCAGCACTGTTCCTCCCCCAGTTTGGCCAGCCCCAGAAGCTGGGGACAGACTAAGGAGCCAGGGACATCTGGTGGCATTTACCCACAGGAAGAAATTGAGGGGGAGCTCTCTGTGGGTGGACCTGGAGGCACAGGAGGGCTGCTGGGGGAGGTAATGCTTCCTTAAATAGGTTTTAAACTTTTTTTTCCTCATTTTTATGATTTCACTGCTTTTCCTAATACCATTACAACCTTCTCCATGGCAACCAGGTGGGACGGCTCAGACTTTGGTCCGGGCTACAGAGATTAGGTGCTGGAGCTGAAATGATGGGGGGGGATCAGCTGGGGAGGTCTGCTCTGGCCAGGCTGCCGTGGGAAGAGGACACCCATGGCAGGGACCCAAAATGAGCTCCCTGTGGTGCCATAATACACCGGGACAGTGCACAGTCTGGGTGAACAGGACAGGCTCCCAGTGATGCTGGAGGCACCAACTGTGCCTGCCATGGGGTCCAAGCATCCCCTGCCCCAGGCAGCAGTGGGACACAGCTGGAGAAGAAGACTCAAGGAGGTTTAAAGGGGGAAGATGGGTTTAACTTTTCCCTGCTCTGCAGCCACACTAGGAAGAGATTTGCTTATTTACTCTCTTTATTTTCCTCTTCTCAGCTTGATTGATGTTTTCCCTAGAAGAGGGAGGTTGGAGGAAGGGATAAACCCGCTCCTGGCTGCGGGTAGGGCTCGTTTAAACTTCCCAGAGAGGTTTTGTGGGTTTTGGCTGGCTGGCCCGTGCTGGTTCAGCTCTTTTTAGCTTCCAGATTGATTACACCTTGTGTCAATATGTACTTAGCGCCTATTAGTGGGTGCCTGTGTCTCCATCTCTCATTTCTCCCTTCTGATCTATAATTTCCCAGAAGAGAGGATTAAAATAGAGGGGGAGGACAGCCCACTCAGGGCCAAAAAGAAAGGAGGAAAACAACGCTAGTGGGAAAGTTGGGTTGCAAAGCAGCAGTGGAGCCTGGCCAACACTGATGCCTCTTCCCCATGGGCACAGTCCTGTTTTGGCTGCTGAGAAAGTTGCTTAAAACCACATAAGTGGTGAAGAACCGAGTTGTGCCCTGGGGAGGAGATGCCAGGCTCCCACAAGGATACCCACAGCCCACGGCTGGTGGTACACAGCATCCCCAATCCATTTCCACTTCGGGGGGATAGGGGGAAGTTTTGGAGGGGAGGACACGGGAATGAGCTTCAACCCTGGTGTGGGATGCCTATTCCTGGAGCCACGGATGTGAATGGATGCTCAGCCCCGTCTTGGTGCATCTCCAAGGTGAACCAGGACTGCTGAGACACAGGGAAGGGTTAGCCATGGCATTGCCATCCAGCAGCTGCTGGGTGATAGGGCTCCTCACGCTTGGGCAAAAGCAGCTGTTTATGTTTTACTTCCTGGAAACTGGTAAAAGATTCTGCAGAAGCAGCGTTGTACGCTGGTGGGGAATCAACCTGGGGCACAGAACGAGGTCACTAGCCTCCCTGGGGTGGTTTTGATGAGCTGCCAGGTAGAGAGTACGATCCACCAGCCCTGGAGCATCATCCACCCTCATGCCCCCACACATGGGGCTGACAGAGGGGCCAGGGGACCCTCGCAGCTGTCACCTCACCCAGCCCAGGCTTTGCTCTCTGCTTCCCCTGCTGCCCAAAAGCCCCGAGCCCAGCAACACGCAACACTCCCAGCGCCATCTCCACCCGTGAGGCTGATATACCCACAGGAGGGGGCTGAAGGTCCAGCCCTGAGGCTTTCGTCACCACGGGGAAAACTCCCATTCACCAGCTCACTTCCCACTTGCACCACCATCAAACCTCGAGTGTTTCAGCCCAGCTCCTGATCCGGGTAACCCCTACTCCTCCAACCCCCTGTGCAATAGGGATGCTGCAACCACCAGCATATTTTTCAGGTCTCCATGCCAGGTCTCACTTCAGGGCATGGCCAGGAGAGCAGGGCAAGCTCCCAGGAAAGAGTCGGTGCTGCTCAGTACCCCGGGACACGGCCATGAAGTTGCTCTATCCAGCCCTCTATGCATGCTACGCCCCCAAACCCCATCTCTGGGGGGACCACCCTCCCCACCGCAGCCCATCCTCCTAGACATCTCCTTCTATCCCCCCTCCCCAAGCTACAATCAGGACAGTTACCAACCCGCGGAGGGGAGGAGAAGCACCGAAGGATCCCATCCCGGGTGGTGCTCACCCCAGTCACACGGTCCCGAGGGCTGAGCCTGTGTCCCATCCCAGCAGCGGTGGGGTTAAGCCTGGCCGGGCGGGCGGCTGGACAGGCGTCAAGGTGGTTGCTCCATCCATCCCTGCGCAGTCGGTCCCGGGAGAGCGAGCGCTGCCCTGCCCGGCACCATGAGCACAGGCAAAGGTAAGGCTGGGGAGCCTGCCTGCTCCCCTAGCCCTGGGAGGGGGCGAAGGGCAGGGGGTCGGCAGGGGGAGATGCTAAAACTCTTCGGAGGCTTCACATTCCAGCAACCCTCAGCTTTTCTGCCTCTCCACCTCCACTGCTAATAAGACATTTTGGGGGCTGCTGTGTACTTGCAGGCACCCACAAACCTGTACCGGGCTGCAGGGACAGGCAGGGGCTGTGGCACTGACAGCGCTGGGCTCTGAGGAAGAGCAGATTAACGGGGGGCAGACGGGGAGAGAGGAGGAAAGAGGACCAGGGCACTGCTGCTGGCCTTGGCTGAGGGGAAGGGGAGAGGGGAATGGGTTTCAGGGGGTCCTGCATCCAAGGGGTCCAAGCTGTGGCAGGAGCAGGGGGTGATCTGACCCCATAGCCTCTCCAGAGGGCAGTTCCAGCCTCTGAAACCTCCTACAGCTGCTTGGTGTGTGCAGTGGGCTGGGACTGACCCCTCCACCCACTCCCTGGCAGTGCAGGGACCTGGGAAGGGGTCTTTCAGGGGTCCCACGGGGCAGCCATCACCCAGCATTAACAGTGTCCCCTTTCCTCCGCATCCCGTGGCAGGGGTCACCCTCCTGCTCCCCCTGGCCCTGCTGTTGGCCACTGCCTCCCAGGCCCCTGGAGGGGACAGCCCAAAGGAGCAGGGGGACGCAGACCCCCCACGCTGCCCCAGCTCTTGCGCCTGCAGCTTGGACGACTACAGCGAGGAACTCAACGTCTTCTGCAGCGCCCGCAACCTGACGTCCCTGCCCGAGGATGTCCCCCACAACGTCAAAGCCCTGTGGCTGGACGGCAATAACTTCACCCTGCTGCCAGCCACTGCTTTCAGGAACCTCTCCACCCTGGACTTTTTGGACCTGCAGAGCAGCCAGCTGGCCGCCGTGGAGCAGCACGCCTTCCACGGGCTGCGGAGCCTCTACCACCTCCACCTCGAACGCAACCGCCTCAAGCACTTGGCACCCCACACCTTCCTGCACACCCAAAACCTTGTCTCCCTCAGCCTCAACAACAACTACTTCAGTAAGGTGGAGGAAGGGCTGTTTGCTGGGCTCTCCAACCTCTGGTATCTGAATCTGGGTTGGAACTCACTTGTGGTCCTGCCTGACAAGGTCTTCCATGACTTGCCCAACTTGCGGGAGCTGATCCTGGCTGGGAATAAGCTCCCCTACCTCCAGCACCAGCTCTTCTGCAGCCTTACTGAGCTGAAGGAGCTGGACCTGAGCGGCAACGCACTCAAGGGCATCAAGATAAACATCTTTGTCAAACTGCAGAAGCTACAGAAGCTGTACCTCAACCACAACCAGATCAACGCCATCGCGCCACGTGCCTTCATGGGCATGAAGTCCCTGCGGTGGCTGGATCTCTCCCACAACCGGCTTGTCTCTCTGTTTGAGGACACGTTTCTGGGCCTCCTGAGCCTGCATGTCCTACGCTTATCCACCAACTCCATCACCAGTCTGAGGCCTAGGACTTTCAAAGACCTCCAGTTCCTGGAGGAGCTGCAGCTGGGGCACAACAGGATCCGGAGCCTGGCAGAAAGGACCTTCGATGGGCTGGGCCAGCTGGAGGTCCTCAGCCTCAACAACAACCAGCTACAAGACATCAGGGTTGGGGCATTCCTGGGGCTGTACAACGTGGCAGTGATGCACTTATCTGCAAACTGCATCAAGGTCCTCCCCGACTATGTCTTCAAGGGGGTCGGCAAGTTGCACAGCCTCCACCTGGAGCACAGCTGCCTCGGGAGGATCCGAGCAAACACCTTCTCCAGCCTCTCCAGCCTGCGGCGACTCTTCTTGCAGCACAATGCCATCTCCACCATCGAAGACCAAAGCTTCAGTGAACTGCATGAGCTCCTGGAGCTCGACCTGAAGCACAACAGACTGAGCCACCTCTCACCCCAGCTCTTCACAGGTCTGAGCAACCTGGAGTACCTCTTCCTTTCTTCCAACCAGCTCCTGGAAATCTCCCAGGACACTTTCAACCCACTTCAGAGACTCTTCTGGCTTGACCTCTCCCATAACCAGCTGGAATCACTAGACAACACCATCATCTCCCCCCTGGCCAATTTGCGGTACCTCAACCTGAAGAATAACTCTCTGGAGACCTTCTCGGTGGGCTTCCTGTGTGCCTCCTTTGCCCTGGAGCAGCTGTGGCTGGGGGGCAACAACTGGCACTGCAACTGCTCCCTAAAGGGCCTGAGGGACTTCTCCTTGCAGCATCCTGTGGTGGTCCCACGCTTCGTGCAGTCTGTGGCTGAGGGGGATGATGCCCACGTCCCTGTCTACACCTACAACAACCTCACCTGCCTCCATCCCCCGGCTGTGGCAGGCCTGGACCTCCGTGACACCACCGAGGACAGCTTTGCTCACTGCTGAGGTGCACTGGCTCTTCCCAGAGAACATGCTGCTTCCTGGCTGTGGACCCTCACCTGCCACCTCCCTGGCCCCATCCTGGGCTTCCCGGGGCAGCAGCAGGAGCTCCAGCTCTGCGGCCACCCCAGGTTAACCCAGCTTTGCCACCACCTCTAGCTGCTCATCCTGGTGCTGCTGCAGGAAGGAGCGCTGGGCCCAGGCGATGCTGGACAGGCAGCAGCTACCCAGGCTCCAAACTGAATTATTTCAGTCTTTCACTATTTAAATAGCAGCCCCCAGGTTAGCGTGGCCGCTCCTGTTGGGAGCACAAGCACCTCTGAGCCTCCAGGATGGGGTGGGGGGGGAAAAAGCTGCACCCCCAGCCCAGAGCCCTTCCCACGGCAAGGGGCCGAGACTCATCAGCGGGACAAACCAAAGCATCTTCCTGCCACAGAGCAACCAAGAAATCCTGAAAGCCCCCTCAAGGTAGGTCTGAGGAAGGGGGGAGATGACTTGCTTTAATCATTCCTTGCACCAGCAGGTGTAGGCAGGGTGCAGAAAGCCGCACACGTCACTTACCTGATAAATCGTAGCAGGCAAATAAACCTTTGGAGCTATCGCAACCCATCTTGTAAGTATGTTTTTTCAGGGCACATGGTGCACACAGCTCTGGTTTCTTATCAGAGCCCCTCGGGGTAAGAAGGCCTGGGGTGAGGAGCACAGGTTCCCCAGGGGGCTGGAGGTGGTTGCAGCAAGCTTTCAGCAAGCCCTGGGTGGGTGGCATGTGGCCCAGGGAGGGAGCGAGAGGTGACCGGCCACCACACAGAAGCCAACAGCCCGGTCAGACTCCAGCCCTGCAGCCCAGCTCTCCAAAGCCCAGATAACTGACCAAAGGTCAGACTAAATTTTCCAGGAAAGTTGGAAGTGAGGAAACCTGTTCAGGTACGAGTTCTGTCCTCGCTGCGGGCACAGCATGAGGGGGGACAGATGCTCCTCCTCTCTCCTCCAAAGGATCCCTAGAGTCCAGTCTGGTCAGTAGAAATGAGAGATTTCCCCCTGCCTCCCTGCACCAGTGCTGCAAGAGCATGTCCTGAGCGAGGAGAGCGCACACAGGCAGGAGGAGCTCAGAGTCCAGGAGGGAGGGAGAGAAGATGCAAGGACACCACCTTCGTTGGCTTCCCCAGCGTAACTCAAGCCTGTGAAGATGGCAGGGCACACAGGAGCAGCGGCTGAGGGGCCACAGAAGGAGGCTCCAGGGAATAAGGTCACTTGGAGAAATGAAACAGGAACCACCCAGGGACGTGGAGGAGCCCCACGTGTCGCAGGGGTGTGGAGAACAGCCACAGCAAAGGGAAGATAGGGCCAGCTTTCATCCAGACTGTCTGGTCTTGAGCCTGGTGTGGAAGGAGGAAAGATTTAGCTGAAACCAGGGAAAAGTGGGAGTCCCTAGACGCAACGTGAGGTGCTCTTGGTACCAAGATGCACAGCTACGATGCCTGAAGCCATGGGAAAACACAAGTCACAGACCTGGACTTTAGATAAAGTGTTTACTGCCTGGAACCTGTGAAACTCGAGTCCCAGTAACCAGCAGGCCACAAAGGCGCATTTCCAGCGCGGTGGGGTGCAGACCTCAGACGTGTGGTCCATCACCTATAGACATGTTCTCACGTGAAGCACATCCCTTGGCCCACGGGGAACGAGAGATCCGAGGTACCGGGGAGAAGCGGCCTGGCCAAAAAAAACACCAGCGCACCCAGCACGAACCCAGCAGCCGCTGAACCCAGCGCCACGTAATCTGTCACGCAAGGAAAGCGTCAGGAGAAGGCAGCAGCACGTGGAGCCATGATCCAGACGATCGGAGCCGTTTAAGGGAAGAACAGTGGATGGTGTTTCCCGCTGTAGCCGCGTTGGGTGTTCACCAGAAGCACCACAGTGTATGAGACGTGGTAGACACAAGCTAGAGGTCCCCAAGCACCTGCACGGTGCCTGGCTAGGGAGGAGAGCCCTGCACGTGGGGCTAGGGGCAGCTGTACCGTGTGGGCAGGGCACTCCCCCGCTGAGAAGGCAAGAAGTGGGCTGCAGCCTTGTGGGGTCTCTTCAGATCCAGGGGGATGGAGCAATGCTTCCCTTTACGGATTGTGTGAGCAGCACTGATGCTGTGCTCCCCTCTCCCTCCATCACCCCCCAGTGGGACAGTTCTGAACAGCTTCTGCATCACCCTTCCCTGCAGACCAGGGGCTCAGCCAGCAAGAGTCCAGCTCCAAACTCTCCTCAGGAGCTCCGTTGTGAGGCACTATCCAAGACCTGCTGGGCAATGTGAGCCAAGGCAGGGAAGGCAGAGCTCTTGGGAAACTCTTGGATGAAGTCTCTGCCTTCCTCCAAGCTCTGGCTGAGCTGAGGGTCCAGGGGAACACAGCCTGTGGGATATGAGGAACAGGGAGAGTGACTGTTTGCTCATTGTGAGGCAAAGGCCTGGAGTCAGGGTTGAAAAAAGAAAAAAAACAAAAAAACAAAAACAAAAACAAACCCAAACAAACAAACAAAAAAAAAACCCTCAACAAAACCCAAAAGAAAGCACCGGAGATCTTACCCCTAATCTTCTCCAAGAGAAGACTTAGGAAAAAAGCCAACTGCTACCCTCGCCAAGCTCTCCAGGAGCTACTTTTCACCTGCAGCCACTGCCTCTTGGTCCAAGACCCCATCACATCAGGAGAGGCTCTCCCACCCTGTCTGGAGGGCAGAGCTCAGCCCTCAGCTCCTGGGGCTTTTCAGGATGGCTCTGAAAGCTGCTTCAGGCTTGCTTACTCTGTCATCAGGGAGCCAGCAGCCAGAGCAGGCTGCTGATCATCACTGCCTCCGCCCAAGCAGGGCCAGACACCTGCTCCAAGCGGTTTGGATGGCAGAGAAGCACAGAAAGAGCCATACCTCTCCTCCAACCAGGCAGTGTGGGCTCACAGCGACCCACAGCCCAGCCTGCCTGCCCCCGTGGTGTTCAAGCACTCCCAAGCACCGGAGATCTTACCCCTAACCACACAGACCTCTGCACAAGAGGCCACTCACCTAGGAAGGGCACCCCAGAGTGCCTGGCCAGCTCCTCACCTCCCCCTTTGGAAAAGATGTTCGTGCATTCCTGAAGGAAAAGAACAAAAGCAGGGAGTGATAAACACCAGAGCCCTGTGCCACCAAGCAGACCCAGCTCCCCTCCACTGCTGAGCCTCAAGGGCGCTGCCTTTGCCCCTGCCTGCCCCCTGGTCTCTGGAAAAAGAGGCTTCTTCCAGGACTGATACACAGCAAATTCTCCTCTCCCTGGCTCACCACATCGATTCTTCCACCCAAGACTCCGCGTCCTGTAATGCCCCGGCACGAGTGAGGCCGTGCCACGGCCCAGCGGTCCTCACCGAGCAGTGCGGGCAGACGAAGCCGCTCATGTTCTCCACGATGCCCAGGACGTGCAGGCCCGTCTTCCTACAGAACGTCAGCTCCCGCCTCACATCTCCCACAGACACCGCCTGCAGGGGAGAACGGCCGGGGTTACAGAGTCTGTCTGTCCAGATGGACCACGGGTCTGGAGTGTGTGTGCATCAGATGAGAGGCAGAAGGGTAGAAGAACCAGCCACAGAAAGTGCATTCTCTGTGCAAACACCCACATCCAGCTTGGATATACCCACCCTGCCTCAAGCCATGTCTGGAGGCAGAAGCCTGCCGAGGGCTTCCAGTCAACCACCCTACCTGTGGTGTTGTGACCAGGATTGCTCCGAGTGGTTTGTAGGGCCGCAAGGCCTCCACCGTGGAGATGTGCTCGTCCGACGTGCCCGGTGGCGTGTCCACAATGAGGAAGTCCAGGTCCCCCCAGGCCACATCAGCAACAAATTGTTTGATCAAAGCTACAGAAAGAAATGGGTAAGAAAAGCCCCCACCCCACCTGGTTCCAGCAGGTGCCATGGGCCAGGGGGCACCTGGGGTGACAAGGGGCCAGGGAGAGATGGCAGGGCTATCTGCCAGCACAACATGTGCTGCGTAAGCACCAGCCAAGTGATCTGAACCCACTCTGGCAGGACAGGAGTCTTGCCCAAAAAGCCTAGCCCTCAGTGAGAGCACACACCACCTCCAGAAGGGTTCACAGAAGGTTCCTCACACTGGAAGGTGGCTACAAACAGCCTAAACCAACTGTACCGTTTTTCTTGGGTCCTCTCCACACCACGGCATCATCTGGCTTCTCCAGCAGGAAGCCGATGGACATGAGTGAGATGGTCTTGTCTTGGTCCACGAAGACGGGGACCCAGCCGCTGTCACACTGGTGCACATCATTGTCCTGCACCCTGAACACGCGGGGTATGGTGGGGCCACACAGGTCCACATCCAGGATCCCCACCTGCAGACAATGAGGCAGAGCCCTTCAGTCAGCGCTGAGCACAGCAGCAGCCCCCAGCCATGCTCATTCCCTGGCTCGGGGGAGGCAGCGTCCAAAGTATGGCTGCTCCCAGCACTTCATGGAGAGGATTCCGAGCTCTGCATCCGAACTTGGAACACAGTTTCAAAGAAATGCTCTAAAGATTGACTGCCTTTCAGGCCATCCCTCTCTGAGGAGTGTTTGGGTATTTTCAAACACTTTGGGAGATCTTTATACCAGACAAGAATCCAAGTGGCTTTTTTTTTTTTTTT
>VXBZ01012313.1:0-19777 GCA_013399135.1 Heliornis fulica
TTCTATGATTCTATGATCTGTAGCAGCTTAAATACCTTTAAAATCTTACTCTAACTTGGCTTGGGCTCACCAGGAACCTGTGAAAGAGCCAATAACTTTAACTCAGGCCTCTTAATATCTGAGCTTCTGCTGCTTTAGATTTGCCAGCCAAGTTATACGAGAAGATCTAGAAGAATTCCTAGCAATAGGCTAATTCCTGTGTGAAAACAGGAACATTTTTAATGAAGTAGTAATTAGTACATTTCTCTTGCATGCCTGGCAAGCAGGATGATGGACTAGTATCACAACAAGATGATGAAGTACTTTCCAGTCCATTAGTAACTAAGGAAAACGTTAAACAACGTCTACAAGAAATAAACATTCTTAAAATTAGTGTACTCAGATAACTCACAGGCAGCATTTTACATAAATTCAGCAGATGACTCTCTGGCCTACCTGCCTCCAATTCTAATACAATTTATGCACCAAATATATTTTATATATTTAAAAATATTCTAGCTATATTCCAAAAGGAAAGCTGAATTCAAGCATAAAACCCACACTATAAAAAACAAACAAAATAAAACAACAAACCAACCACATCTTCTACCTTGCCTGGCTGAATGTCAATCCTGAACAAAGCAGTCAGGTCAATAAACAAAGACTTAAATAACTGTCACTAATTACCCAATCAAAAAAAACCATATGTTGACCTAACCACACCACACACCATCCCCTCCAAACTCTAACATAGTTCTTGTTTCACTGTGGTTTCTCCAACTAGATTTAAACAGAATATTCTTTCCTTCCATATCACATTTCAATCAGTACCCCATTATATTATCAAAACCCTTTCAAAAAAAGAGTAATATTTTTAATAAAAAATACTTTTAAAGGTTACACTATTTGTTAAAGTTTGGGGTTTTTTTAATAAAAAATTGTGTTCAGAACCTTGAAGTAGAAAAAAAAAAAAGTAATCTTTTAGAAAACTTAAGAGCTTGGTATCTTTTTTAGGCACCCAAAAACATCCTCATCATTGTGCTACAATACACTATGTAAACACTTTCCAGGACAGAACTTGCTCCACACTAAGCTGACCTTTCACAAAGGCTTTGTTTACATTACCAGGCAGCACAGTCCCACCAGGAAAGCACCAGGGGGGTGCTGAGGGCCTGATGCCCACCCATCAATGGCTTGCAGAAGGGAAGGAGGTAAGAGAAGAGATATTGCAGCCAAATACAGCCTGGTTTCCCAGCCCCAAACACTTCTCCACAGCTGGAGCACATTAGCCATGCTCCTGAGCCTGGAATGCAGGCTCACTCCCAAGGGGTCTGCTCACCAGCTCCTGGACCTTCTCTGATGCAGCTGGAAGGAGGTAGGGGTGTAAACAGGTTTGTTGGGGTTTTGTTGATTTTCTTAAAAGTTAAAAAAAAAGGGAAAAGAAAAACCACCTAGCAAGCTTGCTTCAAAAGCCACTCCATATCTGCACAGACATGCTAATGCAGATGCACCCAAAGTCCTGCTATGAAGTGACAGCAGGAAGCTGAAGCCAGTCTGAAGTGAATACATTATTATTGTTTTTAAACTGCACAGAAGTTTGATTGAACCAGCTACCAGCATAAGAAGACAAGATCTCCATTTCTGTCCACCTCAAAGCCTAGGCAGAAAAATATTTCTGGAAGGTGTGAATACCTTTGACTAAAACTAAAGTTAACAGAAGTCACAGAACCTAATGGGACAGCTAAACCATGTCAGATTGAGGTGACTATAACATGATTTATAACCTATGTACTAATTAGACTATACAAACCAAAGGACTCTGACTGGTTTTACATGTCCTGAAGTTATGAAAGCTCTCACAGAACTGATATTGAACAACTGTAAATCCAATTGGATTTTACAGAATTGAAACCTACTGAACACCACAAAATTTTAAAATATCATTAACTTTGGGTGACTTGTGCTTTATGCAGTTTTACAGTAAGAAAATGAGGCATTTTCCACTGATTTATAAAGTGTTAGTTACAGAAAACTAACTCTGCAAGCTACTGGCAAAGCATGAAACCAACAGCATTATAACTAATACATTTGGGAAGATTTTTAATCACTAAAAACTAGTAAGCTTAAATAATGCATTCTAAAAAAATACAGGACAAATTTAACTGTCAACACTGGAGCAGCCACTTGATATATCAAGATTACTTACTGAAAATGCCACATCAACAGGTAGTCTTAACAGCCATAATATATAACACTGAAATATTTATATTCATTCACATTGTATTAAAAGTATTGGCAGGAATTACTTTAAAACATCACACACAAGGGAGATGGAGAGCCAATGGAACCCTCTAGATGGTGAAACTCAGCTTTCCCTGCTCATTTCAGCAGAGTATCAGTGCCAGTTATGCAGAGGAAATCTTTCACAAGTTAAAAAGCAGCCCAGCAGAGCAGCACTGGAGTGATGCTCTGGGGAATCAGGTGGCATGCAAGCAGACCTAAATCCTGAACCTTTCTGCACTGTTTTACAGCTTTCATTAGTGCACTACAAACCTCCTCACCTGCTTTCTCATCCCCCATATAGTTTTTTGCATAGTTTATTTTTTCCCTAGCATAAGAATGGTGTTCACATGAGCTTGGATGGTAGTCAAGAACTAAGAATTGAGTTGACTCATTTGCTTAGTGTATAGGAAGACCATATTACTGTTACAATTCACAAATTGGAAATAGATAAACATCATTTATCTGCATTTCTGTCTCACATCAGCAATACCACTATTGCAAATCCAAGTTCTACACATATGTATTACGAAAAAGAGAGAGGTAACTGATGGAAAAAGCACCGACTTCTTGGGTTTAATTCTCTCCCTTGAAGAAAACCCAAAGATGTCCCCCTTCACTCCTAAACTACAATGACACTTTACTGCTACCATATCCTTGCTCCTAAATAAACCATTTTAGCAAGAAGCTCGTGAGATAACAGGAGTAAGGACAATGAGGACAATAAGAACTTCTTGGCAAATGGAAGTGTAGTAATGGCACATGTAAGAGGATGAGTCATTACAAACTGCTAAAATAAGACCTTTTGCAGGACAGCTTAACACATTTTTACACTTTCTGACCACATAAACAATATAGGACCTCTATATCATTTATACAACCCATCTCCCAATTAAAGTCTTTACTTAATATACAACTAACTACATATTATCTTGAAGAAATACAAAATTCTGAGTCAAGAAGCTTAAACACATTTTCCTCCAAGGCTGTCTCTAACAATAAGCTTGCTGTTGCCTGGAAAAGATAATTTGAAATATACTATAATATACTATACTATAATATACTATACTATAATATAATTCGAGATAACCTTGAATGTTCTACTACTGCACAAGCATCGAAGCAGAGCTAAGGTTAGTATGTCATTAACTCACACACTTCCATACTCCCCAGTGATTTTACTTGTTTGTTTTCCCAAGTGGGGGAGGGAAAGAGACCTCAGAGCATTTTGTTGTTTCTTCTAGGTTATTTTTTTGTTTGTTTTTCCTAAAGCTACTCCAAAAAAACAGAGGTCACTGTTTGTACCTCAGTGCTGAGCTATGCACACACATAGCTCAGCACTGAGGATGATGGACTTGATTCACCAAACTGGACGCATGCACAGGCCATTTTCACTGCATGTTTGCAAACAGGCTTTTTATGTAACCAGAAAGAGACCACAGCTCCTGAAGAGACTACATGACTCAAAACAAAGGGAATGCAGGATCCCACCATGGGAACATACAATCATACTTTATCACAGTATGGAAAGCAAACCACCAAATTTCCTTAAGAAGTGACTACATGAATATCAAACACTTCCAATTTCTGACTAAAGGGTACCTAAAAGACAAAAAACATCCAAGCCTCAAAAAGAAAATTCACATCTGCAGGGTAAGGCACTAAACAGAACAGTTTGAAAGCAACCTGTAGCACTCTTGAAGGCCAGAATTCTCCAACAGCCTTTCCTTCCCATTCAGTAGCTGCTGGCTGGAACAAACCTCCAGAGCTTAAAAAAAAAAACCCAAACCACAAACACACACACACACCCCTTTCTTTCTACCACCTCCAAATCATTGCTGAGAAAGCAAGCTCTATGCTCTTCACTTTTTTTACTCTCCTACTCTCCTACCTGCTTCTTGCTTCCTCTATCCCATCCTCATGGCATCCAACTGTCTCACAAAAGTTTTTCTCACCTGCACATACTCAAGAGTTTCCTAGGGAGAAGCAATCTTCCCCTGCCCTTCAAAGGCTTACCAGCAACCAGGGCTGTAGAACAAGGTAAAAAGACAGTGCTTTCCCTGCCTAGCCACACTCTGATTTTAAAATGTGTCTCACCTGGAGCACATTACCAAACTCACTAAGCAATTCTGCAATCCACAAAAGAAAGGAAAAACTCTAGAGATGAAGACAAACACCAATCCTTTTATTGACTCTTCATTAGTGGTGAATTTGAGGACTAAAAAAGTCTTAAAGCATGAAAAAAATCTCCCATGGTAAAATCTGACAAGATTTTTAAGCATTCAAGGAGTTCCATTAGCATATGTTCCCATTTCAGAAGAATCATTAACACCTGTCTGCCCTTAAAACCAGCCACACTTTCATACAGCAGACTTCAGTTCCACAAAGCATTACTCAACACAGTATGTGTGGTATAAAGCATGGCAGGAATTAGCACATCTTAAAAATGTGCATCTTTCATATGCACATCACCATAAGCATGTGCTCACACATTCAGACACTAGAATAACTACTATTCTTCGTGAAAACCAACAAAATAAAGACCCAGAGAAATTTCTAGAACAGCCTATGAGCAGTGCAAAAATCAGGAGTGGAAGCTACTTCACTTTTTTAACTCTGACACAATAATCCTGGTTTCTGCCTTTCTGAGAAAGATGATGACATGCTGCTCTGGACTATGGTAATCACTGCAAAGCTTTAAACAACATCTGTTTGCCCTTGGTAAGCTTGTGATGGAAGGGAAGAGCTCTGGCCTTAACTTGAGCATTAAGCATACACTTCAATTACAGTAAATTAATCAAACAAGCAGTTTAAGATCAGATGATGTATGTGCTTTCTGAGGAGACAAATCAAGACTCTGAGGTCTCAAATCAAGGTGCTGAGGTCCGGGTCAGATTAAGGCACAGATATGACAGACCCACATCTGCTGAATTTCCTCCTGTGATTGTATAATGGTAAGAGCTTTTAAAGAATAAACTAAATTAGGTCTCTAATCCATATCCCTGTGTAACTCAGTGAACCCTTGAGAGTGAACAAGGAACTGCATCACCTGGGAAGAGCCACCTCATTCAGTTGTGGTTTCTGAAGCCTTAAACTGATCTTCAAATCATTATTTTTATCATAAAATTTGAGCACTTCTGGAAAATATATTTTATAATTAAGACAGTTTAGACTGTAGTCCTAGACTAAAGCAATCTGAAAACATTAAATTGTTACCATGGCAGAAATTAAGGATTAAAGTGAAGGGGCAACAAGAAGAAAGATATAAACCCAGCTCTTACTTCCCCAGTATATCTTCTTATCTCTACAGGTTGCATCTGTTCACCCTCCTAAGAAATAAATTTTAGCTGTGGCAGCTTTCACCCTCCAGAAATAGGGAGACATAGAGACACAGGTTGGGTTCAGTCATGCATCAGTGACATGTCAGCATGGTCTAAATGCAGAATCTTTTGCAGACTGAAGCAGAAGGAACGGGTTTGATTTTTCAGAGACTGACTTTGCTGTTTTGGAAGTCAATGAAAAATATTTGACTTGTAAACTGAGCAGATTTGGTCTAGAAATCACTGAGAAAAAATAAATGTATTGCTGCTAGGATGTCAGCTTGACAGGTCACTTTGTTTTCCTGACTACTATTCTACTTTAAAACTAACCTTTCAACTGCTGCTCAGTTTCAGTCATCAGTCCTACCACTGTTGAAAAGCACTAGCAAAACCACCCATTGACTTCAACAGGAACAGGATGAGGCTCTTGATAGCATTTACCTTATAAATTATAGTCCTACAACACACAAAATGTTCATTAAAAAAATCTCAGTATGATTTAGACAGGCAGAAGATATCCCACTTAGCCCAACTCAGATCACTAGAGACCTGGATCCATTTGTTTTCAGTTCAACAAACAGAAGGGTTTATGAGTTTTTTAATAAACCAAGCCAAGGATATGGTAGAAAAATAAACCCCAACCCACCCCACTCAGGTAGAATCTGAACATCTTTTGTAATAAGGTAGAAAACCTCTAAGTTCTAACCTCATCTAGCAAGCAAGCAGCCCACAACCTAAGGCTGCATTTCACAAGCTGCAATGAGTGTACAGTGACCTGCAGGATGTCAGCAATCAGAATCTAAGGCTGTGGGAGAGGTTATAGAGAAGACATCACTAAGGCCAGTCTGGAACAGTCACATGCTCAGCACAGAGAAGCCTGTTCAGTGATGGAACAACAAGACCCCATTTCACACCATTCCTGTGAAGCACTCACAGAATGCCAATCCTGTCTGCCCTCTAGAAGCTAAGGCAGTAGCCATCCACCTCCTGACACATCAAGGTTGTGATTTGTGGGCTGCAGGGAACTTGGCTTTTCCCACATGAACGAAAATGTGATTTATCATTACTTCCTTTAAGAAAAATACCAGGCATATCAAAACAGGAAGATCAGATAGGGAGGTTACTTTGAGAAAATAAAGAAACATATCACAGTAATTGCCCAGAAAAGCCAGCAGCTGTACTTCTATCTAACAAGTAACATTGCATTAACTATTCCTAATCCCAAGTAATTTCCTAGATGCACCATGGTCCTTTCCAAAGAAACGTCACAGGCCTGGGCAGGAGTGGCTGGAGAGCAGCCTGGCGGAAAGGGACCTGGGGGTGTTGGTTGACAGCCCCCTAAACATGAGCCAGCAGTGTGCCCAGGTGGCCAAGAGGGCCAATGGCATCCTGGCTTGGATCAGGAACGGTGTGGCCAGCAGGAGCAGGGAGGTGATAATCCCCCTGGATTCTGCACTGGTGAGGCCTCACCTCGAGTGCTGTGTCCAGTTCTGGGCCCCTCACTTCAAGAAGGACGTTGAGGTGCTGGAGCGTGTCCAGAGAAGGGCAACGAGGATGGTGAAGGGTCTGGAGAACAGGCCCTACGAGGAGGCTGAGGGAGCTGGGGAAGGGTCTGGAGAACAGGCCCTACGAGGAGGCTGAGGGAGCTGGGGAAGGGTCTGGAGAACAGGCCCTACGAGGAGGCTGAGGGAGCTGGGGGTGTTTAGTTTGGAGAAGAGGAGACTGAGGGGAGACCTTATTGCTCTCTACAACTCCCTGAAAGGAGGTTGCAGTGAGGTGGGGGTTGGTCTCTTCTCCCCAGTAACAGGTGACAGAACTCGAGGTAATGGCCTCAAGCTGCACCAGGGAAAATTTAGGTTGGATCTTAGGAAGAACTTCTGTCCTGAGAGAGTCCTCAAGCATTGGAACAGGCTGCCCAGGGAGGGGGTTGAGTCCCCATCCCTGGAGGGGTTTAACAGACGGGGAGATGCGGTGCTTGAGGACATGGTCTAAGGGTAGACTTGGTGGCGGTAGGTTAATGGTTGGACTGGATGATCTTAGGGGTCATTTCCAGCCTTAAAAATTCTTTGATTCTATGAAAATCCACTTCTGCTAACTGTCATGCACAGTAAGTTACAAATCACAGGGGAGTTGTCTCCTGAGCTGATAATTTCTGGCAACATCCTGGCTGGTTTATCAGGATGCTCAAAGCAAGAAATGAATGCTCAACTGCAAATGCATCAGGATGTGTTCCCAAGCTACCCCTCACCACCCTGTCACAGACATCAACAGCCTTCCTTACCAAACTCTGACTATTCCCAACTGCTCGACAGTTACAGTGAAAACAATTGAGCTCTTCAGATGAAGCAGCAACATTGTATTGCAAATCATGGAGGTGGAGGACCACTAAATCTCCCATTTCACTGCCCTCTAGGCAGTAATTGATTCTGAGAGGCCAATAGGCCTCACCAGGGAAACAGAACTAAAAGACACAATGTAATTAATTCTTATTAATTCTCATAACCTTCACAGCAACATCTTACCACACAAGGTAGTCCACAGCATGAAATGCTGAAGAGGACATCTTTCCACCTGTCTGGTTTGTCTGCCACAGCAAACCCTTTCCCTAATGGTCTGCTTGGTTCCTGCTTTTCAATACATCTTCTTCAAGTAGTCCAGCTCCACCAGAAACAAAGAATTCTTCCCACCCCCCCCACTGGGGTGTCACCACTGTATCCAGGGGTTCTGAGCAGTCACCGTTTTCTATATGCAAACTAAAGCTTCATATGGAACCTGAGCTAATTAAAAACCTTAACAACTAAAGTATGAGACAAACTAGCTTTAAATGAGTATTTACACGATGCAGATACCTGCTGACAGAATGGGTTTATTCTTCTCCCTCCTGCTTCTTTGAGCAGCAGTGAATATCTCTAGGTACATGAACCATCTGTAACAACTCATGATTCAGATGTTAAATCCCAAGGTATTTTCTTCCTCACAGTCCCAAGCCCCATTACTGTTTCTACAATATGCTGTTTATTGAAATATATGTGGGGTTTGTTTCTATTCCTGAACTCCACAATCCTACAGATACATTAGATTTTTTTTTTACTACTATTATCCTCACTAGATGCATGAAAATAAAACAATTTGTGATTTTCCCATGACAGTCTATGTGCAAGAACTTCTCACAGCCAAATAAAAGTCCAGAGAATGGTTCAGTAATGAATTTATACATTGTCCTCAAGAAAAAAGCCCCACAAAACTAACAAAAGACCCAAACAAAAAACAAATGCAACCCAAACCCAAAAGCTTCCTGTGAACATGGTGTGTTTTCCACTTTTTATCTCCAAGCCAGAAAGATGCTACATCTCCTATGCTGTACCAAAACCAAAAATAGTTGCTTTTCAGTACACTGCAGCTCAGTAAGTTTTAATTAACCAGGTCCCTTTCAGATCTTAGCAACAAGATACACTTTCAATGTGGCACTATCAAGTCAAATTTGAGTCAGACCAGCTCCTACTAAATTTCAGACCAAGAAAAATACCCCTTGGCTTTTGTTTTAATTCCAATGGCAATGCTTCTAAATTTGTAACCCTAACCCTGAAATTCTGGCATTCTCCACTGCACCAAGCAAAACAACCCCCAGGTCAGTATCTGAAAGTAATGTTGGCCATACTAAACTGTAACGATTTCCACTGCCCAGACAGAGAAAAATTCAAAAGGTACATAAACAATATAATTATTAATAGTCATCTGGATCATAATAATAACTTCAGAATCTGTTATCTGCATACAAAGCATAACCAAAATAACTCCACATCAGAACCTTCATCTTAGACTGTTAGCATCTTATTCCAATTTAACTACATTTAGTAAAACATTAAATTGCCTTAAATGAAAATATGATACATTTAATTAGAAAAAGTGACCATAAAAATTTAAACTAAATTGTAGGCTTTGTTGTCAGAAGGTTTATTTAAAAAATAAAACAAAGCAAAACATCCCTCAGGATTTCAAATGCTAGTTTTCTAGGAGTTTCCAAGGGCCATTCTACTGAGAGTTGCTGGGGTGTGCTAACTAGAATGACACACTACAACACACTAATAAATAACTTTAAAATACTCCTAGATTATTTGCACATAGCACTGTATTAAAGGCACACATGCCAACTAAAGAGCATAAGCAAAATCACACAGCTGTATTATGACTTGACTATTCTGGCTAATAGATTTTGGAGTACTCTGCGCCTTTTTTACATTAAATGCATCTAGACATAACAGTACCCTAAAGACCTTCAAAGGTCTTTCAAAGATTTTTTTTTTGGTGATTCAGCCATTATTGCAATGGGAATGATCTTAGAGTGACATTCAGCTAAGCTTACCATCAATTAAAAAAGGTTTTCACAAAATGTGGTGTTTATGCTAAAGCAAGTATAACCATTTCTAGTTGGACAGTCTAGAAGGTTTGGAATTTCAGGTGCAATGATGCTATGGGAAAAACAGGGTGAAACTAGCCATCCAGTAGTCAAATTCACTGTTTTTCCTACAGTTTGAAGGGCATGTTACAGTTCTATACACAGACACTGAGTTACATTACAAAAATACATTTCTAAAAGCAGTCTCAAATTTAAATGTAATCAGGAAAACTGAGTTCCTGCACTCTGGCATTTCATTTCAATTTGTCACCTTTTTCTATCAAAATACTTCTTTGGAAAGCAAATCTTTTAGAATTATAGAAGGGCTGAAGAAACTGACAGCTCCTAGAAAATCCTAGGAATAATTGTAAGGAACCTCTGAAGACTGTCTAATTCAACTCCCCTACTCAAAGTAGTGTAAGGGAAAGCAGCTTGCTCAGGACTCTCCAGGTGAGCTTTTAGTATCTCAAAGGATGAAGACTCTGCAACCTTTCTGGGCAACCTGTTCAGTACTCAATCATTTAACTGAATTTCCTGTGTATAGTTTTGCCTCTCTTCCTATCACTGCATATGACAGAATAGTCTGGCTCAATCTTCTTCACACTTGCCCACCAGATGAAGCCTCTTCCTAATGCAGTCCAGGCTGCTGCTGGCTCTTTGCTTCATAGTCACATTGCTGGTTCACAATCAACTTACTGTCCATCAGGATCACAGCACCTTTCCTGTAAAGCAGCTTTGCAGCTGGTCAGCTTCCAGTCTGTCCTGGTGCATGGGGATATTTCTACATGGGTTTGGCTTGTCCCTTTGTTGAACTTCATGAGATTCCTGCTCACCCATTTCTCCAGCCTGTCCAGGCCCCTCTGATCAGCAGTGTAACTGTGTGGTTAATCAACTCTCATTCCAGTTTTGCCCCATCTGCAAACTTACTGAGGGTACAGCAAGACACTCTGTTGCATCATCTAGGTTTTTAGTGAAGATATTAAACAATATTGGCCTCATTATTACGCACTGGAGTCTACCACTGGCAACTGGACTTGTGTTGGGACTTCATGACAGGGATGGCAGCCCTTCGAGCCCAGGAGTTGAGGTTTTAGTTTGCCTCAGTAGTCATTTAACTGACTCATACTTCAGCTTTCCTGTGAGGATGGGCAGTCTGTTTACACTGCCCAACTGTCCTCGTGACAGAAAACATTTGTCTCTATCAGGTCTGAATGTCTCCAATTGGACTCTGCTATTTCTTGTCCTCTCACCATTCACTACTGTGAAGAGGTTGCCTTCAACTTCTTGATAAGCTCCTCACAGCTACCAAGGGGCTGTCAGGTCCCTCTCCTCACAAGGCAAGTGCTCCAGGGCCCTGGCCATCTTGGTGGCCTTCTGCTTAGTCAGTCAGTGTTCTTGCCTGGGGTGGGGGAATACAGGATGGCAAAACCAAATACATTTTTCCAGAGATGGTCTGGTGGGCAGTGGACAGCAGGGACAGTGCCTCTCTTCCCACAAGTGACTGGCCGTGTCCCTGTGGGCAGGGCCCAGGAGGCCGCTGGCCACCTCTGCTGCCAGGGCCCTGCCAGCTGGTCCCAGCCGCTGCCCGCCAGGCCCGTTCGGACAGAGCTGCTCCCCAGGCAGGAAGGTCCCAGCCATGGTGGTGCTGGGGCTTGGCCTCCCCAGGGCAGGGCTCTGCCTTCAGCCCTGCTGAGCCCCATGGGGATCCCAGCAGCCCCTTCCAACAGCCTCTCTGGGTCCCCCTTAGTGGCAGCTTTGCACTGGGATTTGTTAACCAGCACATCCAATTTAGTGTCATCTGAAACCTGCAGGAGTGCAAGCTGCCACCTCCTCCAGGTCACACACAGGTCTCAGTTCAGCCCCTGGAGTACACCACTTATTAGTGGCCAGCAGGTAGATCATGACCTGATCACTATCTTCTGAGCCCAACCATCTAAGCTGGTTTTCACCCATCTGGTTTCCCACCCACCCAGGTCTTTGTGTCCCAGCATGGATAGAAGAATTCTGTGGGACACATATACAGGCACTTTATAACAGAAAGCAGCCAGGCTGGTCAGCTGTGAATTACCTTTGAATAGCACCTTTGAAATACAAACTGCCCCAAATCACCTTCCTCTCTTCTGTGAGCTCAGCAACAACCTTCCAGTGGAAATCTCTCCCAGATTTCCCCAAGAGCCAAGTGAAGCTGACTGAGCTATAGTTCCTCATATCCCCTCTCTGCTTCTCTTGATAAGCACTAGATTTACCTTATTCCCATCATCAAAGACATGCCAATCTGAATGACCTTTCCCATAAGATAGAGAGCTGGCTCAGCATGCTGGGATGCAGACCAGATGGTCCTTGGATTTTTTAGCAAATATTTGCCCAATGCTGCTTAAACTGTTTCAGCATCAGGCTATTTCTGAGAGTGGCAGGCATGCTCTCCATCCTGCTCACAACTAGACACTCCACACCCTTCTTTATACAACTTCTTGTGACCCAGTATTGAGTCAAGTGAGTTGACTGATCCAAGATAAAACCAGAGGCAACAGCATTGGTTTGAAATTTATTTTTTTATCAGATTAGTAAACTGATCTGTTCAGTCAAGGGGGCACAAGACTGTAAGATTTAATGCTGTGGAAGTCACAAGAATCCACAGGAAGGAACAGGAGGAGAGTTGGGTGCAAACCATCTTCTATCAGCTCAAGATGACCCCTGAATCTTCACAAGTATTTTCCTGAATCCAAACCAGAGCAAACACAGAGCCAGAAACAGCTGTCATTTCTAGATTCTTACACATTTATCACAGAGACTGAATACCTTCCATAGAACAAGAGGTTATAAACAGATGTTGAATATTTTAATTTTCTACTTTATTCCTCTAATAGGTGTTGGGACAACTTCAGCTTGAAAACACTCTGAACTTCAGAGTATCAATCTTGCAAAAACTAGTTTAGTAGCTTCTTACTTATGTTGTGATCTAATAAAAACATCAGCTAAAAGATCATAACTAAGAGGTGTGGCAGTGCTTGCAAACATGATAAAATGCATAACACCAGCAAACATTAAAAACTATTAAATATATAATATGAAAACATTAAATCTTTAAAAAAGAACTCCTTTTCACATCCCATACTGATTCAGGTCATGAATTCATCCAGAGATAAGCCTCACTAGGGGAAAACTAAATCCATCCTTTGCCATACTGTTCAAACACACAGGTTTTGCAGAACATATCTACAATCAGAAAATGTGGGAGATGTGATTCTGAGAGTTGGGAGAACTGCAGATGACAAGGAACACGCTTAGCTGGAGTCTTCCTTCATCTCTAAAACGATGGAAGAAACCTGAAGCCTCTCCTGATTATTGAAAAGAGCTGACATTAAACTTGAAGGGCCCCAAGCAGAGGGTTAGACATTACAGCTCAACACTTAACATCTTAAGTACCATGCAGAAAGACCTTACTTCATTACAGATCAACATATCTCACATGTTTACTTGAGATAAGAACTTATGTGCTGGCATTTTACTGCAGAACGATGAAAATGCTGTAAATTCAAACACCACTTTATCTCCCTGTAACTTGAGAATTCCCAGTAGGACTTTAATCATGCTGTAGACTGAACAAACATCAATGACCACTAAAAAGCATTTGCTGTCACAGCAGGTATAGGTTAGGTGTCATTTTCAGCCCTAATCTTTAATAGTGATGGGCTCTCCAATCACTTTCAAAGTTCATGATGTTTCATGTTCAGGAAGTTTCTCCTACTTCATTGACAGGGAAAACTTGTACAATCATCTCTTTCCTAGTTCTTTCAGAGTTTTAAAAGAAAACAGATCAGTTGCAGCTTCTGCAATTTCTGTGTATGGGACACTTCTTTCTAGATTGTGGGAAATGTAATATGGATACAGGTTGGACTGTTTTTCTGATATGCTAAATCCTCTTCACATCACAAATTAACACATTTCTTTCACAAGGTATTAAAAAGAAGAAGAAGAAAAAAAAAGACATTCCTTAAAGTAGTGCCTCCATTCCTTTCCTTTTTCTTTCTCTCTCTCTCTCTCTTTCCTAGTCAATTCTTAATTGCTCATAGACTGTCAGGGCATAATTTTTTTCTCCAGTTGACTGAAATACTTTCCTGAGTGTGATTTTTGACTACTCACTGTTTTACAACTGAACATCCACACAGGCAGAACTACAGAGATTGTGAAGGTACACAAGATTCTTTCTAAAAAGGATAATTTGCTTTGGTCAAAATTCTTCTTAAATGAGATATGGAAATTTAAGTGAGGGGAAAAAAATAAAAATCAATGCACCCAGTAACTCGGTTGCAGAGTTTATTATTGCCTAAAATGTAAGAGCTCCTCACAATATTTTTAATATAGTTTAAAAAAAAAAGACAACAAAATACCTTCTTGAATAAATAGATCAATGGCAGAGAATAAAAACAGTTTTCATCCCTAGAGCACTGCAATCACCTGAGATGGAGGAGATAGAATTTTAAATCTTTATTCTGATTCAGGACTTGAGCTTGGGCTTTTTAAAATCTTAAGCAAATACTCCTGAAAGACAAAGTTATTTAATTACTCTAGGATGATACTCCCTGTATTATTTTAAAACTCTTGCAAAGCATATCTGAAAATTATTTTTCTTCCAGTTCCAGAAAGAGGAAAAAAAATCTTCAACATTGATTTAGTTCAATGAGCAATACTGTTTTCTGGATTATTACATTACAGAAATATTTCAAGACCTTTTACTTCTTCTGAGATTATTAATAATTTTATCTGTATATGGTGTTTAATTTGTTAATGTAAATTAAAGAAATTAGATTCTAGTACAGACCCTAGTTAAAGATGTGGTTTGTATTTTTGTTACAAATAGAACTGCTTGATTTGAAAGAACACTCCCCTAGACACTAAAGTTAATGTAATCTTTATATTAGGATTTGCATGTAAGCACCCTCTTGCAAGCATTTAGTATTGCAATTCCAATTTTAAAGAATTTAATTCAAGTTGCATATTTAACTACACAGAAAAAAAAATCTGTTTTGTAGGAAAATTCTCTTATATGAGAGTAAAGCAGAGCAGAATACTGTCTAAAATGAGAATTTACAATAATTTTATATAAGGAAGATATATATATATGCCATCTAAAATCCCTTGTCTCTTGTCATTAACACCTTAATTGTTCAAGAAGGCATTTTTGAAGCTTCCATATGGAAGTCCAAGATATATGATGAGACTATTTTTATGCTTTAATATTCACTGCATTACAGTGAAATGTAGAGTTCTTTATCGTGCCAGTCGTCCCTTCAAAGTTACACATTCAACAGATAATCTGTGTCCCAAAGTTTGTTTAAAACAGATGTTAAACCAGTAGATGTTCTATGTACTTAATTACTTAAGAATGAAACTAAAAATCAACTTGACATTTTCTCTTTCAGTAACACTGGTCTGGGACTTCCATAAACCAAACTACTCTGTTTACCCATGAATCACACAATCCAGGTTTTTTATTTAAGATTCTGAGCATACTTTTCACATTATGAAGAAATGTCATGTATTTATATCAACAATACATGATACATGCTATAAACATTTAGGTCTAGATGCCTCAGATTTCATTCCCACAACACTGACCATAAACTGTTCTCACTAGATGATGTGGCATCCAAACTTTGGGAGCAGAATCCTCTAAGTGTTTGTACTGCTGTGGCTGGCTGTAAGGTAACAGCAGCTGTAACAGAACTCTGTCACACTGTCCTTAATGCCACCTAGGAGGCATATCAGGAGACTGTCAAATCATAGAATCATAGAATTTTTAAGGCTGGATTTTTAAATCTTTCATGGTACCAGGGGTGTGGGGGGGATGTGCACTTTCAGAGGCTGTGAGAAACACGTGAGGCACTGAAAAGTTTTGTTTTTCACTTCCAATGTGACATTTCCTGAGAACTAACAGTAGTTTATCATAGATCACATTTCTAATTTCTGATAAAATCCACACTTTCTCATGGCTAGCAAGATCAAACTTCAATCACTGCATATAACAACTTACCTCCAAAAGCAGTTCACCAAGAGGATAACATCAGTTTTCATCTTTTCCACTATGCAATGCAAAGTTCCTGAGATTATCCTGTATTATGTGTTCTTTGTCATAAATAAGTATTTTTGAGTATCCCACAGAGGAATGCATCCAAGTATACAGATGATGAAAACATCACATTTAGCTGAAAATCACGTTCTTCAGGTTTTGTTAGTTCTGTTGTAGTTTAAAACCTCTAGTTAGCCAGTTCAGTGGAGTAGCAGATGTAAAATTTACTTGAAGATTTGGTGGCTTTAAAAGACATATCTTCTCTGGAAAACACTGCTTCACAGGCCAAAAGGGAATTAATTCTGCAAGGATGCTAACCTCAGCAAGCTTTAGAAATCCAGTGCTACACAGAGCAAACAGCTGCCACTTACTTCAGCCAGTGGTTTCTAACTGTGCTTTTTGGGTCAAAGCATTATGGCTGCACAATGAGTACAGATCACAGATTGTGATATATTCCCAATTCCACCTTATTTCCAGCAGCTGAGCTACACATATAATTCTAAAGCAGAAAGTAAATGTGGGGTTTTTTTTCTAGTATCAGTTTTCCCCACAAACAGTTTCACCTCCCAGAGGTCTGGCATCAAACCACAGAAACCCTAACTCACAGAACTGGGAATAAAATGCAAAGTGACCTCACCTGACCAGTGACCTGCAGACTAGTGAAAACATTTGAACAGTTCAAAATCAATCCTCCATCATGTTCACTGACAAAGTAATTTATCTGGTTAATAATTTATTCTCATCACAGCTGTCAGAAGGCTACTGTTTTCACAGTAGAGCTTTAAACATGTAAAGAAAGTTTACATAGTTCTAACATGAGCAGCACTGAGCTTACTTGGTTTTGACCACCAGAACTGAAACTAATGCATAAGCTTCTGCTCACTAGAGAGGTGAAGTGTTCTCTATGCTCCTCTGCCCTTTTATGAACATTTACACCTGTTGGAAATGAAAAATCAAAGCCATTCCAGTACAGAGGGATGGGCAGCACAGACTTGGTACTGGAAGGAACTGAAATGGACAGTTGGACAAGTTGCAGGTAAGGAAAGCCCCACTCAAAGCAGGCAAGTGACTGAGGCAATTTAAAGAGGTATTACTGCTGCATCCACAACACTGTTCAACCACAACCTTGTATATAAAAGGCCAAATCTAGGCAAATAATTCATAAAGAACATACACTTACTTTGCAATATTTCTGCTAATGGACAATGCTGTCCTTTGGGCTGGCTGTTATTCAAGGTGTTTCCATAAGCTGATCAAGAAAAGTGTTGTAGCTTGAAATGTAAAAAATAGCACTGTTGAGATGAGTCAGGAACTTCTGCCATTGATTTTTGTGGGTGTTCACATAAAATAAATTTCATATCTGCCCTCCACATGTGAAGGAATTTCAAAAATATCTTTGTATATACACTTGTAAAATGCAAATGCAACAGGAAAAAGATAGAAAATTTTATTAATAAGATTAATAATTTAGAATGGGTATTAATGAATTCCTCCTGATATACGTTTTCTCAGTTCCATTTAGTTCTGGAAAGTGGTGGAGAAAGACAATCTCTCAGAAAAGAAACATCCATGCTATTTAACCTCTGATTAAAACTTCATTTCTCTAATGCTTTAAGGGATATCCATACAGAACTTAAATAAACTGTCTCAGAATTCTGCATAAACTTTTTTGTATCATTAAAAGAAATAAAAGTTGCAGGCACTATATTCTGTAACCTGGGGAACACACTAATTCAGTTATCACATCTGCTGTCTAGGTGAGACAAGTGTTCACGTAGTTCAGTCCCAGTAATGGGAACAGGAGAGCTGGATTCTGTTTTTCATTTTGCCAAGGGTGTTAAACAGCTGTCTGTACAATTTACACCCCAAGTACAACATTTAGTACCTCAGCATTCATTTTGAATGAGCTGCCACATACTTAACACTGATGCCTGAGCTTCCTGTACAGTGAAGTCTCTTGCCTTCTGATTTTGCTTGTCCTCACTTGGTTGCAAGTGCCCAAAACTGGCCTGCATCTTTCCTCAGTTACAGGGACGTGTTCACTGTGGCTGCAGCATAGAAATTACTGAGCTGAAATGATGTGATTGTTTCCTTGTTCAGTCACAAGACACCTGCACAAAGAGCTGTGCTGACCCACTGTGCCACAGGGGCAGGAATGAGTGACAGGACTATCATAAACCAACACTGCCATGAATGAGCAGAGTATAAATAAATAAATGAATGGATCAGGGAGGAGAAAAAACCAACATGAGTTCATCTTGAGCACGCTCCTCTGTTCTCCTGTACCGTGGACCATTTATAAGGGGTTAAAACTGTGTTATTCAGCCTTTCTATGGCATAGTGATAATCTGTAAGTATCTAAACAGAAACTAATAAACACTCCAGAGCTGTAAGAAAGCTACATTTGAACTTCACACCTCTGCTTAAAAGGAGCAGCAGAACCCTTTATTTGGACCGCCTGCAGAAGCTGCAACCTCGATGATGGGTGCACAGAGATTAGCAGCTTGAGTTTCCTGCTGCAGTGCTTGCAAGGTATATGCAATAATACTAAGATGTGCCACTTATTCCAATACTGACTCCAGCAATCTCAGCATCCTGTTTTTTCAAAATACTGATGTTAAAATAGCTATAAAGAGTCAGACCAAAGTTCTCATTAGACAGTAAGTTTAGTCTTGTGAGTGAGCAACAGCAGAAAATAAAAAATAAACTAAACAAACCCCTAAAGCAAGGCAGGGTCATCCCCTGAACACACAATCAACCATAAGCAATGTGTTCTATCAGGGACTTCAAATCAGAGTTGTGTCTGCCTGTTTATTCTTTAAATATATTTTCCTCCACTAAGTATTTCCTTCAGCTGTAATAAACGTATGTTCAAACATCTTCTCTACCTCTTTTCCTGATCTCAGGTAAATCTGTTGTATCTGTAACACGGACCAGCATGCATACTGATGCAGTGCTTTACTGAAGCACTTCCAAAATGCACAACTTCATCAGAAGAGAGTAAAAATATCAGAATAAATATAGTCAAGTTGTATAAGCTCAATAAAATAAACGTGAACAGAATAACAAGTGTAACCTGGATGATGGAGCACTCTCCTCTTCGCCAGTGACCTAACTACACATACACAGCCGAGTATTTTACGTACTCCCAGAGCTAAACAGCCAGTAGAGAGAACTTGAGTAACCTCATCACAAAATCAGACACAGGGTGTCTTTCCGGTGGGTTTAACCCTTTGTGCCTCGCCTTCTGCACCTGTCGGATTTTCCTGCTTCAGGGGAGTGCTGTAAGCCTGACCTAAACTTTGTGAGGTGGCGCTTAACTTTAAATTCAATAAAAAACCCTGCAAACGTAAAAAGGCAAGTCCACCTAAGGTTTTGCAAGACCAGGGGTTTTATGAGAGAGGAGTTTTGAAACCTGGGACGGGCACCAGCGAAAAGCAAACCACTTATTTTCAGTGAGTTACTTCAGAAGTGTTGAAAACGGTAATTTCACAAATGACTTTCCCGTTCTTTGTACCAAAGGGTGGCGGCCTGCAAACCAACTCAGAGCAGAAATCAACGAACAACCCATCAGCCGGAGAACGCCCTGTCTTTCCCTTCTTACCCCTCTCAGTTTCTGACGGGTTTGGGACGTGGGACACGGGGCTGGTGCGAGGGGAGGCGGCGGTGGCGGCGAGGGACCTGCCTGGAGCTCCGCCGGGGAGCCAGGGCGCCGGGCCGGGCGACGAGAGG
>VXBZ01012313.1:24630-37651 GCA_013399135.1 Heliornis fulica
TAGATACTTGCTCATACCCTCCCATAAGCCATGCCACCCCTGATCCTTCAGCCCCTTGGAGGATCTCTTGGCAATATTCTTGAAACAATTTTTATAACACATAAGACTAGAAAAACATTCACAAGAATGAGCAAAAGGCACATATTGGTCTGAACATTCCAAGGATAGTCAAAGTTCTCAAAACATGGTGTAACAAAACTGAGGGGAAAAGGGAATGAGAAAGCATCCACACACACACTCCCCAAGCCATCTTCCTCATAAACTGAGTGCACTTGTTAAGTAATAACAAGATATGTTGCCCAATAGATGGATGTGATTGAAGTGCTGTGTACAAACACCACCTGAGGCTCACAGGCACTGATTATATTTTGTCATAAATCAATGTCACACAGTATAACAGAATCAGAACCCTGACTCCCCTCCCTGCAGTGATAAACAACAGGGCAGGGATTCCATAAAGTGGGTGGGGGTTCCCATACCAGAGCCAGGTGATCAGAAAGAAACCTAATCATTACCATCAGCTCTTGAACAAGATGATNGTGAGGTCAGTTTACTGACAAGCACCAAGAGGGGAATGATAACAGAGCCCTGGGCAGGATTCACACAGACACACCAGGTCACAACACTAAGTACTTTACCAACCTGACAAGAGGGTAACAGAGAACACTGCACCAGCACATGGACCATCTGCAACAACTGCCAGCCCCTTTTACAGGGCCTTGATTGATGTCAGGGGGTGTGGAAACAGCCCTGGCCTACTCAGCCCACCTGTGCTGGCTGCTGGGGGGGAGTCCCAGCTGGAGAACCAGGACACTCCAGTGCTCATTTTCACTGAATGCCTTGTCTCTTGTAGAATGCATCTATACTAAACATTTATGTCTGGATGGAAGGCAGATACACCTGGAAATTTATGACCCGTGTTCACAGGTAAGAATGTAAAGCCTGGCCCTCATTCTCCCTGGGTAATGGTCGAAAGGGTCTGGTTCCTGGAATTTGTGCTTGCTTGAAAAGACTGAAATTTTATACTTGCTTTGGCTAAGAGCTGCTGGGTACTTCCCCATTTCATGGGAACAGGCCTTCAGTTCTTACATTTTCTGTAAATGTACAAATAACTTGTGCCACTCATGCATTATATAAGTAAACAGAGAGATAAGTTATAGGACTACATGCATTTTTCTCAGATGCCCCAAATAGATGAAATTTAGTTCATAAAGCAAGCAGTTTATTAAATGTTGGCAGAAATGGTCAAAGTAAATAGACTTGGAAGTAAGACTGGCATTCACAGAACAGATCTAAGGAATGCAGTACTGCAGCCTTGTACGTGTTGACAGCTCGACTTGGATCACCATAAACCACTTTATTACAAGTGTTTTGTATTAATGTCATTAATTTCTCTGCTGCTTGTACAGGAGTGGAGAAACTTCTGTACATGTAACTCATGCAGACCTTTCTGTCTGATTGCATTAGATCCCAAGGATCTCTTCTGAGCAGTGATCTTGCCTCGTGCCAACTAGTAAAATGAATGCTACAGCCAAAGCACTTACAGCCAAGGACTTAAAAACTTGATGTAGCAAACACATACAATGAACCACTGAAGAAGATAAGCAACAGCACTGCTTGTTGCAGGGCAGTGGGGATCCTGAAATAGCCACTGTGCCCTGTTACACTATTCCATGGAGTCTTTCCTTCTGTTAGAAGCTGCTGTTGAGTGGATTTGCTTCCACCTATCTGATGTATTTCCTAAGCTCACCTTCTGCTTCCACTTACTGTCACAGGAAATCCTGGGGCATGTGAACAACTCTTTCCTGAGATACTTGGAATGTTGGGGTGGCAGCTAGCTGGGGTAAAGCAGATTAGGCTACACTGTGGGTTGAGACTGTGGTTGCTACAGTTTGGGGACACCTTTACCTTCAAGGAGACCAGAGATCAGGTGTGGTAAGGGCAGCTTCTCTGGCCAGCACTCTTCGAGCTGCCTTGTACCACTTCTTCCTTAGGAACAAGGTGTGACTTTACCTGTTTGCTGTTTTCTACCTGACTTCTTGGTGTCTGCAGTAACATACTAAACTGGTGAAGGAACAATTTAAACTCAAATTACTCTTCAAGATTGGTGTTCCACAGAGCAAAAGTAATATTTGCTTTTTTTTTCCCTAGTCAGCTTCCAATATTTGACCTACTGTGGGTCACATGGCTGCTAAATCATCTGCAGGGATAAACTAATTTAAAATACTTGTGAAATAACATTTCTTAGTTTCATGGGACAGTTTGCAGCTGTTGCTTTCTAGAAATTATAAATGTGACGGTTTCTTGGGGTGAAGGGACTCCAGGATTGGTATAGCCCCACTATCACTTGAGTGATTTTTCTCACTTCACTAGTTTTATTTAACTCAACTGCAGATTGAAAGAAGATATTTTTATCTAGATCTCTAGAAACGTGCCCTGTGGGTAAATACTGTTTTAGGCTTGAACAATACAAAATAGAGGCAAAACAAATGAAAATAACTAAGCTTATTGTAGTCAGAACACTAGAAACATGCAAAACAGCTATAACCAGAAACTGCCCAGTTAGTGATGGCTCCAGTGCCTTTCATTCTCCTGTAACTCTGCAGGATATTTGTCACAAGCAGTGGCTGTACAGGTTACACAACTCTCCTGCTTAAGCAAAGTGTAAATGTTTCATAATGAATTTGTCAGAGATCCAAAGTGCTGTCTGTAGTGATGGTTATTTATTAGGCTTTTGGAGCAGGACTTACCTGAATTAAGCATCTAAGACCCATTAATATTTTTTTGCAGTAACAGGTACAATGTCTTCCATTCACAGTGACAAAAAAAAACTGCTCTGAAGTGACAAGAGTAACATTCTTTTTGCATGTGAATTTGAACTTCTTTCATCCACAGCGGGGGAAGCTCTCCCTCACAGACGAGCTCCACTGGGCTGATGGATTTATCATTGTTTATGACATCAGTGACAGAGCATCATTTGCATTTGCAAAAGCACTGCTGTACAGGATCCGGGAGTCTCACATAGGAGCTTGTAAAAAGTAAGTGTTGAGGGTTTTTTTCCTCACTCAGCAAACATGTAGAAAAGCTCAGGACATTTCTTTGAGCTGTAGGCATCCTGGTAACCATTAAAATCCAGCAGCATCCTGGTGGCATTACACAATACCAGCATTAAGGTACCTTATTTATGTGTTGGGGTGACAAGACAGTGATAAGAAACAAACCTCCAAAAGGAACTGCAGAATCACAAGCCAGAGTGTACATCTTGGTGTGTATTCCTGCATCAGTTAGCTGAGGTGCTTTCAAAATAAATGGGTACAATCCTTTCCTTGTGTCAAAAGTGGAGTATTGAACCACAAAAAAAAAAAACAAACCAAAAAACCCACACCCCCACTTTTCTGTCTATTTTACTGCTGACTTTTCTTAATTGAGGTTTCTTAGGAAGGATTAATTTTAAAATAAGCTTGGAATTGGGATTCCTGTGTTTTCTTCTGAATTATGCTACTGACACTGATGGATCTCTTTGTTCTGTTATCTACAATGATAATGATCATCTTGCTTTTTCATGCAGTCCAGGAGCTGGCAATATAGTCACCAATAAAGAATATGAAAACTGCAGTGGAAGTTAAAGAATATACATGACTTCACTGAGTAGAATAACCAAAATGAAAACTTACTAGTAGAGAATAGCTTGTTTACTATGGCAAATGGGAAACTGTGACTTTGCCTGGAGAGGTTCTGGGGTTAGTTTGTTCTTTTGGGTTGTTTGCAGTGCCCATTATCCTCAACATAAACACTTCTCATACAGTCTGTATATAGCACAGCATACATCAAGGTACTGTAACATATTTTCTCTAACTGAAACTCTTTTTGATTTCAGAATGGTGGAGTCATCAGTATTTTTGGTTGGTAACAAACAGGATTTATGCCACATGAGGGAAGTTGGCTGGGATGAAGGACAAAAGCTGGCCATGGATAACAAGTGCCAGTTCTGTGAACTGTCTGCAGCAGAACATTGCCAGGAAGTTGTGTCAATGTTCACAAAAGTGCTGAGAAACATCACCTCAAATTCCAAAGGGAAGGAGAAGAGACGACCAAGTGGATCAAAGTCAATGGCCAAGTTAATCAACAACGTGTTTGGAAAGAGACGGAAATCGGTGTAAAGGGTGGTTAGTTTTGAAGTAGGAACCAGCTGAAACAAGGAGCACTGGCAGCTCTTAGAATTCAGTCAATTTCTTCTAAAGGTCAGTGTCTGGAGGAGTAAGACAGTGGAAACCAAAGGCAGGAGATAGTATGGTCAAGTGGACAGAGTCAAGACCTAGAAGACCAGACCATCTATTTCCACATCTACAGATTGACTGTTCTAGGGCTGTGTCACCTAAACTCTTCAGGTGCTCCCTTTATCTCCTGTGTTACTCAGAGGAGGATTCTAGACTAGGTGTGACTGAAGTATAAACAGTTATTTCCAGAAAGCCCAGCCTTGCTGAGCAAACTCTTATTTCAGAATTCTGAGAAACAGTTTGGGGCTTTTTTGGTGCAAGAATACTTGCACTGAAGAAAAGCAAAGCACTGCTGCTGTATGTGATGATGTGTTTGTGTTTTAACTTAAGGAAGGATGGCTCAGATCCTCACGTGCCTAAAGGTGCCCACCACCTGCTGAAGTTCATAGGAACTAAATGCTTAGACATCAGATCTACAAGAGGTATTTTACCTGCAAGGCTGCCTGGCAGAGGCACCAGAAGTAGGGAAACAGATAAACAAAGCAGTAAAAGCAATATTGTCTTCTGCTGTAGTGTCATCTTTGGTTTTTTGGTAATGAAAGAAAGTAGAGAGGGTCAAGGAGGATGGGAACTGAAATGTTTGTGAAATGTTAGTGAGTCATTTTGGTGGGCTGTAGCAAAGTTTCCTTACCTGTAAGATGGGTATGACCAGTCTTGGATGGGAGTGGAAGCTTGAAAAGCACATGGACTTACAAAGAGCACAAGTAAGATGCCTGCCTGGATTTAGAGGTCAGCCTGCTGGTAGGACCTCTGCTCCTAACTTTCAGAGTGGGGTTTTTTTAAGGACCGGTGTCTTTACAACTAGTTGTTGTTGTGGTATTGAAATCCCACTTGAGAGCATACTAAGGAATATGTTAGGTACACTTGTGGATATTAAATGTGGATATTAAAGATCAGATAGGTCTAAATAAGTTGTCAGTTGACATTCAGAGGTTTTGATGTAGACTTAACTAAGGAAGGACTTATCCCAGAGTGTTGTCCTCATACAGAAATTATGAAAGGGAAGAGATCAGAAGATGAATTACTGCCTCCTACCAGTTCCAGCAGTCAGCTGGGATTCAGTCTTTGTAAGGAGCTGAGTTGAAGCCTGTCTCTGTTCTGACATGGTACCTGTATTGAAACTAGTAAGGTTACTTCATCAGTCTCAGCAGAATACTGATTTTCAAATGCCCACCCCCATAAGATAACATTTAAAACTTGTATGACTTAGTTATATTCTATGCAAGTAATGCTAAAGCACATTTTTAACAAGCAATGACCAAAGATAATTTCCTTTTTAAGTAAAAGATACTGTTTATTGCACTTGTTTGTAAGGCTACAAATATTGGAATATAGTTCTCAGTGTTGATGGGCACAGTGTTGCTTTACTTCTATGAGATGCTGCTCTGCCATGCCAGGAGTAATGTATTTAACTGTGTTCTCACTCTCTGTCAGCTTGCACTTGGAAGACTACTCATGTACACCCTGCAGCTTCCCAGCACACATGGAATTCCAGAACTACTAACAGAGTGCTGATCTGTCAGGCAGCTGCATCTCACCAGCTCTAGCATTGCCAGATTGGAGAACTCTTACCTGTATTTACTGCTATGGTATTGAATAAACTGGATATAAGATGGATATACTAATGTGTGTGTTTTGTTTTAAGAGGTTTTTTGTTCTTTACTGTGTGTATAAAGCCATGGACTACTGTAAAAGTGAAGCACCATGCAGATCTGGAATTCAAACTGGANGGTATAAAGCTATGGACTGTTTTCTGACTACCAGAAAAGTAAAGCACCGTGCAGATCTGGAATTCAAACTGGAAAAAGTAAATGAGGGAATCAAGCATGCCCAAAAGACAGCCTCTAGCTGCATTTCCTGTACAGTGAAGCAGCCTTCATGCTTTATACACTGATCAGTAGAGAACCTTTTAAGAATTCTTCCTGCTTTAAAAACTTGTCAAGACAGCCAAAGAGAAGCTAATTAGTTTTGATTCACTCATGTTAACAGGACTGTTCATGCTGACAGGTGGAACCTGCAGTATACCCCATGGTTCTGTCCATATGGGGTAAGTGTTGGAACACAGAGTAGCTGTATTCTGGCCCATGTGCTGGGTTGCACTCATCTGAAAACCACCTGAAAAGCTGCAGGATGCATTTGGACTTAAGCATACTAAAACACCCAGCATAGGCATAATTTGGTGTTCTCAGGATTTCACTTGTCCTTTATTGCTGGTAAGTGCAGATGAACAAGAGTGCTGAATTTCAGAAGAAATAAAATTTTAAAGCAATAAAGTAGATACATGTTCTCCTTAAGTGTATTTTATTAGTGTGGGTTTTTTTCCATGCCTTTCAAGTATCTTTCTTGGAAAAGCTGAGATATATATATACACATATATATGTAAAGTTTTCTTGGAGTGTTAACACTGAATGTAACAATATTACTGGCCAAGCCACAGTTGAAAATGCAGGCAAGAATGATGATAGTATAACAAAGTAAATAATGTAACTTATGTTTCACACTCACCCTTGACAGTGATGATACCTAAAGGGCATCCAACTCACTGAAGAGGGTGGAAACAGGTATTTGTGTTGCCACAGATTGCTTCAGTGTACAACCCTATCCCTTCTCACAAAAAGATTTTGAAATTGCCAGATGAGTCAAAAGTTTCTTACTGTCATATCTGGAAGTCCTTGTTTATGAACTTTCTGGTTTCAGTAAAATTTTTCCTGAGAAAGGCGCTCAGAATTGATGTTCTTTTTCCCCTGTCTTCAACTTTTTTTTTTTACTTTAGAAATAGTGACATAAAAGCAAAGAGATTCTACTGAAGTGTAAAGGTAGTAGCCTCTGGCTCCCAAATGCTTCTTCTCAGCTTTCAGGTGGTTTTTGAAGCTCTTTCTCTCTACAGTTTTGAAATAAACAATCAAGACAAATACAACCTCAGCTCCTTTTTCTGCTGTCATGCCTGTATGCATTAAATGCTTCTTTTTTTTGTAAATCCCACTATAGTCACATCCATAACAGGATAGAGGGGGAAATGCTGCAGAAAAACTTAAAGCATGATACTCCTGGAAGAAGGATTAAGTGCATCACTGACTAGACACCAACTAAATGCTGTTTCTTTCTAATATATTTAAATGAGGATATCCCAAAAAATAGTGGAGCAGAATTTTTGATGCTGTGCTGCACTGTTAAGACAAAAGTAACTACTGTAGTTTTATTTTAGTCCTAGCTAGAAGCTGATTTCTACAGTGATTATGAAGGGTGAGCTTTGAAGCTCAAAGGGCCTGTGAGTCATGCAGGGAGTCCTTGTTGCTTTCTTTTCTCTATCTGACTGAAGTGCTTAGAAGATGGTTCACCAGCAGATCATAGAATGGTTTCAGTTGAAAGAAGACCATCTAGTTCCAACCTCTCTGCCATAGGCAGGGACACCTTCACTAGACCAGGTTGCCCAAAGCCCCATCCAACCTGTCTTTGAACACTTCCATGGATGGGGGTTCCACAGCTTTTGGGCAGGCTGTGCCAGGGTCTCACTGCCTTCACAGTGAATAATTTCTTACTCATATAACATCTAAATCTACCCACATTCAGTTTAAACTTACTACCCCTCATCCTACAACAACATGTGCTTGTAAACAGTCCCTTCCAGCTTCCCTGTAGGCCTCTTCAGGTATCGGTAGGCCACAACTAGGTCTCCCCAGAGCCCCTCTTCTCCAGGATGAACAAGCCAAGCTCTCACAGCCTGACTTCACAGGAGAGGTGCTCCAGCACCCCAATCCTCTTCATGGCTCTTCTCTGGCCATCTGGCCTTTCCTCTTTCAAATACAGATATTTGAAGATACCTGATCCTGGTGTTCTGTCCAGCCAGGAGGCAGAGGGACAGATGCTGCAGCTGTCAGCATGGACAGGTATGATGCCCTCACTGACAGCTGGGTACAAATAACTGAGTAGCATTTTCAGGGTACACTGTAAAGAAGAGGGTATTCTGAATACCACCCAGAGCAAAATTAAAATGCAGCCAAGTACCCAAGAATACACTAACATTTTAAGAGAGGTGCTTTAGATTAATGAAGTTTTCATACAGATCTACTTTGTTTATGGGTACAGGAACAAACTTCAGCTCTGATTAATGTGCTTGAAAGGAATCCTTGCCCATCCTCTCTGAAGCTGAAACACTTTAAACAATAAACCAAACACCACACTACTATACTGCAAGAATAAACCAGAACAACATTAAACTATAGTTGTTTGTTCTTCTTTTTAAAAGAACCTTCTACCTCCTTAAAACTGTTTAAAAAACTGTTGAACTACCTCCTTAAAACTCCTAAACTTACAAATGAGAGGAACACAGGCCTCACATTGCCTGAAGCTGCCAATGGGGAATAAACACAAGTGGAAGCTAAATTTTAATGTGTTGTTCAGCCAGTGTGAAAACCAAATCCACTTTTACACACCTAAATGTGGATCTGGGCATCTAGCTATCAACTTCTATTGTTTAGAAACGTGGGATGGATTTTTCCATGAAGAAGCAGTGCGATAAGTGCCTGTTGTGGGGTGAGGCTTTTTCCCCCACAATTGATAGATACTGTGTGAGACAGGCAGGCTATTTTGGGTATGAAGTTATTTTTAAACAGACATTACTCTTTTCCAGGAACAGACAAGTTTCTGTCTTCTTTTAATTGCTTTACAAATTAAATTGAGACCCTCTGGTTGTATTACTAATATCTACATTTACGCCTGTATATTTGACAAGACTTGAGCCTGCCACATTCATTTTTTAAGACTAGCCATGGGTTCAGATCTGTGTTTAATTCCTGCTGAAATCTGTAAAGCATCCAGTGAAGGACTCTTAAAAGTATGAGGAAATAGATGCTACAGGTGAGAAGTGGAGAACGGAGCTGTTATCATGGGTTTGAGCCAAACTGGGGGCTCTGTCCCCATGTACACTCCTATGTTCACATTCAGCAGTAAACCAGCATCATATCTGCATTATATAATGTATTTCACTACTTGAAATAAATACAAAGGAAGCAGAAATTAAAACATTTGAGATTTCATTTTTAAAAGACACAGCTTTTTAAACGAGCCTCACACAGCTTTTGTGGAGTTTGGGGTTTCCAGGCGGGTCCCCTCCTGGAATAAACTGTATTTAAGGGGTGCTGTGAGCCTCTCAAAGCGTAACAATCTCTCCGGGTGCCTTTTACAAGTAACCTGCCGCTCAACGAGGGGAAACGCGACAGCTTTATGCTTCCAAGAGCTCCCTCTCGTGGCCATTTCCTCTCATTTCACCCTCCTCGGCGGGCAGCTCTCAGCGTCTCCTCGGGGTGGAACAGCAGTACTAACAAACACACGGTCGCTGACCACTAAGGACAGGTGACACCTTCCCCCTGCTTCCAGCGCTATAAAATTACCTTATCGATTATGCTGAGCTTAATAATATGACATTTCATAGGCTTTGCTTGGCATCATCCTTACTAACGAAACTGCAAGTGTTGGTGAGGTTTTTCTCACAACTGACACACGTCCGAGCTCAGCTGTTTCACTGAAATAAAGTTCAGCTATCTCACCTAATATGCTGAAAACTTCCCTGTTAGCATACTGTCCTTGCACATTAATATCCTTAAGAAGGGCTTAAGAAGCTCATTTTCCCAGCTACACCTACTGGTCTGCTAAGGGGTCTGAACTCCACCTTCTTTCCTCAGGTCCCTGGTGGTATTCATTCCCAGAACATGACAGGGAGACACAGCAGGGAGCTAATGCAGAGTTAGGCAAGAGTGTTTCTTCTCTTATCTGTGAGCTGCAGTACAGATAAACGACTTCAATCTTTAAATAAGCAAGGTCACTTACTGGAAAGTCACCAATTTGGATTCACCTGGCCCAATACAGCGGTCTGCTTCCAGATTCCCTCAGCTACATGCCTTTCTACCTAACAGTTTGCCTCATCAAGGTGATGTCTTAAATTACATAGATGAACCACTCTCCAAAAGGCATTAAACTCTCCACTAACTATGAAAGTAACTAGGGTTGGGGACCTCTAAAGTTAGGTGAAATGAATCATGTTCCAAATATGGCCTTTTGGGGCTCTTCGCTAGCTATTCTGCCTTCACCTTCATCCCCACAAAGCCCATCCTTACAAAGTCAATTCAGTCCCTATGGTTAGACAATTAACATCTAACTTGAGCTGACCATTGGGTCATTTAATGCTAAATTTATTTTATATGATTGATCAGGGTGCTGGATTATATTTGATCCCTGCTGAACTTCATGAAACACTCTGAAATCCAAGCTGTCACACATTAAATTAACGGATGAACTGGAAGTGAAGCCAGGGATAAGTTAACTGAGTACTGCCACAGATTGCTTCTAAGCTACCTCATTAAAAACTGACTAGCAGACCTCGATGCTTCACTGCAGGCTGCAGTACAGCCATATTTTGAACACCTGCCTATGGTAACACCAAAAGACTAAGCTGGAGCAGAAAGTTAAAGCAGGCATCCTGACTCCCAAGCTGGGGTTGTTTTCTGACTTGGAAACTATCTTTCAATAATTTGTGAGTAAAGACACTGGATCACTTAGTGACTTATCCTGATAGCAATTACCAGCCATATGGAATGAACCAAGCCCATCACTTGAAAGTGGACAGGATAAAATCTCTGCATCACTTATGCTTTGATTTGCCATTGAAAATCCTCTTCTTTGCAATTGCAACTAGAGTGTTTTGCACCAAATGGCTCAAACTCTAAAATATTTCACAGTACAAGCAATTTAACTAAACAACAAAGTTGTTTGCTTTCTTTAGACCACAGTCACACCGGTTTCTCATCACTCCTCCAGCTATTACAGAACTACTGCAGCCAAACAACAGTATGAGAAGTTCTGAAGTATGTCTGGTGCTGGTGGACCAGGTGGCTGCTGCTATAGAACATATATGCAGCAGATGGATTTGTAAATGCCTTTCCCTCACCAAGAACACTAATATGCTTCTCTGTGTTATATTTTGAGAATTCTTTTCACAAATCTTAGGGGAGAACAATGCATTTTGAAGCTTTACTTACTCTTTCAAGTTTGGCTGGTATTTACTAATAGGTTTAGAAGTGATTAGTCAGTGAATGTACTTGACAGGGCAGTTCAGTAAATATGGAGGCAGGGGTCTAGTCTGAAATGTTATTTTACACTTGTCCCCCCCAGTGCAGTTAAATTGGTAAAATATAATAAAAATTGCTTCATAATTTCTTCCACGTGGGGTATCACCAGGGTAGCATCTCTTAAGTTGCATCAAGATGGCTAATTTAAACACAATCCTCTTCTAAAATAATGTGTCTTGCTGGCATACAGCAAAGGCTCATTCTTCAAGTTCTCCACAAGAGAATGCCCTCTGAGTGAGCTTTCCTACCTACTAATGACGAGTCACATAGGTAAAGCTACTTGTGTATAAGGGTTCTTGTGACTGCTGGGCTGATCTAAATGGATGCACAATTATATGATTAAATACAACAACATTTTTGACTAACTACATATAATTCTGGCTGTCACTCAGAATTCAGTTGCATTAGATGAGTCAATAAATGACTGAGGCAGCCTGGGATCTGTCCTATACAGACCTTAGGGAATACTGCACATACTGAACTAAATCACGTATCTTAGATGCAAATGGAGAAGCTTTACAAAGGAATTAATCTATACTCATCTTTTACAATGTCTGAAATCCCCTTCTGTTTGCTTGTATTTTTGATCATCAATACATACTGACAAACAAATACTACTCCATGTGTAGGTGCTTCTCTCTATAAGCAGACAGGGTGCATGCAGTTTAGCCTATGTTAAAAAAAGGCCAGTATATAAAAGTCTGTCTGTCCTGAATGGTCTAGTCTGGCTTCACACAACTAGTTAAAACCTTTTTTTTTTTCCCATCTACCCATAAAACAGTGCCTCCAAAGAGACTTTCCTGCTGTAAGTCTCCCAGGAGCCACATCAGCTGCACTCAGTTTATCAGTCCAGATTCGACCTCTGGCTCTTACCACGATGCATCTAGTAGCAGAGGGTATGTACACTCCAACTACTGATCACAGAGCAGGCATAGTTTAGCTTATATCATGCCCTGATCTGTTTTAACATAATGCATGGATACGTGTCTGGGGGTGTGGATGAACCGTTTCCCTTTCTCTTCTCTTTCCACACGCACATGGGATAAACCTGCTCTGGTTTTGCAAACCTGTGCTGACACATTCAAATACACATTCCTGAATGGAGGTCACAGAATCACAGAGTCACAGAATAGGGACCTCAAAAGATCATCCAGTCCAAACCCCCTGCCCGAGCAGGATCACCTAGATTAAACCACACAGGAACGTGTCCAGATTAGTCCTGAATGTCTCCAGAGAAGGAGACTCCACATCCTCTCTGGGCAGCCTGTGCCAGTGATCTGTCACCCTCACAGGGAAATAGTTTCTCCTTATACTAAGATGGAACTTTCTATGTTCCAGCTTGGAACCATTTCCCCTTGTTCTAAATGAGGTCAAAGTAGGGCAACACATTAAACATTTTAGATATGTGCCTTGTCAGCACGAGTCACAGGATGAACAACCAACATAGACCATACATCAGAACTTCCTCGTGTCCATTCTGGCAATGGGGTACGCTCCTATGCCTACATGAGGAATGGGAGAGATGCTGGCTTATGAATCACAGAATCATAGAATGGCTACAGTTGGAAGGGACTCCCAGAGGTCCTCTAGTCCAACCCCCCTGCAAGAAGCAGGGACACC
>VXBZ01012313.1:37933-52209 GCA_013399135.1 Heliornis fulica
TCATCCACCAGCACTCCCAAGTCCTTCTCCTCAGGGCTGCTGTGGAGCCACTCTCCGCCCAGTCTGGAGTTGTGCCTGGGATTGCCCCGACCAAGATGCAGGACCTTGCACTTGGCCTGGTTGAACCTCAAGAAGTTCTGAAGGTTGTTCATAAGAGGACCCCACAGGTAGTCAGCAACACTCTCTGCTGCTGTTAACCAGTGTGTTTTCTCACTGTTACCCCAGATGAAAGGGTTAGTTCTGCACCTCATCTGTTTGATCGCTGGGCAACGCTTTGGGCCAAAATTACCATCCAAGTAACACAGACCTATTCCACGTGGGCCCTGCTGAGGATCATGTGGAAACGGATCAAAGCTGTATTTGAATCAGCAGCTCAGAAACCAGGAGCAGTCCAGCCCAATCCCAGCTGTGCTCTTTCACAGCAGGTACCTGCTCAAAGGGTTGGGAAGGCACGTGATAAATGAAACATCGGTCTCGTGGGCTCCACACCGCGTTTCTGAGATTGCCATTTGTCCACACCCCCAGAGCTACCTCATGCCTCTGGAAGGAGCATGCACAGAGCCTTCCACCCAAACCCTCCCACTCCCCAGCTACCTCCTTTATGCTGCCCTTCTGAGTACAGGAGAAACAAGCTTTTGTTTTTTTAATTTGACTAAACTTGGGGTCAAATCCTGCTTGCTGTTACTCTGGAACAAACCCAGAATGACTCCAGATTTACAGTGGTACAAGTGAGAAGTAAATTATGCCCTGAAAAATTGTTTTAAAAGTCTTTCAGACACCTAAACAGATGGATAAATCAAGCACAGACTCTCAGGTCAACCTCTACCAGAAGGAATCTCTCATCTGACTTAAGGCAGAAGTAAGATGCTGTGATAGCAGCTAACAATAGAGAGGAGATACAGTACAGGGAGGGGAATATTTTTCCTTACCAAACTCACTTGATTTAATACAAGGCATGCAAAATTAATGATGGCTTTGAGTGATACCTGTATGTTTTATAGGTTTATAAATTGGTTGTAGTAAAATCTTATACATCTTATATCACTAGGTATTGTTTCAGCCTATTACAGGAGATATCTATCTAGAGTTGACTGAATTGTATTAATCTGATCCTAGTTTAATGATGCCTTAACATTTTTATGGGAGAATTTAATGTTTGCAATATCCATGTTCCTTATTTGAAAGTGTGACTTATAGGTTCTCATCTTCCTTAAATTATGAAATCCTTCAGCTAATAAAGGAAAATGATTATGGTTTGCAAAAAAGGCAAAGTCATTTAACAATCCATATAACTGTCTATTGTAGGTCTTTGCATAATAATTGTAATTTAGCTATTAGGAGTTCTAAAGGCAGTTATCAGTCATATGCTGCAATTCTGAGGAATAAGGGAAAACTCAAATTATTTAAGGGCTTTGTACTTTCCAATGGGAGAAAAAAAAAATCCAGCAGAAATCAATAATACTTTTAGCAATGAAAAAGCCTATTCTACTGAAATAACCAGCTGTTGATGGCAATTTTTCTAACCATCCAATATTAAAATTTTTAGCTTTCCTCCATCTCACTGACACAAAATTATCTTAATTTTGTACAGGTACTTCTATAAGCCAGGAAATCCAAGTCAGAAATGGAACCTGCCATTCTTGATTTCCAAGATTTTCCATTTTCACCCTAGGTACATGAAAAGCAATGATCAAATAAATCAGACTGTAAACCTGGTGATATTTTTTTTTCAAGTTTTTCAACTTGAAATGACTATCAGAAGTTGACTTCCTAGTTAGGGTATATCTTGACAGACACCTTCACTGATGAGGAAGCTGCACACTTGAACCCAGCTTAGCTAACTGCATTTGATTTTGCATTTCTTGTACTATGGTTACAGTGATGAGGTTCTCCTTAAATAACCCACTTCCCCCAACTGGTGGCTGTCCCCAGTAAGAGCTGTACTAGTGAGGTGGTCATCTGGAGGAGGTGGCCACCCTCATCTCAGTCCTCATGAAGATTACATAGGAAGGCATGTGTCTACATATAAGGTAAGAACATGAGTAGGAATGGCCAGTATACACTCACCAAGGAAAAAATAGTTCCTGACCAGCCTGATCACTTTTTTAATGATGAAATTAGCATCTATGTAGATGCAGGCAGAGCAGATGTAATTTACCTTGAATTTTGTAAGGCTTTTATGCATTCCAAAGCAGAGAAGGACTTGATGGGATGGCTATGGAAAATTGTCTTGATGGTCAGGCTCAAAGGACAGTGCTCAGTGTCAGTCTCAGTGATTCAAAGTCTAACCAGTGCTGGCTCCAAGGGGTATTTGTCAGGGGCTGATACTGGGGCTGACACTATGTAGCCCCTGCAACAGGAGAGACCCCACCCTCACCAAGTTTGTGAATGACACTGAGTGTTGAGACAGGGTTGAGACACTGTGAGGCTGCCATTCAGAGACACACCTATTAAGAGAGAGACAACCCAGAGAAGTGGGCTAACAAGGAACCTTCATGACTTTCACATTGATGTGATGTCTAGGACACAGCATCATACAGCAGTCTGGGCTGAGCAGGTGACAGGGTAGCTCTGCAGAAGAGGAGTTGGTGGCCCTAATGTACAAGTTGGACACGAGCCAGCAGTGCACTCTTGTCTTGACAACTGCATCCTAGAGACTGTATGAACACAGTGAACAGATTAAGGCTAGAACAGGTTGCTTTCTACCTGACATGTGTGTGGCTTCTGGAAGTCAGTGCAGCTTCTGGCCCTCCAGTGCAAGAGAAACTGGCTGGAGTGAGTTCATCACAGGGCTATGAAGCTGGTTAGTTCTCTGGAGCACATTATCAGCGAGCAGAGGCTGGGGAAACTGAGTTAACGTAGCCTAGAGAAGATTCAGGTGGGATTTAATTGCCCATTTCAGCTACCTGAAATGGTGGTGGCTACAGAGAAGACAGAACCAGCTTCTTCTCAGAGAAGCACAGAAAAAGGACATGGGTCACCAGATGCAAGTGGCAGTAAGGGAAATTCCCACTGGATAGAAATAAATAATTTACCAATAAGAGTGGTTAAGTATTGAAACAAGTTTCCCAGAACTGCTGTGAGACCTCTGTCCTTGGAGATATTCAAAATGCTGACTGTAAAATGCTCCTGCCTTGACTGGAACAGGGATTGGACTACATGACTTCCAGGTCTCCAGTCCAACCATATGATCCTGTGACATCCAGCCTTCCCTTGCTCAGCTCTGAGAACTGCCATTGAAACAGCACAACTTGTGAGATCTGAGCTAGTGGGAAAATTCTGCCTGTCTAAAGAAAGCCAGAGAGCCAGAAGGATACTTTCTGTCCACCACCTGGTTGGACAATACCGATAACCACTGGAGAGTCCATAAGAACAGTCACAGACATGTGTCTGGTCATATGATGGCTACAAACTTCCCCCTCTCCCTTGCAACCTCCTGTCACAAGGATATTTATAAACAATTTCACTTCACTCTTAATGAAAGTTAAGACAACTAAATGAGAGTGTTTAACAAGTAAGAAAATAAGAATAGCTAGAATACAAATTGTTACATGATATTCAAACCCCTTTGTGATGGGATAACTCTGCCTCTATCTATGACATTTGTCTTCTAAACACAGTCTTGTCCCACTCCACTTACATGTGGTATACAGCACATTTCTGTAGCAGACTCAAGACACAAAATTGACAGGTATGCCAGGTACACAGCTACCAACAGGCACTGCAGCATGCAGCATGTAGAAAGAATGCAAATCCTGACATTCCCAACTACCTCTAACACAAAGCACCATCTAACAGACCAAAATATACACTAACAAAAACGTATTTTGAGTACCTCCTTTGCAGTCTATATTTACTATAGCCCTAACTATCTGTTGTCAGTAAATGCTGACCACCTTGCACACCAATTGATTTTTGCAGTGACAGGATCCATTCTTTAGATGGATCTGCAGAACATGCCGAGAAAACAAGCAGTAATGGCCTGATGGAAAATGCATTACTTCTGTGAATTGCTCATCTTTAATTCACTTAAAATAGGTGTAAAGCACACAGGCAAGTTAGAAAGAGAAGAGGTGCCAAGTTAGTAAAGGTGAAGACAAAAATAAGCCATTTTCATGCATCCTGTGAATGTCAACTCCCTCGAGAAGTGGCTTGGAAGAGTCATTTAGTTTCTTAACTCGTAATTATTTCACTTACTGTTACAAAAGGTTCTGATCTATCTCTTCAAATGGATACTCTCTGCTTAGAAATCCAGCAACTTCTTTAGGAAAATATTCTGCATGTCATGTGTCCTTAAAAAAGCCCAAACATGAAAAACACCACTCCCAACCCCCAAAAAAAAAAAACCAAAACTTTTCACTTCAATTTAAACTATTTAAACGAGCCCAGATAACGCTCTCTGTGTGGGTACTAAGAAGCAAAACAGTTTCTAAGGAAAGCCTTTGATAACATCATCATTGCAGTTAAAAAAAAAAGCTTTTAAAAGTGTCATCTTTGATTTCAGAAAGGCTGTTCTCAGTGGCTCCCTAAAGTGTATTAGCCCATGTGGCAGCCAAGGAGTTCCTGTAGGATCCTCAGACAACTTAAATCTACACAAAGTCCTCAGGTGCCCAGCAGGTATGACTGGGACACAGACTCTTCCACCCACCAGTTGTTTCTGAGAGGAGCCTTCCAAACTGCCCTTTGCAGTACTCATTTTTTCTAAGCCTCTGTTCACCTGCATTATCCTTGTTGCTTTGAATCTCATGTATTTTCTCTCAATAGCCAGCAGCACTCTTCCCAGCAAAGATGTCAGCAATAAAGAAATTAGGAATTAGCACATCACACATCATTTGGGTGGCACAACAGCTTCATCTGGGTGGCACAACAGCTAGAGAAGGTGTTATGCAAAGTTTAGGTGGTGAGAGACTTGATCCCAACATGTTGGAATCACTGAAAAATCTCTTGACTGGCATCAAGGTGCTGGGCATTGGCTTGAATTATCTTCAGTTCAGTGAAGGGACACAAAAAGCATTTCCTTCTACTTTATGGAAAACTGTATGTTTTTTCTGGTGAAGCTTTCCATTAGTGACCTTTGAGTAATTTATGGTAAACAGTGTTGAGTTTTATTTTTACCTTATTTACAACATAATAAGTACATAGAGAGAACTCCTGAACAAGCACCTTAAACCCCAACTATTCTATGATCCAGGCTAATATAATACCCCATTGGAAGCTGATTAGTTAGTTATGCCATAAAGCTCCTTTTAAATATGACTAGTAAGAAACTGGGCTATTAATAACAATTATTGCAAATGTCACTGATTTCAGATTATAAAACTTAATAGACTATCACCATTAAAACATGTGCTCTCCATAATTACACTGTGTACCAACTTGTGCTTGATTCTGCCTCTGTGAATCACTTCAATACTCCTTCCCAAGCTTTTCTTTAAAGACAAAACAGGTGTTTCATAGGCAGTTGGGGACAAGTTTAAAGAAAAAACCCTTTTTCTGCTCAGGGCTTCAGGACAGAAACAGAAGAGGAATCTAAATATTTTCCTCATTGTAAACACCCGTGTTAAGCCTTGACCTGTGTGCTTGCCTTCAGCAGCCAATTTCTAGGAAGCAAAGCACAAAGCATTTTATGAGTGACATCTTGACTGGTTCTTGTGTTTCTACAGAGTGATCTTAGGGTAATGAAGTCTTAAAGTTGGGTAGACCAAAAATGCAGGATAGCTCTGGCATATGAGCTACATTTCATTTCAAATCACAGCAAGCAGATGTGTAATTGGCCTGATGAGGTTCTCTCAGCTGACCCTTTCTCTGCTCCCTAGTTCTTCCTTCCAGCTTCCTCTGAGTGTCACAGGTGGGTAGGTAAAGGTGAGCTAAAACACAACATGAGAATGTTTAATGATGGACTCAATGCTTATCCTGATTTCAAACACACAGTGGCTCCTGCAGAGCAAAGTGCTACAACAGCAAGAATTTTTTTCTCTGCTTTCTGACTATCCTACAGAATAAATACTCAGAAGGTCTAAGTAATGGGCAGGGAGAGAGATGTGGAGAATAAATCCTTAAGAGGTCCAGCAATGGGCAGGGAGAGAGATGTGGAGAATAAATCCTTAAGAGGTCCAGCAATGGGCAGGGAGATGTGGGGAAATATGTGCTGTTAGATTGTAGATCTGGGTTCTGGAAAGCAGGAAACAGAGTTTTTACACAGAAATATGTGTTTCAGAACACCCAAATATGCAGAGCCCTAGCACCTCACTTTGCAAGTCTTTTATGGAAAGGAGGATTAGCTGCTGTAAAAACATAACAGAGAATCTCTGGTAGCTCTATGCCTCAGTTTCCTGGTTTGCAAAAAATCTGCCTGCTACTTCAAATGTCTCTTTAAATAAGGCTTGGAAATGTTCAGCCTAAAACATGCCATGCCTCATGTATATGAACACTTGCCATATTATTACTCACAAAATTGGAAAGTTGTTAATATAAAATAAATGAGGCTCAAAATTATGCTATAAAGCCCGAAATACCTAAAACCAAAGTGACATTTTAACATGGAACAGACGCATTTACAATGAGCAAAGCATCTAGAAATCAATCCAAGGGGCCTTTAAGTAAATAGCTGAGTTTGTCAATTTAGAACATTAGTGCACCTAGCAAATCATAGCTGCTAATGTCAACATATCATCCTAGTGCAGGGGACATACAACAATAAATGAGATGGTAAATATTTTCTGAGGAGAGGTCAATATTTGCTGTGCTTGATGCTGTTTAATTCCTCAAATCCATTAATGCTTAAATGGCCAGAATTCAGGGGTGCTCTGAAGCCCTTGCAGCTTCCTACTGACTGGGGTTGGAGCTCGAGTGCAGAGCAGAAGGGAGGCCCCCAACCTGTCTCACACTACATGCATGCCCAGTTTTAAATCCCAGGTTATTAATGTCAAAATTAACCCCTTGTAGAAAGGGTCAAGACATTTCAGATATCTTCTGGGAGTTTGGGAGTTTACTTACAGTCACCTTTCCTGTAGAATTTATGGTGGATCACCTCCCTTCACAGGCAGGAACTTTACTTGAACATCAGAGATTAATTCTATGTGCTGATAAGGTCACTAGATAAGAACATTTATAGTTTTTTTGTTTGTGTGGGTGGTTGCTTTTTCTTTAGAGAGAGGTTATCTTTGAAGTTCCTGCCTGTAGAAATGTATATGGAATTGAAACAAAACCTGTGACTATGTTATCTGGATATTATGTGTCATCTTGCTTTTCAGCTGTTTCATGGGGCTAGGGACATTATTATCTCCAGTATTAATTTAATACAACTTCCAGGACACTGGCATCACTAAGGAAATGAGAAGGAACAAGGTCTCCCAAGCCACATATTCCAATCCACACCCAAATGTCAAGCACCTCAAATTATCAGCAGGTTTGTATTTACAAGTGTGAGCTCACATCCATTTTATAACCTGCAGCAATCTGTTACACAAGCCAAAGAAATTTAGACTTTCAGCTTTTTTTCTTCAGGTAGTTTTTCTTCTTCCACTCCAATACAGTTACTAATCATAAAAAGACATGAAACCCCACCAGTTATACCTAATTAGTAAGTCAGATCTTCAGAAAGCTGGTGATTACAACGTGTCTGCTTTTTATTTAGGGGTGGGGGGGTGGAGCAGAAGCAGGGGGACAAGGCTGATCTATAGCTTGCTACACCTTTCAGAAGACTGGCTTTGCCAAACACCTGTCCTCTGAAAATCTGTCTCATGCTGCATAATCATTTTCTTCAGTAACTTTAGAAAAATACAGCCCAGTGTCACATATGGAATTCCAACCTCAAGCCCGCCATGTTTCTACAGGTTCACTTGCCAGCTCTACACAGCCCCACTGTGTTCTTCTGAGGTAGTCTCTCTCCACCAGTGAGGAACACCAGGTGTGTCATGGAACAGGGCAGGGTATTTTTCTGACTGATTAAGTGCAGATATGGCTCTAAAGGAAGGAAGATGAGCAGGCCCCTGTGGGCTGCTCTGATGTTCCAGCTTTGTCCCTTCTAGCTGCCGGTGTGTAACAACTCAGACTTCCCACGGGAACTCGGAATCCTTAATACTCACTCCAACAGCTCAACATCATAATCTCCTCAGAGAAGTAAACACACCAAACTGAAACAGCAAGTGTGACCTTGGATAAGCTGCTGCAGCAACCTGTGACAGTTCCTACTCCCTGCCCCTGCCTGTATTTTGCCAGTAGCCCAGCTGGGATGCTCACCTTTAGGTGGCCAGAGCTTGGAGCCTCCTGCCATAAGGGCAGTGCAAGAAGTCACACCTGGCTGAAGGTCCTGCACATGGAAAGCTTCACAAACACCCATTATGGACCTTCTGAACACAGCTTTACCAAAGCTGTGGCAAATCTCTCATGGAACATAAGCACACTGATGTAAAGGTACTGAATTTCCAAACATATCTAGAAATGGAGTGAGGATTTGGCACCAAGGAAATGAAGATTCCTGAACTGAAGAGAGCCAAGACATAACAGTTTAGATGTCTGCCTTTGTGAAATTCTTCATTAGGCTTTAATGTCCATGGAAACATCTGCAGAATTATTGACTTCAGTGCCCAAGTAGGACTGCTTATACTTTTCATCAATACTTTAAATTCTGTGCTAAAAAAATTGTCTCCCTGTGAAGCCCTAAGAAACACTTAAGAAATTTTTTTAAAATACAAATCTGACTGACCATCTTCGATAGTTTTCAAATAAATTAAATTTATTGCATGCTGTCAGCACCAATCCCATGGACCCTACTCCCAATCAATCTTCTCCTTCTACCTCTGGTTATATATAACTTGATATCCACAAACTTTTTTTTTTCTCTCCTCTTAACAAACTGTTTCTGGGAAACAGGCCCTACAGTCAGGATATTTTTCTCCCTCTTTTTGACAGGCCTATACATGAAGATAAGAACCCTGTTGGGATGCTGAATAGACTATCTGTGTACAGTGTTGCTCTAAACATATGGCTCTAAAATTCAGAACAGATATATCATTGGTGAAGTCCAGATAATTGATTCATAAGTCAGCTGCATCAGGCAGGTTTTTTGATGGTATCTTTATAAATAGGTTGGTGCTTTCAAAGTGCCTGATGGTATCTCTCATATTGACATGAAAGGCATTTGGAGGTTGGAATATGCTAGTTATACAACTTGCATTCTCAGTGCAGTTCATGGAGGCTGTCAGCTTCTCAGAACAATGATCCAAATACTTGGTTAAATATATTTTAGGTGTATTTTTAAGTTTTAGTATTTAGTATTTCAGTCTTTTTAGTATCTCACTGAGTTTCATTAAAAAATTTTGAGTTCTAAATGTCTATGTTGTAAAGGAAAAGCATGGCTATTCTTCAAAATTAAAATGAATACAAAGAGTTCATGACTTAAAAAATCACAGAATCATAAGGTTAGAAAAGATCATTAAGATTTTTGAGTCCTACCATAACATTCCTCTCCTAAACCACATCCTTAAGCACCTCATCTACCCATCTTTTAAATACATACTGGGGTGATGACTCAGACACCTCCCTGAGCAGCCTATTCCACTTCCCAACAACTCTTTTGGTGGAGAATTTCTTCTTAACATCTAATCTGAACCTGCCCTGGTCCAGTTTAATGCCATTTCGCCTTTTCCTGTGACCTGCAACTTGGCAGAAGAGACCATCACCCACCTCTCCACAACCTCCTTTCAGAAAATTATAGGTAGTGATATGGTCTCCCCTCAGCATTTTCAGATTAAACAACCCCAGGTCGCTCAGCTGCTCCTCATAGTGTCAAAAGATCACAGTTCAATAAAAAACTCCTGGATTTTAATGTAATATTTTATGCTCTTCTACCTGCCTTTCAGTCTCTGGTTTTCAAAACTCACAAAGAAACAGTTTGTATAACTCAGTAGAAAACAGATCACTTTAGAAACAATGATTTAATGGACCTAAGCATTCTCTACTCTGTGAAATTTTGCACCAAACTGTAGAGACAAAAATTCAACACCACAAACATTTGATGTGGTTCACTCCAAACACATGAAGGTCCCAGTCAACCCACAACAACTTGGTTTACAAGCTTTAAAAGGCAAAGCAAGGTTAACAGCTGAGAGGATCCCCTTAGCTTAGGGAGGAATTGCCTTCCAGGAGTGGTGTGTGCTACACACACAGGCTATTTTGGAAACTCTTACTGATATTTTTCATTTTCAAAGAGGGGATGCCATTGGTAAAACCGATAAGGATTTTTTTTCTTTCTTAAATATAAGCACTTAAATATTGACCACTTTCATGGATGATCTCTCACTGCTGTATATGATTTGCCTATATATACCAGCCACAAGTATCTATCAAAGCTCTCCTGCCAGAAACAAAAGTATTGTAAAGAGGAGGGGATCTAGCACAAAATGAGCTATATTCACATCTCCTGGGTTGATTAACTGAAAAAACTGCACATCTTTAAAAACAAAAATATGTAATTTGCTGGATGCCCTGGCTACTGACATTATATACATCATGTCACTGACAGTTTCAATTATTCCATAACATAAAAAATGAAACACTATCTGGTACACACTGAGACATCTTGCCTAGCACTTTGCATGCATGCAAATGCTCACAAGTATTTCAGACTGTATTAACTGTGAACCTGAAGATACAGTTAAAAAAATTCTCAAGTCCACAGTCCTAGCTAAGTGCTTTAACTTCCCTGCAGACATCCATGTACCCCATAAGAACATGCTAAACATTTACAGAAGCAATACTTAATGAAAATGGCTGGTTTGAAGACCAAGCATCATCTGAAACTCTGCCCTGGTTGATTTTTGTGGTGCTGTCGGGGAACCTCAGCAAATGCTCCAGGTGGAAGTGGGCTGTTGGTCTCCTTTGCTATCATACACAAGCTATACTGACATGATGTGTTCATTGCTCTCTCTTGAGATAAGCTATGAAGATATTTCCCTAATTAAATTCAGCATTATAGTTTGCACAATAAATGGCTGTCAGCTTCCCCGAGAATGACTTATGGTGAGGCTCAGCTGCTGTATCTGTACCTGAAAATGGGGTGAGTGCATTTTGGATGACACCCCTGCTGGCACCGGGACATGATGCAGGGGACAGGCCAGGAATGGTTCCCTCTAAGTGACATGAATGATACCCTGGGTGGTCTGTGGTTTTTTTGAGGGGGACAAGTGAAGGTATGAGCAGATCTGATTATGGATGTAACATTCTGCAAAGTTTTAACCTAATGGGTTGGTCAGTTGCAGGACAAGAATTTTGCTTCAATCCAGGGCCCGTGGTGCCTGGTCTAAATGCTCAAAGGTAAGAACTGCTGGTAACCAAAATTGAATGATTTCTATCATTTGTGCAAAAATACCAACTCAGTTTTGTAGACCACAAAACTGGGAAAGTTACCGTTATTTCAGGAGTGCGGTTTGGACTGGGCAACAAAACCCCAGTGACCACCCCACAGTGGGTGTCATGGGTGGGCACAGAAACCATGACCCCAGGAAGAGGTGGTGTCACAGCCCTGCAGTCCAGTGCCAGCTCAGGGACAGCAGCCCCCAGCATGAACAGGCCCTAGTGGGTTGGCTCAGCCTTCCTTGGCACACTTCTCTCGGTGTCATTTCCCCATCAGTTAAATCTCCCATCCTTGGCCTCACAACGAGGGTAAGGGGGTTCTATGCTGCTGTTTGCAATGAAAATGCTGGTTTTAAATGAACAAACACATCCACAGGTAGCAATTCTTACACTCCACAGTTCACACTGCACCTCATTAATATGTCTCTTTCTAATTGAGAGCTGCAGAGAGTGTGTTTTAACAGGATAAAAGTTAATTTTTCAGAATACTTATAAATGTTACTTATCAAGCAAGCTTGACAAGATTGTATCAAATCTTCTGATTTAATATATTTCTGTTTTCAGTATACACAGTGGGTCAAATCACAGAAACATACATAAACACACACACACAAACATCTTTCCAAGCAGCCTTAACTTGCTATCCAGCTAGCATTTACAATAAGCACAGAAAAACACACAGCTTTTAACTCAAGAGCATCGATGCACTTACTGAAATCTTTTCACAATAAGCTGAAACCACTTATGATGTACAGAGCAAACTGCTTAACACATCGGTTCACATTCTTACACCAACCTAGGGGCAGTAAGAGAGGGAAAGTGCTCGGCCACTTGCACTGCAGAGGGTCCCGATGGACTCTCTCTGCACACTCCCAAAAGCTTCCAAAAGTGCCTATCTGGGAACTATTTTCCCCTGCACTCATCGGAGCTGATTTTTCCCAGGTGAACATCCCATCAGGGAAACACTTTAGGGTCAAAACCTGTGCATGAAACAGAACAAGTGCTGCGATGCTGCATGCTGCTGCTAGAGAGGGATGGAGAGCAGCTCCAAACCCCTCTGCTCTTCCCAGCAACGAGCAGGTCCCTTTGTTTGCCATCTGAAACGCTTTCCCCTGCCTTGCAAACACTTTAGAAGTAAGTCCATCTCTTCAAACCTCCATTTAAAAGGATTATGTGCAGAGCTGAAGGCAGGCAGGAGTGCTGAGCCCTAGCATTCAGCTTCCCCAGCGGGGGGTCGGATCCAGCCTAGCAGTGAATTTAAATGGACTCTCCATTTTCATAGAAACAATAAAGAGGAGTGAGGCAGAGACAGAAATTTTATTTATACAGATAGGAACTAGATGAGAAGGCAACTAAATGGGAATAGGCAGCTGAAGAAAATAAGACTTGAAGGACAGACCAGAAGATTTTAAAGGTTTAGGCCTCCTCTGCAGCGTGAGTTTACATCTTTTGCACCTTATGCCATCGAGACAGCTGAGTGGAGCTGAGGACAGCTGATTTATATTCTGTTTTCTCAGTGCCTTGTAGATTTATTTTTTTTTCCTCCAATAGCTCTTGCTCAGCACTTTTAAATATTTTAAACCAAATTCACCCAGCAAATCTTTAACCACCCCAAGACCTTGAAACAAGGCCAAAGTCCCAAATCCAGATGATACTAGTATGGAAGAGTAGGAAACATTGAAGTTTTGTGTACTACTGCTTTCTCAACTCTCAGTTTTAAATTTGTACTTCAATGATAACTGTGCACTTATCTTCCAGAAGGGCCACAGGCTCCTAGAGGTTATGATTTACACATTTTGAAGAAGTCTCTTTTGCACCCATGATTATCAGTGGGCAGATGGAGTACCTACCCTAAGGCAGCAACACAGCACCTCTGTGACACGCTACAGCTTTGGACACATAGAACAACTCCCCTCTACAAGTCAGTGCCCATCAGCCAACATCTTGGCAGCCCATTTGACCCACCTCCATGCTACCAAACCCATCTCTCTGATGGGGGAGGATATTAGGGGTAAACGTGTGTCTTAGTGAGGGCTTTGCATATAGCAAAACCCATTCCTTTTATTTTGGAAAACACTATATAAAGAAGGGTTAATCATCTCACCTCCTTTGTCTGTTGTGCAGTCCAGTTCCTTTTTCCTTCCAACCTTCTCTCCTTTCTTTGCCTGTCCCTCAGATCCTGAGCTGTTGCTTCACCCCATCAAAAGAAGAAGAAATATTTCCATTTCTTCCAGTGTTGTTACTATTGTATTCCCAATCTTTTGGATCTCTTTGTTTGTGGCCTGCTCAGCCAGGGCCCCCAGGGATACACACTGTTATCTCTGTGGTCTGTGGTATCTCTTCTGAACTTATGCAGCTTGTATTCACACAAGTTCCTGTGTGAAACTTTTCACTTCAGCATCCAAAGGACTGGAAACCCTTTGGGTCACTAAGACTTGAATTTAGAGCACGCCTCTGGTCAGATTTTTTTCTGTTCCTTACATCTGCTCATCCATCTAACAGAGAACTTCTCTACACTCTCTATCAACCTCTCTAAGAATTAAAAGTATCAGATGAAATGGAAGCCAATTCCAAGTTTGTTTCTGTCCCACTCTCCCACCTTCCAAACTCTGGATAAGGATTCAGAGTCAGAAAAAGCAACACGAAAAACATCATGTTGCAACTCAGACCACTGGTCCAAGTCTTGATCCAAGCTCAACTGACTTCATCTCACAAGTCTGACATGCCACTGCTAGAGCTATGATTTACCAAGGCACACATTTTTTTCTCCTCTGCACCTTATTGTACTTCTAGGACTACATAATAATACCTGAGTGCCTCACAGTCTATAATGCATTTAATCCTAATGACATCTCTGTGAGGGATGGCAGTGCCATAATTTTCATTTCATAGATGGCTAACTGGGGCACATTACAGGCTAG
>VXBZ01012316.1:30045-52522 GCA_013399135.1 Heliornis fulica
TGGACACAATACTCCAGGTGAGGTCTCACCAGAGCAGAGTAGAGGGGGAGGAGGACCTCTCTTGACCTACTGGCCATACCCCTTTCTAATACACCTCAGGATGCCACTGGCCTTCCTGGCCATGAGGTTACACTGCTGGCTCATGGGCATCCTGCTGTTCACCAGGACCCCCAGGTCCCTCTCACCTGCACTGCTCTCCAACAGGCCAGTCCTGTTCCTGGTTTTCAGCCATCCAGCTGAAGAGTGACAAGCACAATGACCCATCTGTTTGTAAGATCTACAGACCAACACTGCACAGTATGAAAATAACCAAGGAACTATGGAACAAGTACTCAAACTTTCAACAGGACAGAGATGATGTGTGATGTCACTTTATCACAACTTTTGTATGGCTCCAATGAGAGAAATGGCACAAGAATTATCTATTTACTTGCTGTCCTCGAGGACTATACTATGCTATACAGTCAAATGAAAGACAAGCACCAGCAGCCCAACAATAAACTACTTTCTAGCAGGCATCATACAGAACTCGCTGTATCAGACTGCAGTCTACAGGAAAATTTATGAAGCTGAAATAATAAGTTTCATTAGTAAGACACATGGCGATATCACAGAATTGTAGGGGTTAGAAGGGACTTGGGAGATCCAGTCCAACACCCCTACCTGATATTGATACTTAAAGCTAGGATGGTGCCTCACTGAGATGACAAGTCAAAAAAAAAACATGAAAAATTTCTAAACAAACCTGCTGGAGCTACGGGATCTTCTTGAAGAGCTATAGCTTCTTGGGGGTGTTCTGGATCTCTTATCTTTCTTCTTTTTATCATCTCTCTCTTTTTCTCGGTCCTTCTCTTTATCCCCATCTTTTTCCTTTTCTCTGTCCTTATCTTTGTCCCCTCCTCTGTCCTTGTCTCCCTCCTTGTCCTTGATCTTCTCTCTGTCTTTCTCTCCTTCTTTCTCACTATCTTCTCTTTCTTTGTTCTGGTCTACCTCTTCCCTGTCTTTTTCCTTCTCTTTATCTTTTTCCTTTTCCCTGTCCCTATCTTTATCCTTATCCTTGTCTCTGTCCCTATCCTTGTCTTTGTCTCTAACTCTCTCTCGATCTTTGTTTCGCTCTTTATCTCTTTCCCTCTCCTTGTCCTTCTCTCTGTTTCTCTCTTTATCTCGCTCTCTTTCCCTGTCCTTGTCTCGGTCTCTCTCCTTCTCCTTGTCTCGGTCTCTCTCCTTTTCTTTGGCCTTTTCTTTTTCCTTGATCTTTTCCTTGTCTCTTTTCTTGTCCCTGTGAAAAGTCAAACACAAATCCATTAACTCAACTTTGAACTTACCAGTGAAAATGTCAACTAACTCTGTAACATACATTAATTGCTCAAGGTAATGTATGCATCTCTGTCGAAAAATAGTAATTATTCAGTATTTTAATCTTCCACCCCAGTTCAGCATGACCAACTTCAAGAAGGAGAGGCCAAAATGAAATCAAACTGTGATCTTCACAGTGGTGTTACTACACTTCGAGAATGTGTCTCTAACTCACAGTGGTGTTTTTTATTTTTTTTTTCAGGAGCAAGACCAACTCTACCAACTATAAATCCATTCCTTACTAAAACTGTGTCTGCATAAAACGGATTGCAGATTAACCACCCCACATGAGTAATGACAACTGACAAAAGTGTTTATTCTATAGTCTTCTCTCTCTCACAGTTGTTTTGGAACTGCCTGCAAGTCCAACAGTTTGGTACAGAATTATTTGCAAGTGCAAGACTCCATCATTCTTTTCTAGCAGAGACACGGGTCTTGGACCTTGCCTTAAGACAGATGAAAATCAAAGAAGCAAGAGGAGAAAGCACATGAGCTGAGGTTTATTAGCAGGTCTTTAGAGAACCAGGCGTATGGAATTTTTTTTGTATCTATTAGTATTGGTGCCTACACTGGGATTTTTAAATTCTCAAATAGACTACTTCACACATAAAAAAACTAAGCACAGCCTCCACCTTTCACTCACAGAAGAACTGTTTGGCAGCATCTTCTTCTCAACTGCTAACAAACAGTAGGCTGTTTATGTTGTGTGACCTGACAACTTGGTTTTCATAAGGTTTTTGCAAATAGTTCTTTAGAAGTCTCAGAGAAAGAATGTAAGATCATGAAGATGAAACAGCACACAAGCCCTTCAATAGTAAGGTCTCACAAAAACCTAAGAAAAGTGTCTTCCAGTTAATTTATCAGAGAGATTTCAGAGAACTTGCTCATTCCACTAAGCAGGTATGTAAAGAAGCTCAGGTAACAGCAACAGAAAATCAAAAAGTTCCATCAATAAAGCCCAGATAGCTATGTAGTCTACTACTGTTTCTACTGAGGTCCACGGATCTCTTTCTAACAAAACTTTTCTCAAAAAAAAAAAAAAAAAAAGGGAAGACTTCAGAGGAAACTGCACAACCTAAGGATGAAGCTCCCTTTAAGCAAGGCATGGGAATTACAGGGATGAAACAAAAAGACTTCTGTTCATGAAGCTACTTTCATAGACAGTTTTGTGAATATTCAGTACTTCACCCTCAGAAAATGATGTTATCATCTTGCTAGAATTTCAAAGTTCAGTAATTATCAGATTAAAAAAAGTTAACAGACCAGGTAAAATATAGATACTGAAATACATAAATGCCATGTAACAGACACATACATTTGCACCCACAGCAGTGAATGGCCAAGACAAGTTAGCCAAAGGCAAAGAAGAAAAGCTTATGCACAGGAACTTTATACAATGTTCTTAGAATACAGCATCAAATTCAGCCTGAATCAAACCTTCTCAACAAACCGGGGTCAAACAAGCAGCATCCACTTCTTCTTGTAGGTTGCACGGGCAACCTACAAGAAAATGTACTCCACCCCAGCCAAAACCAGTACGTTCAGCATTAAAATTTACTTTCTATACAGTTTACTTTTCGGTATTTTGTCTCAGAGACAAAGCTTAGAGACCGGATAAAGCATTTAGAGATTCCATCCTTTACCATCAATTTTAATGTTTGTTAATTTTTTTTCAAAAACTCTGTACTGCATGTGAAGAAGAAGACTCTATCACTTCAGAGGAATGTAACTCACCGAGAATGAGAGCGACTTCTTGATTTCCGTCTTTCTCTAGATCTAGACCGTTTTTTCAGGGGACTTCTGGATCTGCGCCTGTCCTTGTGTCTTGAGAGTGATCTGTTGCCAGATCTACTTCTATATGAATAACCCCAGAAGAAAAATATTTTATTATTGAAAAACATTTTAATTATTGAAAATTCATAAAAATGGTCAACCAACAAAGGAAAAACCCATATATCTTGCCTCACTACACAGTATTATTTAAAGAGTTACGAGTCAGTAACATACTGCCTTACCAGCATTTTTGCAAAGACGGGTACTTTACACCTGGGTGCAAATATCCTCCATTGAAACAATGCACCTCTAAACAGTATCCTCATTTCCTAACATCCTCCATGAACAACCAGGAAAATACAAATTCATGTCATTCGAGGACAGCTGTCCTTACTAGCTTACAGCACAAAAAATCTACTATAGCAAATTTCTACCATCTGTAGAAATCTTTACTGTCTGTAAAAAAAAAATTGAATATATTTGTTTCTTTTTCAGTCATAGTCACTTAATTCCAGTCTTAAGTCTCTGAAGATGGCTTTAACTGGTCTCTCTTTATTTTGCTCTCCAGCCTTACAACTTAAATGAACTTTAAAAAACCAAACCAAAACAAAGCAAAACAAATGAAAAATACTATTTATATCTATATATAATACTATTTAGTCAAGTTCCTACAGTTAAAAGGGTGGTTATAGTAAGGATTTTTAGTATGGATTTCAACTGTAAGAATTCTCAAGGAAAGGATTGAACATTTACTACATGAAAAATATGAAATGCAAATTATATTCAGATACTCTAAGAAAAATTCAATTAAAGACTTCTGATAAACACATAAATTAGCTTCAGATTTAATGAAAATGAGACTTCTGAAAGTTCCTATATTCTTTTTCTTCCCAAAATATTCCCTATTTCTGGAAGATCAAACTCCCCAAAAAAGCAAAAATAAAAAGCTTGAGTTTGATCATTGTTTCAAAAAACTACACCATCACTGAACTCTTTGCCTAAGAGATTAATGTATTATGTTGTTTAACTTACCAAAGGCCATGTATGTATATTATGCAATACAACCTGAAGAACAGGGAGGTACAAAAAATAACACGTTCACCTGTCTTCCGCAGCTCAAGACATACAGAGTAAAATATACAAAGACAGGAGGCAACCATTTTTTACCTATAGCTTTGCTTCACTTATGAGCATATAAATACAAACTAAATACAAGGCAAATCTATTACAATTGAGATAAAATACAGACCTTGGAACAGATTTTACATAGTAGAGATGAAAGTGTTGAAGTGTTTTATAAAAGCAAACAAGGAAGTAGTAAGTATATTTTTATGGATGAAGTTGCCACAACTGATCAAGACTGGCCTTTTTTCAGCATGTTCTCAAAACTGACAGTAGCTGTGGTGAAGCATATTGAAAAAACACCAAGTAACTGTAACCATCAACAGTTGTTTAAAGCACAGGCTTTCCACAAACTGAAAAACCATGCAAGTGTATCTTTAAAAATCAATTTTGTCTGTTTCAATACAAAATAATCCCAAGATTACTGCAGTGGTATATAAAGGGTTTTGTTTCCAATTTGTGCCGAAAAGAGTGATAATTCAGGAATGTTTTAGTTAATTCATTAATTAGTTGCCTATCACAATAGTATTATGTTTGTTCACATGGCTGTGCTAGGCAAACCTGTAGTTTCTGTACCTGTCCCCTGAAGTGCTGCTTATCACTTCTGGAAGAAGGGTCAGGGTTTCTGCTTTGCTGTACTGTGTGCTACTGACGTAGCATACGGTAAAGATAGTGGGGAGATACATTCTCTTGCTCTTTCACCTCCCCTTATTCATTCAGGCTGGTTACAGCAGCTTTTGAAGATTCTCAATATCCTTGGGATGTTCAAGCCATCACTCTCCTAGTGCTGTCTCTGATTCTGTTTCAGGTCTTGTTAAGGTTACAAAAATGGTTTTAAAAATACAACAGAGATATGCCCTGAGATTGGGTAGTCACAGGTAATAGTATGACATATTGGAGAATATTAGCTGATGTCTAGGGAATTCTCACCTCTAATGGTTTAGAAGTTCACTCCCAAACAACCACAGGGCACTGATAAAAGTGACAGAATACTTGAAAGGAAAAATGCTGCTCCACTTTCCAGCAAGCAGTCCCCCAGACCTGAATGTACCTATGATCCTCTTCAAGCAGACTTCTAAGTAATTTTTAGAAGAAGTGAGGAACAAATACAATGAGCAGAACTAGAGAAGACCTGTATACAGACAAGTAGAATTAAGGGACAACAGGACTGTGTGGATCCAATGGCCCGGCACATCAGCTCCAAAAAAGTACACAGCTCCAGCAGACACCAGTGCACAGCATATACTAATGCCATCAAATCATGAAAGGGCAGAACTAATTTGTGTTTCTGCTGTGACAGGAGTATCCATGAGCTAACTTCTGGAGGCTGAAATAAGTCTAAATGGGCATGAGTGGCAAAAGCACCCCATGTGACTAGCCCAGAGGCTCCATGCATCCTGGGTATTTCAAGGACATAACGGGCTGCAGGTGAGGTGGGTTTCTGGCACAGCTGCGTTGGAGATGGAGCAATCTGAACAGTTGTCTACTTTGCCCTTGTCCTGGAACAAGAGGTGCCATTTGCTACCACAATAGTACACCAATGGCAGTATTGCACCAATCCAGACTGCCTGATTCACATCCGCAAGACGATTCCTCAACTGGAGAGACAGGGAGTGACCAGCAAGCGCACTTGCCCTTTAACAGTCCCATATGGCCAGTGCATAAGCCCAGTGAAAAGTGGAGGCAGGCAGTAGACTTACTGTGGCCTGAAGGAACAGTTGCCCACAGTCAGGCTGTTCTGGGCATGCTGGAACCTCAGTATTAACTGGAGTCAAAGGCAGCCAAGGGGAACACTGGTACTGGTATTGCTAATGCTTTCTTATCTCAATCCCTTTGGCAGCAGAGTGCAGGCCACAGTTTGCTTTCACTTGGAGGGGTGTCAGGTATACACGGAATTGACTGCCCCAGGGGTGGGAAAGCACCACCACTTGCCATGGACTGATCCAGACTTCCCTAGAAAAGGGTTAAGCTTGAGAACACCTACAATACATTTATGACACGGGCAACAGAGTAGAAGGTGAAAGAGAAGAAAATAGTCCAAATCCTTCTGAAAGAAGGTTTTGCCATAAAACATAGAAGTTCAAGGGGCCTGCAGAGAAGATGCAGTTTTTGGGGAGAAAGTGGCAAGACTGGCATTGTCAAACCCAAGAGATGAGATCAACAACATAGCAGATGTCTCCGCCAACTAGTAAAACAAAACCACAAACTTTAAGGACTACGGTTTTCTGGAGAATGTGTATTCCAAGTTACAGTCTGACTGTCCATGCAGTAACTCTTGGACCTGTCGAGGCAGGACCAGCTGTAAAAAAAGTCCTCTACACTGCAGCCAGGGAGAAGGGCCCTACCTGGAGTCTGGAAGAAAACACCAGAGGAGACTCCAGGTCAACCCCTGGGGTTTTGGAGTCGGGGTTACAGAGAATCCAAGCCCCACTACATTCCAACTTAAAAAGAGAAACTGGCAGCACATGAAGGGGTTAGAACTGCTTTGAAGGTGGTTGGTACTGAAGCTCCTTCTGGCACCCTGCCAGTGTCAGGCTGGGCATTGAAAGGGAGGGATCTCCTCTATTCATCATGCAACTGATACCATGTGGAGAAAGTGGGCTGCACCAACATACAGCAGGCCTGAACAGGAAACCCCAGTTGCCCAGGAATTATGGAAGCAGCCATGGCACTTTGCCAGAAGGCAAAGATTTCAGAATGTCACCAAAGGCGGAGGTTACGTGCTGGAGAGGCCCCACGGTATAAAAAACTGTCAAAAAATGAGACTGAATATGCCCTGTTCACTGATTTGTCATAGAATCATTTTTAAGTTGGAAAAGACCTCTAACATCAAGTCCAACTGTCTGTCCAATACCACCATGTCAACTAAACCATGTCCTGGAGTGCCATGTCTATACATTATTTAAACATCTCTAGAGATGGTAACTCCACCACCTCTATAAGCAGCCTCTTCCAATGCCTGACCACTCTTTCAGTAAAGACTTTTTCCTAATATCCAATCTGTCACTGTCCTTGGTTCAGCTACACTGGGAAACAACTAAAAACATCAGTGTGTAACCAGCACTGCTCTCATTCTAAATCCACAGCACTACACTTCCTACTAGAAAAACCAACTCTATCCTAGCCGAAACCAGGGCAGTCACATTGTGGGAAAGCATTGGAGGTGTAAGGCTGCTGCATGGACTCCTACATGAAAAGTCACAGAAACTGATGAAGGGGAGGTGAATCAAACCAGTCTGCAGAGTGAAAGCCATCTAGCTGGCTCTAGATGTCACTGAGAAAAGTGGCCAATGCTCTCTACCCTTGGACCAACTCATGGATGGTAACAAACGGTCTGTGAAGTTTCTGCAGTGGAAGCAGAGCAACTGACAGTGCAAAGGGAAAGCTGTCTGGGCTGCCCCAGAGTAGCCAGAAACTGCTGCCTAGCTAGAGAACTTGGTTGTAAAAGTATGTCACATAGATGCCCTTGCACTCAAGCAGTCAGACTATGGAGGAATATCAAAACAACAAGCAAGGTGGATCAAGCTGCTCAGACTGAAGTGGCTCAGGTGGACCTGTACTGGCAATGTAAGGGTGAATTATTTATAACTCAGTGTGCCCATGACACCTCAGGTTAACAAGGAAGAGATGCAACACCTCTTGTGATGTGGCTTGTGATCGGGGTGGACAGGTTATCCATGACCATGTGCTGTAACCAAGCACACCAAATAGTTAAATCCCTCATGGTGTGTTTTAATTGAAAATAATTCTGAAAACATTTAGTATTTATAGGGCGAGAGAATCTGTTTGACAGCAAAGCTCCTGGTTACTCTGATCTGCTCAGTCAGTAATCTTCTCTACAGGAACACTTGCCTTCTAGCTCAAGAAGAAATCTCGGCAACCACCACCGCTCAAAAAAACCCTCAGTATGAACTCTTAGTTCAAAATAAAAACGTACTTACCTGTGTTTGGAGTGTGATCTTTTCCTTCTAGATCGGGATTTTGAACTAGACCTGGATTCTGAACGAGAATGGGAACGAGATCGACCGCCTTTTCTTTCACTGCTCTTTCCAGACTCTGAGAGGAAAAAACCACTTTGCAGTGTAAGCTCAGAACATTTAAAGATCCCAGTTAACAATCTGGCACAAGTGGAATGTACCACATACAGTGCAAGGGGCCTACTCTTTGCACATCTTCCTTCTTTGCAAATATCCTTCAGAAACATCCAAGAAAGTCATTGCATATACTCGTTGAGTGCAGCCATCCTGCAGCAGTACACATAAACCAGATAATTATGAAGAGCTAGCTCTATTAAGAATAGGATTTATGTTGCTGCCACAATGCACAACATCACAACATGTTCTCCTCTTGGTCTATTCTTTAATATAATCTCTTTTTTAAATAACCTGAGAAGAATAAATATAGAGGGCATAATTTTGAAAGCAAGCATAAATGTAAATATTAATTAGTACTTTCTATGCTTTTAGATATTTCAATCACTATGCGAATGCTGAACTTTTATTCCTGTATCCTTTTTTTTTGTGGGAGAAAGGGGTAGAGAAAAGAGGGTGAAGTTTGATCCAGAGGCAGGGAAGTCAACAAAAACCTTAACAGTGACCTCATCAGAATTTGGTTCAGACTCTGAAAGTTTGATATTCTATTGAACATTGCAGAAATGTTAGAACTATTTTTCTTCCAATCCTAAAAAATCAACTGAAAATAACCATTCTCCCCAAAAAAGCTATCAAGACTCTGCAATACCTAACCTATGTAAGGCAGTATCTGTGCTTGTTAATAGTAAAAAGGAAAAAATCCAGCCAATGAAAAGAAAAAGGAAGATCTCAACTGCAAGATTAAAAAGTTCAGAAGTATTTTATGTTGTGGTTTTGCAATCAGTTAAAGTCAGCATAAATCAGAAATGAAATCTCTGTCTAATGTTTCAACCCACCAACACTTTCCTCTCTGAACTGTTACCTCAGTGTTTACAGGGATCAGGAAACCAATCTGGATGAAAATAAAAAAAGTACATTACAATATATAAGTTTTATCTCAGATTCATTCTCTGATCCTGTTCGCTATGAGGATGTAGTCTAGAGCCAGCATGAAAAACATAGTTCAGTGACAAAATTAACCTGCTGCAGATAAGGAAAGCATAATGTTCACACTAGCTCCCTATGATCATGAAACAACAACATTAATGGATATGGCTACAGGAGAACCAAACAATATACAAAGCATTTTCATCTAATTTTTTTTTAATATTTTAAACTTAAAAAGCACCAACATGAGGTATTTAGCATTAACTTTGTGGGTTTTTTTTAAACATTGTTGAGTATGTATCAGAGTATGTATCTGAAAAAAAAATAAAAAGACAGACAAGATGAAATGTCAGCTTCATTCCACTTCTTTGATGCCTGAACATAATTTTGATTACCATCTGATCACATATTGCTCATTTCTGAATACTCTCTTCCTGTGTTTGAAAACACTCTTAAAAGTTTGTGCAGAGATACACTTACAACGTGTCTGTTAGGTCACAAATGTAATACACCTACCTGGCTCAATAGCTGCAGATATGAAAGACTGGGCTTCTCTTACTCTCTTCATCACTTCTTCCAGTTCCTTGGCAGCAGCTTGTGGTGTCATTTCAGGAGGCTTCACTATTGCATTATTGGAGTGATTTATTCTAAATTAAGAAAAAATAAAACCTTTAACTCCTAAACACTTGAAACTGAAAACGAAAAACAACTAAGGATGGAAAACACCTCAATAGCCTTGTACGACTGCGAAGTTCAAAGTTCAGCAAAACTACACATTTGTCGTAACACTCACTTGTTCTGTCTGAAATGTCTTATTGTTTTCAAATCTTATCACTTTTACATATATGCAGCACAATATTTCTGTGTTAGTATTTTCTAGTGGAAGTCTAGGAATCTAATTCTCTATTTCCCATTAAATCTCTACAATCAATTAATTACACATACACAAAGAAAACTTAATACTAAAGACTGCAGATTCTTTCACTATTATAGCTTCCACTACCTCAAGATTAAATACATTTTACTCGATGCCATCCATATTCTACAAAGAGAAAGTTATGCCCAACCTTGAAATTGGAGTTAATAAAAATGTTCCAGCTTGCTAACAGGTCCTTCTATTTTAAAAATACTTATTACAGCAGTTTGCTACACATCAGTCATAAATATATGGGGACACAAAGAAATCTCATTCAATAATGATATGGATAATTAATTTCTTACTTCAGTGGCCTGTCTCCAAACATAACTCCATTAAAGGCAAGAGCTCGAGGTACCGAATTTTGGTCTGCAAATTCCACAAAAGCAAATCGTGTTGGTTGCGTCTCATCACCTGCCATTCGCACAAATTTGACTTCTCCAACTTGTTTAAAGAATTCAAGCAGCTGATCTGCTGTTGTGGTCTAGAAAGAGTCAAAGAACTCAGATAAAGTAAAATATACAGTGAAAACCACTTATCCAATATAGCAGGTAATCTAAAAGCTACAGATTTTTGAAAGATTTCTCATCAATACTATACAGGTGACATGCGTTTGGCAGTATTACACTTTCAGAGAAGTATTTTTCTTCCATTTGTCAAACAAATATACTAAAATCTAAAAGTGCAACCCCAAGTCCTGAAGTTCTACATTTATGTTAAGAAAGCATTTACATAGGATTATGCACATTTCAGGCAACTTGTCTGAAACAACTGATGAGGAATTTCCTTAGTTATCTGTGTCCAAGCCATCAAGTGTGAATTTTCAACTATTAAAAAAAAAACCTAGAAAATATAACAATTTAGCTTTCATATTTTTACTAGCTTCTAGCTTGTTTTATTTTATCGTGATCAATAGTATTTTAACACTCTAGTAGCTACTCTGACCGTTAAAAAAAACAACCCAAAATAACTGCCAGTCAAAACCAAATAGTTTTTCATTTAATTAACTGCTGAAAAAATAAGTTTCTGAAAGACCTAACTTTCTTGTTTTAGAAACTCAAATGTATTTGTGCTGATTTTGCAAAGTCCACCAAGACATACCATTCCATTTTACTGTACTTAGGTAACTTCACAGTATTGTGGAGAACAGCTACCATGATCTCATAACTTCTGAGACACTGCTCAGATAACACAACCCAGCGGGACACATGATTAGCACAAACCATTCCAAGAATGTTTCTTGAAATAAGAACCAGCATGATTTCTCCGGCATCCTGCCAGAGTGAATTTCACAGTCTGGTCTGATCTGATTGGCACAGGAGTATAAAAAAAGACTGAAATATCACTAGTAACCAAAGAGTTGTGGTGGGGTTTTTTTGTTTTAATTCTTATTGTTATCAACTAACAACTCTTTCATAATCAAGATTAGAATTAGAACCATAGAATCTCCTGAGTTGGAAAGGACCTATAAGGACAATCAATTCCAACTCCAGGTTTCACGCAGGACCAGCCAAACCACAGCATGGGACTGAGTGCATCATCCAGACGTTTCTTGAACTCAGTCAAGCTCAGTGCTGTGATCACTCCCCTGGGGAGCCTGTTCCAGTGCCCAACCACCACAGTAAAGAACATCTTCCTAATATCCAACCTAAAATTCCCCTGTCTCAGCTTTATATCGTTCCCTCGGGTTCTATCACTGGTCTGTACCTTCCATTAGTATTTTCATCACACACACAAAAAAAAACTACCTGGGAATTCAAGTTTCCAACATAGACTGTTCTCCTGATTTCATCAATTTTGGATGGATCCACATTCCCCATAATTGGTGGTTGTGGTATTTCTCCCAGTGCCGTAATGTTAGGGTCCAGTGCTGCTGCTGGTATAGCTCCCAAGGTGCCAAGTGAAACACCAAGCTAGAAAACACAAAAGCGGAGTATGCTTTGCAACCAAGTACTGGTGGGAGATACTTCATTTGTTAATACCTGTCTGCCTTCTGCACTCCTGTAAAGATAAATCCAACTTATATAGGCAATACCTTAAACTTTACGGTCTCACTTGAGCACTTTAAAAAAAACAAAAAACAAACCAAACAAAAATCTACCCATATATAAACTTCTGTAGTTAAGTTTTCTGCAGGCTACTAGTTAACATCTTATCAAAGAAGTCTGTCGAGGGATGTGGCATATCAATCAGAAAACATACAGTCTTTAGTTTCTAATGCTTACAGTCAATCAAATTGAGTAAGATGCCTTCAGATACTGCTAATATTCTTGGGCTTATTTATTCTCTAATAGGGAACATTACGAACAGGTAAAGTACTCTTGGGACAAACACATCATGTAAGGCCAAGATTAATTACAGTAAAAATGCAAAGAATATTAAGTCAATGTTCTTCCAACAACCACAGTCACTTCCTAAATAACAATGACAATACAGTTCTAATTTTTGGACCTGGGAATTGAAATCTCCTCTGGGAAAAATTACTAAAAATGCCACTTAAAAATCACTAATACATTGGTTTGCTAAGCTCCTGATTTGAATTTTGTTTTCTTCACCCAAAGAAGCCTTTCCAGCAAACAAATTTTTCTAACAAGTGTGACTAATTCTCAACAAGCTACCAGTAATTTACATTTTTATTTAGCAAAATAGAAAACTATTTTAACTTGAAATTTTTCCTGAATATGTCACAGCAACCTACTGATGTCAAGAGGTCTACAGAGGCAAAAGTGAACAAAGCAGAAGTAGCAGCACCTAACTCCTATGCTTTCTGTGGTAAAAACACTGTTATGCAAACAGTCAAAACCCCTTTCACAGAGATATCAAGTAAAAATAGCCTAATGCCACATTTTAATATTCCAAAGAATTAGTTCAATCTAACTATTAAGTTTTAACAAATTTTTATGGGGTAGGTAGCACTGCCATTGGACAAAATTAATGGGTCTAGCAAAGAGTAAGAATTAAAACTGTCAAACTGGAATCGTTACTTAACTAATATTCTGTAAAACACTAAACTGAAAGGAAATCTCAGGAAAGGTAGTATCCAAACATCTTGCAATCCACCCTCAAGAGGCACCAGAGCTAAACACTTGCTGATGTAGCATACAAGAAGCCAGCAACCATGGATCAGATAGCTCTTGTTCTCTGAACCCAGAAAAGGCCATCACATATAGAGGCAACCACAAATCAAACAGTGACTGAATTTTACTTACTGTAGTCAAAGGAGTTGGTGTAGGTATAGGAAGCAACCCTGCACCAGGCATCAAGCTTGTCATAGTAGGAGCAGGCGCCAACAGTGAAAGGGCTTTGGCTTCATCTGGGATTTTACCTGAAGAAGCAAATCACAGTGTTATAGAGAGTTGGAACACTACATGGATGTTACTCGTTCTATGATTTTACAGTTACCCTTGCATTTAAAAATGTAATAAATAACAATGAATCTATCTACCAGATCCTTACAAAGAAACAAATAAGAACTTAAGTTTTTCCTTTTACCCTGCTCTACTAGGAAAAACAGAAGTGAGCAAAACTTCAAAGACTAGAAATCTCATTAATGGATTATTATTTTAAAAACTGAATAATGTATACAATTATTTAACACTTTGAGCTATGGGTCACCTGTACCGGAAACTTAATGTTCATGAACCAAACGATATCAAGCATGGACGCTTTCCCAGGGCGGTGTTTTCGCGGTGATCGAAAGTTGTTTTACACATGACAACCGTTCGTGTTGGCTGCATCACTAATAGCACACAGAACATCAGATACAGAAAAGAAGAACATTTTTTAAAGTTTAATCCCCAGAAATGGCAAATAACCAAATCAGTAAAAGAAAAAAAAAAAGAAAAAAGAAAAAAGAAAAAACAAACTATGTGCTAGCTGAAATTTGTGCCTTTTTTATTCCTCTGGCAGTACCTACTTTGGATGTAAAAATTAAAAAAAAATAAATACAGACTACTGAACTACTCTGACTCCACAGAATACATACTACAAGTAAGGTTGGAAGTAAAGGAGAGAAGGACAGAAAAAAATTTAGGTTTGTACTGTCTCAAGTTCTAGGTCACTTTGGTTTACCTGAAACTGATAAACTTCCTTTAATTGTACTGAGATTGAAGAAAATCACAAGTCATCAGCTAATCAAGCTATATTTTTCCAAATATGTATGTATTTCCTATGATTTCCACCAAATCATATTCCCTCTGTAATACTAAAAGTTTATGTAATATCTGATCTGAATTAATGCAGGTTTCATTCAAAGTCAGTCACAATTAGACTGGTAAATGAACTCCCTGAAAATCATAAAAAACCAGAAGATTTAATTGTTAAACAATTACGAGTACAAGTAAATGTATATATTAAATTTGAAATGTAAAATGATTTAAACTGGTACAAATATTAAACACTAAACTAAAAAACTACAGGAAGAACTTCTAATTATACTAAGTATCTATGATCTATCAAAATTACTGTGATAACTGTACACAATTCTATCCGTCTGAGTCCTTTGGTATTACCCCTTGAACTTGAAAGTAAATGCTGTTATGTAAACATTATTTTTTTTAGAAGTCAAGGTATATACCAATACCGTGCCAGTGGCTTTTGCTGATTTGGTTCAAACTATGTATAAATATTCTATCAGAAAGCAAAACATGAGGCAAGTTTCAAAACAGAGTGCAGTTTTTGCTATACCACTTCAAACAGACCCCACAGGAAACACACTACTTTAAAAACAGCAGGAAAAAAGTGCTGCAAGCCTGTTTTACAGGTCTGCAGCAAGGACTGGGTTACAGTTGGACAGGACCAACGGACAAACAAATCTAAATGAAACTTAATTTTTATGTATCATGGGTGGAATAGAAAAGATAAAATAACAGTACCCATTTTTTTCCTCATGCTTCCTATTTACATTTATCTTATTTATGTTAAATTTTGAGGCACCTTGCTCCTTAACATGTAACAAACCACTTGATTATGCTATCTAAAGGAAAAAAATAGGAAAATTATTAGCACTTAAGAATTAACTGTGCAATAATGACTTCCAGGGCTTTTTAAAAAACATGCATGAATCTGAGTCATCATCACAATGTTCAGCACTCTTAAAAGATCTCATTTTGAAGTCCAGCATGCAATGAGAGTTTTACCTGATTTGCCTGACTGCTCACAAGTATCAGATACTTTGCTGCACATCCTGCCTAACATGTAGCTAACAGGTTTTTGAATATACAGTTACAGCAGCTGTGCATGCAAATTAGGCATAGAATTATGTACTAGTTCTTCTGAAAATTTAAATACTTTGGTGTTTTCAAATGACTAATGAACCAGACTTTATCCTGAAGAGATAGCATCCTGCTATTAGTTGGATACTCTTGCCGGTTTCTACAGGACCAAAAGAGAAGGTGCAAGCAAATCTAATTGCAGAAATGCCTCATCAAATGGCACATCTGCATTCTAATTTAGATCCTTGGTCAATGACATACATAAGTATATGCCTAATTTAAGTATGCGCTTACATACAGCCAATTCAATATACACTTAACCAGACAAACTTAAGAGATGCTTAAGCATTTTAGTCCTTTTATAGTAAGAACTGACCAGGCATGTAACTAAACAAAGAATGATCACCTTCAGAAACATACTTAAAATACAAGTCTAAACTTCAAGTACATGGATCATCTTACTGAAATAAATGGAATTATTCATTTTCTAAAATGTTGCCCAACAAATCCAGTGAACACTTTTGGTTAATTATACCGTTACAGCAGTTCAAAGAATGAATAACATGCATGTCTGAATTCTGAAGTTAGCTAGCAATTTATTTCCAGAATACTTTGGTCCTTTAAAAATCTAATGTTTTATTTTAAATACAGAATCTAGTTGGTCAGTTTCATTTATTTTATTCAAGAATGGGAAAGGGTCTGTCTAGATACAGAGCCCTGAAAATTTGCCTGACTATTCAAAGACTGTTGTTTCAAAAAAATCCTTCTCCAGCTTTTAAGATCAGGTCAAACTTTTTAACAATTCTATAAAAAAAAAACTATTGTGGGAAAAAACCAACAAAGTCTCAAATACCTTGCAAATATTTTTCACTGCTCTTTAGCTAGTTTTGGAAGAGAAATTACGAGAGGCCAAACAACCCTACAAGTTACAGGCCTTAGGTTTTGGAGTTTTATCACCATTAATTTATTCATAAAAGGAATACAAGCCCATAAAGATACAAAAAACCATGCGGGTTTTGATACAAGAAATTAGCACACTTTAGTTTAAGAATAACTTATGGTATTTAAAAGCTGAATGGAAAAAGAGTTTAAGATACTTATTTTCTAATGAGGGAAACAGAGGACATAAATATGCCACATCTACACCAAATCTTTATTGAGACTTCCTAAAAGCTCTTGTGTTTATAAATTACATATTCTGTGATCATTTGTTTATTGGTTCTTTACTTTGCAAAGGAATCTGGAAATAGATGTAGATTAGCTCTGTGTTGCCTAGAAACAGCTTATGCTTCTTAGGCAATGTTCAGTTATCCTAAGCACCAGTTATGATTGTTACTCTTGTGTATTATCAAAGTGCTGAAAAGCCTTAGACAGCCTTGTCCATACCAGAGTCCATTTTGCTAAATGCTGAACAGAAATATCTGAGTTAAGCATGTACTAACACCAATACTTTTATCTCTCTCCAATTATTTTCCTACTCTTTGTACTGAAACTACATCGTTATTCATCACCCCTGAACTGCTTCTTTAAGAAGTTTGCTTGTTTTAAAAATACTTACATTTCACATCTACTTTAAACATAATTAAAATAATTGTTATTTTCCCACTATTTTAAATCAATGCACGCTTAGGGATAAAACAATTTGTGTGATCCAATTCATGACTCTTACTGGATTTAGCAGCAATGAATAAGGAGATCACACCTACTGGCAACTACTTCAACTGCCACAGCTAAATCCAACGGAGATCACAAAGCTGCAGTGCACAGCCTGGTGTGTTACCAGAGTGAAACCGAATGATCACAATACAGCTGGCTGGAAAGAAAAATGCCACAGGACTAGACACACCACCTGCTCCCACCACTTCCTTCTCAGGGTTTGCGTTTCACAGGAAGCAAGAACATCACTTAGGGGTAAAAACCTTCTCCAATCACACTAGCATGAGCTGCCAGGGCTTCGGATTGTGAGATGACTGAGAAGAATTTTTTTTTTTTAACCTCTTACTGAAATAACCACCACTGGAGTATGTCAAAGTGCAATATACACATACATACACACACACAGAGTACTGATTCAATCTTCCCACAAATAACAGTGTTAAAAGACAATGTGCCTCACACAACACGTTCCAACCAAAACTTCAGGCTGCATTTGTACTTATGAGTGGTAAACAGTTTTTTATGAAAATTCACAAGAGGATGAAATCTTACTGCCACTGACCTCACTGGAGCAAGGTTTCATCAGAAGCAAACAAGTATTTCATGACATTCAATACTCATGAAAGTTCAATTTAAAAAGTAATTAAACTCTTCATATCAGACATAAATAGTAAGCTTTCTTTTAAACAGACTATGTAACCTAAAACTACTCTGCCAAGAAGAGGGAAAATAGCAGAGAATGATCATGAGTTTACTTTGTAAAGTTAATTTTTCCAGAGTAAGAGTTTAAACTGTTGTTTTCTGAGATAAAATGTAGTATAAGAATGAATGTATCTTAAAACTGATATATTTTTCACTATTACTGTTTTCTGACACAACGTGCTCATCTGTTGAATTTAGATGCTTAAGTGTATTCTAAGTCAAATTTATCTGTAATTCACGGCATAAAAATTAATCATTTTCTAAATTCTGTGTATACCATCCACCATTCATAAGCAGCTTCAGGTCAACTTCAAAATGAAACACTGTGAATCCTTTACAGAACACCATTTTTACAGAACTGAAGTACCAGTTCACAAGTACAAGGGAAAGAGATTTAACAGAACAAAACAAAAAAGGGACAAAATAAAATAAAAATAAAAATAAAAGAAACAAAGGAAAGAAAGCAAAATAAAATAAAAACAGAGACAGGGCGTCCATCTTCAGCAGGCCAGACTCCGATCTCATTTCCCCCATGAAGGTTTCACTTGGCGGCAGGTTTAGTGGCATGGCAAACAATGCCTAACTCAGGCAAGTGTAACAGGTCTGCCTTGACCAGTCTAGTCATCTAATAATGCACAAATATCACACAGAGAAAACATATAAAACCAAATTAATAGTCAAAATCCATCTACCAGATAATGTGGACATAAAATTTAGAATGATTAGGGTGGCATCTTTGTTTATCTTTCAACCGTTGCGTTCTCAAAGTATAGTGTTTAAAGAAAAACCTAGCGATACACACACAAAAAAGTCATATTTTGACCGCTTAATGTTACTTTACAATTACCTTTTTGTTTAATAGTTTACCAAACATCCCAAAATATTGTTTTCATTGTATAGAGATTCCCTTCTTATATTCACTTGATTTGCCACTATATACTCTCCCAAATTTCAGCTTTTATTCTGGTTTAGAACTGAGTTTTCAGAGCTCCATTCTACCTCTCCCCTGTTCAATTTGGTGCATGAAATGTTTTATTACTGGCACAGTTGGCCAAGGGTATAATTTTACCTTCTCATATTCTATAGCCATCACTATTTTTAAAGCCCATGATACACTCCATTGACTCCATTAACAATGCATCACATAATAGTGAATAAATAAAATCTTGCAGTCTTGTGGTCTCCAAAGCCAAACTTATTCCATACCATAAACTTCTCAGAAAGTTAAACCTATATAAATTCGTACCTCAATAAACTAGAATTAGTGAATCTGTTAGAAGGTTACATGAAAACAGCATTCTGACATTAAAAAAAAATTGACCTCACATCCCAATCACTTGTTCACCTAATAACACATAAATCTCTTTGGGATCCAGAATTATTTTGAAGCGACAATATCTCTGCAATACATTTTCTCAGCAACACCTAATAATAAGTCAGCTACAAATGGGGTTGGAACAAGATTTGTCAGAACTTGAATTTTACTCATTCCATTCATTTGCTACCTATCAAGAAACACAAGAAAATGTAGCTTTACCTCCCCTGTTGCCATGTCACGTCAGGCAGTGATCCCATAAAAAAAAAAATACCAGGAAATGTTGTTCAATCATTAGGCAGCAAATCTTCCCTCTCTGGCAGTACTGAACCAGTGTTATAGTCTTTTTGATGAAGCATAAAACTAAGATCCTGCATAATTTGTAGTAAATTATTTAGGGGCAGTTTTTTAATATTGACACTGGTCCCATTAGCCTCTTCAGAGCTTCAAGTGGATTCAACAATATCCTCTCTCTATATTTTAAGAACAAGTTCCAAAAATAAAACCAAAAAGCCCCCCTTGGCATAAAAGCTACCAAGAATCCACACTTCACAATGACAAAGAGATGTGCCATATGCCCCTATTAAGAAATCTACAGGAATAGGCATTAAACTGTAGGTCAGTAAAGCCTTTAGTGAAAGTATTTAATTAGTCTGTGAAATTTTGGAGACTTGCCAGAGTTTGCTAGGAATATTCCAGACCATTACTACAGCAGCACTAATCTTACACTACCCAGATCGCAATGTGGCAAATGTCAAAAAGTGTTTCTCTGGAATGACTGTTAACAAACTCCAAGAAGTCAATGGTATTTTCTGAACCAAAACCTGACTCTTGCAGATAAAGGTATGTTAATGGAAGGTATTTCTGGACTTGCTGCAGTTTATGGTTCAAACACTAAATACTGTTGTTCATAGCAAAACAGCTACCATGTTCAAAGCGAAGTCAGGTTAGCTGTAATATCTGGAATGTTTCCACTCAGAAGAGGCAAAAAGCTGAGGAACAAACGGGCAGATGCTCAATTCCACAACGATCCCAATGAAGTCAATGGGGCTCTGCTTATCCACAATATGCCTATCATAGGGCCATGCTTAATACAGACACTTTATTCAGAACTCAGATATTACATTAACAATACACACAACCTCATACTAAGCACATCTGCAAAAGTATGTCCTTAAAGGGAGCTGAAGGAACACTTGTAAATTCAGTATTTACCAGGTTTTTAAAATATTTTATGCTGGAAGCATTCTGTACAGATCACCTTTTTAAAAAGATAACTAAAGTAAAAAACAAGTACCAGTATACATGAGTCTTTCTATGGCACACAAAGTAGTATTTTCCACAGTAATTAGAAAGGAAAATTGAATTATTTTTATTAAACTAGAAAGTAAACATTTATATTCAAATAGTAGTTATCACCATGATAGCTAAGTATTTTACATCAGATTATTCTAAAATGGCCAAAAGCATATATCACATGTCTATGAGAAAATCGGGACTCAGCCTCAAACACTGGAAAAATAATCAGTATCTTAAAAGAAAGAAAGAAACCAAAAAACCCACCACAGCAAACCTGATACATTAAGATCCAAATGGCAATATTATCAACACCAGTAAACTGCCTAGTATTATCAGTGCTCCATTGACTTCAGTGAGAACTCTGTGTCAGAATAAGCTTGCCAACACAAAGAATATTGAGGGAATTATTTTACCTTATTTTCCCTTAACTATGAAAAACGAAATTACAATCTAAATTAACTATTTTTTTTCTAACATTGAATTTAAATTAAGTCTACATAATTTGGTTTCTTCATACAGTTCTCAATTTTGTTTCGAGACTTTTTTCAAAAAGCAATAAATAAAATAAAACACCAACAAAGCACCACCTCCTTACACGGAAAGCTTAAAACAATAAGCAGACATGACAACGACCAACATTAAAGAAGAATGTCTAAAATACCAACCTTCTGCGCAGGGCACAACTATCAAAGCTCTGTCAATAAAAACCGTGTTAGTTAGATGCTGGGCCACACCAACACTCGATGCTTCACGAAACTTAATATAACATACTTTGGAGGAAAAAGCAAGAGGTGCGTTGCTGCAAAATAAAAGGAAAAAAAAAAAAACACAATTAGTGACATTAAATAACTGTATTTCTCTTTAGACTTCCTGGAAAATTTAGCCAGAAGGCAAGAGTACAGAAATTTTCAAATTTTCTCACTATGGCATTGAAAAAAATCATAGCATAGCACCTTCTCCTTTTTAACATAAATTTAGAGAAGCCAAACCCCCAAATTAATAAGGCTAGTTTTCTTAAATTTTGCTAAACAACACTGACCTGTACATTTCAAATTAATATTCTAAGTAGCATATTCACTTCATACATTTGTCAAGACAGTAATTTATAGTTTTTCTTTTTTCCTCCAAATAATCTTTTTTAGAAAAGTCAAACAACAGGGCAAGTCATTTTTCAGTGGGTCATTCAGATATTAGCCCATAATAACCAATACTATTTGTTAGGTCTTCATGAAAACACTTTTGTTAATTCTCATTAGAAAATAAAAAGCAGTTCTCAAGAGTTCTTTCAAATGTTAGGTCTTAAGTTCACTAATGTAAGAAAAATCTTTTTTAGCATCTGCCTTAGTTTGGTATAATATAGGACAGGACAAAACTGAAAGAGGTAGGAGGAATTCACTATTTGACTGTAAGAATGAAGAAATCTGGTAATTTGCTTTTCCATATATATGGACATGTATATCAAGCAGTGTCAGAAACCACAACACAAAACACTGCAATCTTGATCAAAATGAATTGAGTTTGCTTTACAAAATGTATTCCCTAGTCAAGGCTTGTAACTCCATACAACCAGTTTATTCTTTATACGAATAGAGTACACGTGAAATCTTCAAAGAGAGAATGCAATAGGATTTGGTGAGGATCTGGGAAACTACAGGCCTGTCAGCCTGACCTCGGTGCCAGGGAAGATCATGGTACAGATCATCCTGAGTGCCATCATGCGGCAGGTGCAGGACAACCAGGGGATCAGGCTCAGCCAGCACAGGTTCATGAAGGGCAGGTCCTGCTTCACTAACCTGGTCTTCTATGACAAGGTGACCCATTTAGTGGATGAGGGGAAGGCTGTAGATGTTGTCTACTCAGACTTCAGCAAGGCCTTTGACACCGTCTCCCACAGCATTCTCCTCCAGAAGCTGCTGCTCACAGCTTGGACAAGTGCACTCTGCGCTGGGTTAAAAACTGGCTGGATGGCTGAGCCCAGAGAGTGGTGGTGAATGGAGCCAAATCCAGCTGGCGACTGGTCACCAGTGGTGTTCCCCAGGGCTCAGTGTTGGGACCAGTTCTGTTCAATATCTTCATAGATGATCTGGACGAGGGGATTGAATGCACC
>VXBZ01012316.1:59760-76895 GCA_013399135.1 Heliornis fulica
AGTGTCGTCGCGGCTGGGGGCTGTCCAGGTGGAGGTTCCTGACCCTCCGGCTGGGCGAGTAACAAAGAGCGCAGTGGTACAGAGCCCGCCTGTAGTAGCGCAGGGCTGGGTCCCCCAAAGTGTTTTGGCGTGGAACCAGCGGAGCGCTCTGCCAGCAGACCGACGTGAGCCCACAAGAAAGGAAAGAAAAATAGATTTCTCGTTTAAATGCTTCTCTGGTAGCCAAGCTCAGCAAGAGGCGGTTTAATTACCCTTGAAAACACCCCAAGTACATTTAAACAGGGAGGGTTTGTAACGGGATAAGGCTTTTTTACAGTTTGTTATAGCTTGACTGAGAATCTATCCCAACTAAAGTGATTATACCTGGAATTACAAGGCAAGTTCCCTTTAGAAGACAAATTGGAGAAAATTTTGTTCAGCCTGGAGGAGAGGAGGATGAGGGGAGACCCCATCATGCTCTATCCCTTCCTGAAGGGGAGGAACAAAGGGGCAGGAGTCCATCTCCTTGTGGTGACAAGTGACAGAACCTGAGGGAATGGGTGGAGCTGAGATAGGGAGGTTTAGGTTAGGTATTAGGAGAAGGTTCTTTACTGAGAGTGTGGTCGGGCATTGGAACAGGCTCCCCAGGGGAGTGGTCACAGCACTGAGCTTGACTGGATTCAAGAAGCATCTGGACGATGCACTCAGTCACATGCTCTGACTTGGCTGGTCCTGGGTGGAGCCAGGAGTTGGACTTAATGATTCTTATGGGTCTTTTCCAACTCAGGAGATTCTAATGTTCTGTGAAAATGATACTGAGCACTGTGTGTGTGGGTGATCACTATTAAGGCTCTAACTGCAGTCTTTCTTAGGTGGTGAAGAACTCTGCATCTTTGCACAAAAATATTTAAAGTTTCAGAAATTAGTAGTTAAGACTTTCCTTGCCCCAAACCTGAACTGAAAAGGGACTGAAGTAATTTTGAAGCTATCTGGGCTGAAAAAAAATTGTGATATTTCACTGAGCAAGTAGGTCAGTTGTTACAGAATCTCTGTAGATGAGTCTCGGTAGTTCTTCCTTTATTGATGTGTAATATGTTGCAGAATTAAATAATTCCAAGAAATTACCGGGGATTTATTTTATTTTAAAATGCCTAAGTATCTGTTTCAGGTAGTGCTTATTTCAAAATTACGACCAGTGCACTCAAACTTTTTTTCTAAATGAAAGCCATGCTCCATATGTACCAGATACAAGATGAAAGCTAAATCCTTTCAGCCATCCTGGTAGCTTTTAATTAGCCTAAGTTTAGAGAATTGTAACTGGATAATTCAAGATCTTTTGTTGTACATACTGTGCAAAATTAAACTCTGATTATTAACTATGGTTATTCTATCTATTGGAACACCGCATATAGATTTCTTATCTTTTGACTAGTACGTATCATCCGGACACAGCAGAGAAAACAAAGCTATTACTGCTTAGAACATTCTTGTTCCTTCTCCTTGCATCTCTCAGTGGAAGGTAACAGAAAAATGAGCTTTAGAATCCACAAATAGAAAAGTTCTGTGATGCCAGGACTGCCTGGGATACCTGCTGTCTTTTTGTATGAAATTCTGAGCTGCCAGTCTGCTTCTCAAAAAAAAAACCCAGAAGCAAACCACTGTTTAATTTTTGTACTTATCTGTCCCTGCCATGGGACAAAATTAGCTTGGAAAATAATATAAATAAAGTAATTTGGATTTCAGAATAATAGCAACAATAACAACAACCTAACAAACAAACAAACACAAAAAAACCCCAACCCAAACAAACCCAAACTGAACAAAACCCCTATGCCAATAGCTATAGTTCATACAGGCTGCCATTAAAATGCCAGAGGCAGTGAAAAATACTTTAACCAAATTGTTCAAAATTGAAAATAATTTAAGAACCAGTCTCATAATTAAAAAAGCAGTTGAGGAAAAAAATAATGGGTAGACATGCAGGAGGGGAATTGATGTACAAACAGTACCCTAACATCATCTCTAATCAACAGCTAATAGACATGCATTAACATATTACGGGTTGCTGTAGGCCAAGAGAAAACTTTAGCTGTGGTCTGAGTAGATTACTCCATGTAGGAACTTTTCAGGAGTCCCTAAGACCAACGAGAAAGTCTGGAACAAGGAAGATGTAGCCTTGGCAGAGTATAATTGAGTTAAATGAACTGCACACACACAAGTCCGTGGGACCTGATAGGATGTTCCTGTGACTGCTGAGGCATCTAGCCAGTGTCACTGTGAGACCATCACTGATTATATTTGGAAGGTTGTAGTGTTTGAGGGGAGGTAGATCTCAAGCCCAGATTCTGAATGGGTGAGAAGGAGCATCTGGGAAACTAAAGGCCTACCAGCCTTACATCGATCCCTGGGAAAGTGGCAGAGCAAATCCTGGAAGCTTTTTTTCAATCATGTTAAGGACAAGAAGGTGATTTGGAACTGTGAGCATGGATTTATGTACAGAAAATGATGCCTGACCACCTGATAGCCCTCTGCAGTGACATGACCAGCTCCGTGAAAGAGGAAGAGAACCTAATAGTGTTTGTCCTGACTTTAGCTCAAAGGGTCAGAATCAGTGGCACAAAATCCATCTGTCAGTGAGTCAATAATGATGTGTCCCAGGGTCAATATTAGGTCCAATACTGTCATATTGTCATTATGTCTTCATTAGTGACTGGGACAGTGGGACATAGTGCAACCTCAGCAGATTTGTACGATACAGAATTCAGGAGTGTGATACCTTAGGGTGTACATGCTGCCATTCAGAGTAACCTCAAAAGTGGAGAGATGGGATGAGAGGCATCTCATGTTCCTGGGCAAAGAGAAATGCAAAGTCCTGCACTTGGGAAGAAATAGACCCATGCACCAGGATATGCTGGATACCATCTGGCTCTAAAGGCAGGACCTGTGAGTCCTGTTTAATGTGGGCAAGCAGTGCACCCAAATGGCAGAGAAGGACATCAGCGCCCTTGAGCTGAATTAGCAGGAACATCACCAACAGGTTAAGAAAGGTGACCCTTGCCCTCAACATTTGTGGGGCCACATCTCAAATGTCCTGTCTGGTGCTGGGCTCCACAGGTCAGCAGGCTTCTTGTCAATCTAAGTCCCAAATGGAACAGTATAAACAAGACAGCCCAGCACTTCTCAGTGGTATCTGGTGACGGGACAAGAGACCGTGACACCAACAAGAACACAGGGAGGATTATTTAATCATAAGAAAGCCCTCTCTGTGGTACCATGAAGGTGATTGCTGGAACTGGTTGCCTAGTGAAGTTGTGGTGTCTCTATTCCTGGAGGTACCCAAAACCTGGCCTGAATAACCTGCTTTAGTTGGCCTTGTTTTGAGCAGGGTGGGGTTAGACTGGGTGACATCCAGAGGGTCCTTCCAGCCTCAGGAACTCTCTGATTCTGTGAGAATTAAAGATGCCTTCCTGAACTGACTCCACTTATTCAACCAACCTTGATTGAGAAGAAGCTTGGTATAATGTTTTTGTTGAGTTTCTGCAATAAGGGAGGCATTTTTTGGTAATCTCAGGAGGTCTTGGAACATCCATTGAAAGTGTTACATTACTGCTGCTTTGGTCAGAATGTCTGTGGTCAGTGCAGATCTACTAATAGAAGAATGGTTTGTAATTACTTTTTACAAGATGGTTGAACTACTTTGCCAGTGTTTTCCATCGTTCTGTATTTTCTTAAAGGAGAGAGAATCTAACAGACCTAGCTCTTACAGTCATTGCCAAAACTGCTGATTAGAGAGAGCTGGCAGTGCTTTGCTCAATTACACCTACACTGAACAGGATTTCATAGAATGTGAGGCTAACATTACTAATTCAAATAGCAGAACAAGTGTGAAGAATTTGTTTTTCTGTTCTCCTGTAACGGAATAGACCAGTGCTTGACTTTCACCAAGATGTGATTAAGAACAAACACTATTTCTGTAAGGAAATCCTAGCAGCCAGCTTCCCAGTCAATGTGGTAAAAAAGCCCCAGACATAGAATCAGAATTGTTCAGGTTGGAAAGGACTTTTAAGATCATCAAGTCCAACCATTAAGCTAGCACTGCCAAGTCCAACCACTAAAACATGTCCCTAAGCCCCACATCTTGTTCATATTGTAAATACCTCCCAGGGCAGTGACTCCAGCACTTCCCTGGGCAGCCTGTTCCAGTGTTTAATTACACTATTGGTGAAGAAATTTTTCCTAACATCCAACCTAAACCTCCCCTGGTGCAACTTGAGGCTGTTTCTTCTCGTTCCCATCACTTGCTACTTGGGAGAAGAGTCCAACACCCTCGTGGCTACAACCTGTCAGGTATCTGCAGAAAATGACAAAGTCTCCCCTGAGCTGCTTCTCATCAGACTTGTGCTCTCGACACTTCACCAGTCTCACTGCTCCCCTTTGGAACAGACTCCAGCACCTTGAGGCCTTTCTTGTAGTTGGGAGCCCAAAAATGAACCCAGTACTTGAGCTGCAGCCTCACTAGTACCAAAGAACAAGGGGATAATCACTTCCCTGGTCCTGCAGGCCACACCATTTCTGGTACAGGTCAGGATACTATTGGCCTTCTTGGCCACCTGGGCACCCTGATGGCTTATGTTCAGCTGCCTGTTAGCCAACACCCCCAGGTCATTTTCTGATGGACAGCTCTCCAGCCACTCTTCCCCAAGCCTGTAGCATTGCGTGAAGTTGTGACCCAGTTGCAGGACCTGACACTGAACCTTGTTGAACCTCATGCAGTTGGCCATAGCCCATCGATGCAGCCTGTCCAGATCCCTCTGTAGAGACTTCTTGCTCTCCAGCAGATCAACACTCATGCTAAATACACTTTCACCTGCAAACGTGCTGAGGCTGCACTCAGTGCCCACATCCAGATCAGTAATGAAGCCCCTGAAGAGAACTGGTGCCAGCACTGAGCACTGGGGAGCACCAATTGTGATCAGAATGTTTGGAATCGCTCGGTAGATCATCAAAGTAATACTTTGTGTTGGCCAAGCAGCACATAGAATATCAAACGTTACTTCACCTCTGTGAATCACACATTCAAGAGTAATTATTAAATTCCACACCCCAACAGAAATTCCCCCACAATTATTGCACTCCCCAACTATGTTTAGTCTGGTTTGCCCATTCCCTATTCCAGTTAATGTCCTCATCTCAGACTCCTTGAGACCCATATTGGGTGCCAGAAACGACTGTGGTGGTTTACCCTTGCTGGAGGCCAGACTCCCACAGAAGTCATTATGTCACTCCCTTCTTAGCTGGACAGGGGAGAAAATATCTGTTGAGAGGCTTTGGAGTCGAGATAAGGACAGGGAGAGATCATTCTGCAGTTAGCGTCACAGGCAAAACAGACTCAACACAGAAGAAAGGCAAGAAAACTCTCTAATTTATTGCACTACACACACACAGAAACCACAGTCAGATAATGAGAAGTACAACCAGCTCCTAAAACACCACACCCCACCCCTCCCTTCTTTGCAGACTTAACTTTATTCATGATTTCTCTCCCTTCTCCAAGGGTGCCATAGCGTGGGGATGAGAGGGGAAACAGGAATTTCAATCATTTTTTTTGAAAGTTGTCTTCCTTCTTCGTTGTTGTGTGTGGCAGAGTGTGTGTATGTTTCCTCACACTCTTCCCTGCTCCAGTGTGGGGTCCCACCCATGGGAGACAGTCCTCCATGAACTTCTTCAACATGAGCCCTTTCTCATAGGGCTTCATCTCTTCACCAACTGCCCCAGTGTGGGTCATGTCTGTTGGGTGCAGTCCTTCAGACCCAGATTGATCCAGCCTGATCTCCCACATAGTCACAAGCCCCCTGCAGCAAACCTGCTCTAGTGTTAGTCTCTCTCTCTGTCTCTTTCCACAGGCTGCAGGTCCTGCCAGGAGCTTGCTTCAGCACAACTCACAGTGTCTTCCATATGTCTCCACTAACTTCAGCGTGGGGCTGCCTCATAGGCTGCAGGTGGAATCTCTGCTACCCATCCTCTTCCATGGGCTTCAGGGGGACAACCTGCTCCGCCATGGTCTTCTCCATGGGCTGCAGGGGAATCTTTGGCACCTGGAGTGTCTTCCCCACCTTCCACTGACCTTCACTGTCTCAGAGCTTTCATCTTCTCACTCCCTCCTCTGTTAAGAAAGTGTCAAATAATTTTCATCACTGTCAGCAGAAACTGCTTATCTCGGAGGTTTATGTCTGTCACAGTGTTTGCCTGTGTGTCAAACTGCTTTTCCCACTTGTCACAATATTTTTCTCGATCTCCAATTATCCTTTGTGTGGTGATGTAGAACCCGTTACTCACCTGACTTACTCAACCCTCTGTTAAACAAAGACAGACTGATAGGCACGTTGTTTGGGGAAGAACCACACATGTGGTGGTAGTATGGCTGCATGACTGATCCTCCTTTCAGTGGGTGTTTCTCAGCTGAGTTTGGTTGTCAAATGAGTGGGCGTGTCAGTGTAGGCTATTTACATATCGACTCATATGAATACATTTGCAGGGTGCTAAACAACACACTGCGTTCTGTTTCTTTAGTCAGGTTTTCATAATTCTGCAATTATGCACTGAACTAAGAAAAACCAAAACCAACCAAAACCTACCACAATCTGAAAGGAAAAATCCAAGTCCAAACATGAAGATAATCATTGTATAACACAGTTTGAATTTAGGGAACATTTGACATCTTACTGAAACTCAAGAAATTTTAAGCAAGAGGTACAAATGTTTGAAATACTGACATCGTTTAACCAGAGGTAGCACCTTGGGTTTCATCGAAGCATTCAACTCCTGTTCCCTATGCTGCTTTGTGTTTATATAAGGCTGTGAATTTATAAGTGTAGTTTACCTTTCAGCTCTCTAAGGATGATTAAAATAGACACGTCTTGATCTAGGGAGGAGATCTAAATAAAAACAACATGTTTTTCTTCCCAACGCCCTTTGACAAGGGGAAACATTTTGGCATCTGCTTTTCATCTGTTTTATGGCAAACACGTGAAAAAAGTTAGGAGTTCCGTGTTTAGCATAACAGTGTCAGACACGAGAGTCATACCAACAGCTACGTGAGCGTGTTTTATAACAAAGTTCCCCTTCTCTGCATAAAACTGTTCAAATCAAAGATGGAGTGGCTTTTCTTAGCTTTTAGCTCTTTTTAAACTTACTCCAAGATAAGATGAGGGACTTGGCTGACAACCAGTAGTGTCAGGATAGTGCTTTTGTCTCTGAATCTCCAAGCACATATTAATGAAGTAAGATTATCAGCACCATTTACAGGCTGGGAAAACGCACTGAAGTAGGTGGTAGAGACACCTGAGAACAGATTCTGCATCCAGTTTTTGTTTCAGGGCAGCATTTGTTCAGTCACTTATAAAATACAGTGTCTGTTTTCCAGACATTGCCACTTGGATCACAGAAGCATCATCTCTTCTTCAGAAGGGGTTTACAGAAGACCCTCTTATAAGCTGCATAAAATTCTACATAGTGATTCTGTAAATTTATGTCAAACTGAAAGCTTTATGATATTCCTTTAAAACTAGTATATGTGAATATGTATGTATAGGAGAGGGAAATGAAAATATTAACATTCTTTTTTTTTTTTTTTTATTGCCAGCTACTCACTATTTTTCTGACAGGACAAGCTATTGGAACTGTTCAGGTAGGTCTCTGCTATTTCTGGAGGAAAAAAGCCTCATTTTTCTTTGCCACAAGGTCAATCCTGCTGTGAGTCACAGCATGTAACTGCATAAGGAGATGCTTTTGAATATCCAGAATACCTATCCAAGGTGTTGGATAGAAAATTCTGGAATTCACTGGAAAGAGCTTCCTCTGCTTTCCAGCCAGATTTCATAGGAACAAGGCAAGACATTTAAACATACTTTGGACATCAAAACTGCATTCCTCTGAAGCCAAATAATTTCACATATACTGGAGAAACTGCAGCAATGGGCCTTTCTGCTGTAGTGCCTGAGCCTGGGATGCAAACACAGCTCCACTCTACCCATTAGGTACTAAATTTTCTCCTTTTCTTTTGTTTAGTAACTGAGTTACTGGCATTGTATGTATTGGTTAGATAAGCTGGAGTATTGCCTACAGCTGGATAGTACCACCTGGAACCAAAAAGATGACAACACTAGTGACTTTGTGTTTTGAAGGGTGTTAACACGGGTATTGCTGCAGCCAAACTGGCAGCTTTCCTTTGCTCTCACGTGCTGGTTTTCAAAGAATTATTCTTTTGCTTTTGAGTGGAAACAACAATACCGTTTTTTCTTACATCGGTCAAGTAAATTCTTCTTATCTGAGACATGGAAAAAAATAAGCAGGGCAACATGCACACTTCAAAATCCAATCACGTGTGTCCTGCTGCGTGACAAGCTGAGGAGGTCGGGGACAGGCACAACTCTTTTCCAGCAGTTCTAGTTCCCACTCTCCTCCACAGCATCTCCATCATTCCACTGGCCATAAAAGGACTAGAAACTTTATAATTGTGAAGTTTGAAAACATACCGTGCAAATAAACTCCCACATTTATTTATAACCTGTATTTGAAAGTAGACATAAACCAGACCTTTTTGCAAAATGAATCATGCTCAGTAAGTACTAATGCTGACAACTCCTTGTGGTATCTTAACGTGTTTTGGTATCTCCAGATGTTTTAAAGTATCAGCACATCATGATTAATGCTAATATGGAATAATTACGGTCTACAATTAAAAAACATCCACATGTCACTTACTGCAGAGTATGTTCCATTATTCAAGTCATCAAGTGTACTTTCTGAGCTTTTAAATGAAAACTTTATTAAAATGCAGAAGGGGTGTGTGCGCGGAAACACTGGAGGTTTTATCTGTTTGGAGGCTTTTCAGCTTGTTTTTGAACGCTTGCATGCACCAACTCCAACCTCAACTGTCATTTCTCATCACAGCAGATGAGACAACATGACGTGATTACTTCATTTTCCCCAGGACTTAGTAATACGTCAGCTAAACAGCCATCCATATCAATCACAATACTTACTAGCAAGCCTCACTCTCTTGGTAGAGGAGACATGGCTTCCAGCTGAAGTACTTCTGGCAGGAACATCTGGGCAAAAGTACCTTCTCCATATTCAAAACCAGTTGTTGATTATTCTATTGTCAGTGAAAGTTGTTGCAGACAAAAATCAATCAAATATGCTAAACTATTATGCTTTTAGGAGTACTGGCACAATACTTGCAAATCATGTATTTTGCCAGTGCATACTTACAATTCAGTAGAAAGCTTTTCCCCGTTTGCTGGGGTTTTTTCCCCTTGAAAGTTTCCTTCGGAATTCATTGACATTAGCAACTGAATGAGAATTTCTTTGTAGAGCAGCTGGTTCATCTCATACCACTTTCCTGATTAAGAGACAGCCCTTGAGAAGTTTGTCCAAATGGATGTTTTCACATGTCTGGCAAGCGAGGGTGAATATTCCACTGCGTTTTTTTCATTACTTGGAGCGCTACTGAGAGACAGTGTCCAGCTGTGCCCGATGAAACGTCTGCAGTGTGCAGCCACACTGCGCCTTCCTCTCATGTAGGTGCAAAAACAGATGTTGCAGACTCCTGTAATCAGAAATTTCATTCCTGATGCTCAAAGGTTTGGGCAGAAAAACGGTGCTGTTCAGCAATATGACCTTTGACAGGGAACTGCCCTCAGCCCTCTTGGGAACCTTGTCAGCCCAGGCTCTTGATACTCGTCCTCTTGCACCTTCTTGCTGGACCTCTAAAACATTTAACTGGGTATTCATATAAATGTGACTGACCCAAGGTGTCCTCTCTCAGACATGCTACGTGCTAACAGCATCTTTCACAGCTCAGTAACGTTTATCCATCGCTACTCAATAGTTTTTTCCCCTATGTGGGATAATTGCATCCTATTTCTTAAATGCACAAAGGCCTGTGCAGAATTACCTGAAAGGAGGTTGTAGAGGTGGGTGATGGTCTCTTCAGCCAAGTGACAGGTGATAGGACAAGGGGAAATGGCCTCAAGCTGCACCAGTGCAGGTTCAGATTGGATGTCAGGAAAAGGCTCTTCACTGAAAGAGTTGCTGGGGTGTGGCACAGGCTGCCCAGGGAGGGGATTGAGTCACCATCCCTGGATGTGTTTAACAGACAGGTAGATGGGGTGCTCAGGGATACGGTTTAGGAGAGGACAGGGACAGTTAGACTCGATGATCTTAGTGGTCTTCTCCATCCTGTGATTCTGTGGATACTTCTGATGTACACACTGAATATGCCAGCTATAATTGTTAATTCATGTCTTCCTTTAGGCCATATATCTGCTTCTTTTTCTATACCTAATTCTTATTCTTAACACAAAGCAGTATTTCCAGCTGCAGTACAGGAGCACAAGTCATGTTCTTGCAAGCAGCATCAGGAAAAGAAGGTGGCATGCTGGAGATCAAACAGGGGCTGGTCTGCAGGGAGGGATGATGCCGTCCTTGCACTGAGGCTGTCAGAAAGTGGTAGAAGAGGAGGACGCTGGGGAACCCTCTGGGAAACTTGAGGATAATGGCTGCTGCCAGGTATGAGGCAAGGGCAGCCACAGAGCTGTGGGCCTGGGGAAGCCATAGCAGCTTCTAGCGAGCGTGATCAGCAGCCCCTGATGCAGGTGCCTGGAGCCTTTGCTGCAGCTGCCCTGGCTTCGGGAGGGTGATGCTCCCACTCCCTTAGCTGGGGCTGGGGAGGAGCCTGCACTGGAGCTTGGTGGATCAGAGGGAGGGCCTGGGGCTTCTCCTACACCTTTCCTGCAGGAGCTGTGCTGCTAAGCAGAGGAATTACGGAAGTGAGGAGGCTGGCTTTGGAGACAGGGTGTCCTCATAGACCCTGCAGCTTCAAGAGCCTTGGGCCCCCACTGCAGCACAGACCTGGGCGGTCTGTCACTAGCAAAGCCACAAGTGAAAAATCAGTGGAAGGCAACATCTGGAAGCTGATGTCTCCTGGTACCATGTGTAGGGCTTCTGCTCCACCTGTAGGTCACTGCCCTCAAAGCTAAAGGTGTGTTCAAGCAGAGCATCTGGACAGACTGACCCCCAGCCACACCAGACCACCGGTAGGAAGCAGTGGGTGGTGTGGTGGGCAGCTCGCTGCTGTGGGACTGCTGTGGTTTAGCCCCAGACAGCAGCTGAGCACCACGGGATACTTGCTCAACCTCACGGTGGGATGGGGAGGAGAACGGGGAGACAAAGGCAAACTGAGTGGGCCGGTGCAGGGTCGGTTTTATGGGATAGTGCAGGGAGGGCAAAACAACAACAGGGCAGAATATACACAATGGTGGTAACACAGGGCAATTTAACGTCCCAAGGACTGCCCAGACACTTAGCCCACCCTCAGACCATCCTGGAGCCACCAATCAGCCCCTCCCCAAACAGTGCCCTTTTATGGGGAGCATGATGTCACACAGTATGTAATACCCCCTTGGTCAGCTCAGCTCACCTGTGCCAGCTCCTTGTGGAAACTAACTCTGCTCCAGCCCAAACCAGGACAGGGAAGCAGAGGCACCCACCTGCTGCGCAGACTCACAGACCGCAGCAGTTTGCTCCTTGCTGGGAACCCAGGCCCAGGATCCTGTGGAGAGGCTGCCAAAGTTTGCCCAGGCCTCTGACCATGATCCCCTGCCGTTCTCCCCCGTGGGCACCAGGAGACCAGGTCAAACAGAAGAGGATCCATCCATTGCCCCCAGGAAATACTTATGGATGCGAGGTCCCAGGTTCCCAGCTCCTCTCCCCAGCCCTCTAGGGGAGAGGGGATGAGGAGGAGACTGGCAATGAGCATCAACAGTGGAGTCAGCCCCGCAGTTGTGGTTTCTGTCACCAGGCAGTCCTCTTTGAGGATGAACATCTGCTGGGAAAGACAGGATCCACTTCACTAAGTGGTGATGGGGATGTAGTTACTCACGACTCACACAGTGAAGTTATATTGTATCTAGATGTCCCTTTCAAAAATGGGTCTAGAAATGAGAATTATTTTCACTATTGGAACACAGATTTGTACAGAAACTGTGTGTGCACCTCCAGTGGATAACCTCAGAGCCCCAAAGGCTGAGTGATAGCATGAGTAGGAAGCTTTATTTCTTAAGCAAAAATAAACTACAAAGACAGCAACATAATGAGAAATGTGATAAAAAGTATTATTAAGGGTTTCTAGTGGCTTTTTGGCTTAGGCTTATCATTATAAAAGCTTCTCCCTGCCAACACTCACCAGTAGTTCGCTTTACTCCGCATTACGTTTCTACAGAATCACCTGCTGTAGTATAAGGTAAGGTTTTATTTTTTGATGTCCGCTCTAAGATCTAAGTTTCAGGTCAGAACTTAACCTTCATTTGGCATTAGCCAATTGTTTAAAGAGTTGGTTTTCTCTTGTGTTGAAGGCAGTTTAGAAACTTACATGTTCAGAATCTTACATGTCCATCCTCTCGGAAAGAGTGAAAAAACCCCACAAAAAAGCCCCCTGAAAGCACAAAGCATTTGTGTCATCTAAGAAACAGAGCACCTGTGTCATCTAAGATGCTCTCACTTGGGGCCAGCGTTATGTGGTACAGCCCTGTCACAGTACAGCAGTTCTTGCAGAAAAGGTATTGAGGGAACAAGAAACTCTCTGAGCAAACGTGAAACACAAGGAAGGGAAAAAGCCAGGAACTATCTGCACTGAGTGGTTTACATTAGATCAGTTATTGGGGACACGATTTGTTTTCTCGTCCTGCAGGGCAGAGTCTTGGACTCACTGTTTTCCAAAGAATGAAAACCTGTACCAAACAACAGGCTTTTTAGATACAGCATCAGCCGCTAATGAAGGACCCTCCGACACACAAAACCCCCCACTCCTACAAAATTATTGCAGCTGCCTTAATAAAAGCAAGGTTTATTCCGAAAAGTCCACTTGTTCTGGTGTAGCAGATGCTTCAACGTCTGTTTGTGGAGGAAGGATGCAGGTTTGTCTTGTTGAATGAATCTTACACAGAATGCTCTAACACCATTTAGTTTTCTATGTAAGACCAACCAGAACAAGTCACCTGCTCTGAGGCACTCAGAAACTGCTAAAATTCAGGTGGGTGCCTGGAAAGGCAACTCTCTATGGCAGAAAAGCAGAAATCATTTTGATACTGCAACTTGGAAAAAAAATAAATTTCCTAAGAACAGCTGTATACAGCTGAGTAAGGGAAGATTTTAAGAAAGATATTTCTTCTTGTTTGATACTTGTGTGTAGTTTTCTTACACATGCCACGGGGAAAAATTTATTGGAGCAATGTCCTTGTTCATGACAAAATATGTCTCCAATTACACAGTGTGAGAAATCACAGAATGACATAAAACTCACCAGGATGGATCCAGACATTGGAACAAATAATTTGTAGCCATATCTGATACACTTCAGCCAAGAATTCGTCACTGGTGCAGGACCATAGGTAGACTATTGACTAAGATACTGAACTGCCCGAGGGCTTTTTTCTGCTGACTTCAGATGACCAGTGTGTGGTCTTAAATAGAAATCTTCACTCGTCTTGCTTTGGCTACTTCAGTTTGTTATGTAACAATGACTTTTTAAGAGAGGGGCAGTTTTATAGGGCAGTTGCAACATTTGGCATAGTGGAACCCCGGGTTCAAGTTGGTCTCATTGATGCTGCAACAAAATCTTCTGGACACATTCCAAAACTGGATTTGATCTAAGGCAACAGAAGCAATGCAACAAAAAGTACTTTCTCTCTGAAAAAGTGTGCCCAGTCAGGAAAGTAGAAGTGGACCCAGCTTTCTCTGATGTAAAAGTAAACTGTTGAGTTACCCAACAGAGTAGGAGAGCAAAGGCTCGGCTGCACAGGAATGAAAAACACCTAAGAACTGGCACCCATGAAATCAGAAAGAAGTAGTTCAAAGTCTGATACATAGAAGGCAGAAAGGACAACAAAAAGGTCTTCAAAATGAGAGCTCACGAGGGAAAAAAATTGGAGGGGGGCGGAGGGGAAGTAGGGAGTAAATAGAGAAAATCTTAAATAAGGAGGGTTCAGTGCTCCAGGGCCATCAGGGCTGTAACCTGCTATTGTTAGAATCAGCCTTGTGTGCCACGGTAGCAGGAAGTCAAGTAGTAAGTTACACTGATAAGCCAGATCCACATGTACCAGGAAAAAAAGACCAGTTTGTGTCAGGTTGTTTCCAGGAAAAATGGATGTAACCCAGCATTTACCTCTGGTGAAATCCTGTACCTAGCTCTTCACTTTCTTTACCGCACAACCCTCGTACACCTCACCAGAGATTTCTCAAGATGCTCTCCTTGACTAATCACCCCACTCTGCCACTGAGCCTGCTTGGTTTGAATCAGGTGAAGACCACTCAACTCTTCAGGAGAAAAGCCACGGGCTGCTCGAGGTGATTTCACAGAAGCACTTGTTTATAGTGAATGACCCAGCCTTTCAGTGAAATCACCTAGAGCAGACACTAAGGCACGGAGATGCACAGGGCCAGAAACACAACTACGACTTTACTAATGCATACCGATAGCTTACTGAGGGCTATAGAAACTGAGCAAACTGGTGTCATGGAGAACTTCCTAGAACTTAAATGAGTCAATTACACACATCTTTAAAGAGCATTAGTTTATTATCTATTCCCCATGTGTTACCTCAAAACAATCTAATCATACACAAAAATTTGGAATGTTGAGTAAATGCTGATCAATAGAAACATTTTGTAGCTGTTGACAAGGGAGTGTTTCTAAACAAAACCAAAATAATCATAAAGGTTTGATTTCTGTGTGTTGTTTATTGCTATGTTTGTGTTCATAGAATGCTTTCAAGTATATACACTTTTTTTTTAACTCCAGTCCAAAAAAAGGAACTCAAAATTATTTACATAATAAATATGTGGGAGACTTCATCTTTTCATTACATCAGTTGAACTGATTCTTTAATGAACTATTAAGAATAGAAAGAATTAACAGAGTTTGCATCAACTCATTGCCACAGTGAGTAACTTAGGCTGCTGATGGATCTTATTCTATTCAAAAATGTAGTTTAGGATGTATTCAAAATGAAAAGTGCTGATACTGTCTCTGCTCCTGCTGAATCCTAGCTGGACTAGTTCAGGAGACATCTTTCTCCCACTCTTTGCAAAATCATCTAGTTTGACATGTGTTTACCTTTACACACCGACACTGAAGGAACAAACACATTTCAATCCACTGAAAACTCCAACATTTGCTGAGTAAATCATCAAAATCCATGTTTTATTAGATGGTTAATTTACTAGTTTATTGAAGACAAGCTTTGGCCAAGTATTTCCACAAGAAGTACTAAACTTCTTGCCATGAATCTCTATTTCTATAGTTCTACCACAGCTGAACAGTTTTTGGCAGAATTTTCCTGTGATACATAGATCTGAAAATTAAGTGACACAACAACATTTAAGATTCTGTTACCATTAAAGCAAAACACAATACAGTATAACTCCTCAGTGATATATTTAAACGTACTGCAAAATGTATACAAAGTCAGTCCGAGATCAGTAAAGAATCAGTTCTGCTTTTTGGACTTTTCCCTTCCCAAAGATAACAGGTTATGTAGAAGACCAAGATAATTTAGGACTTGTCTCTATGCATTCCCTTTGAAAGGCAGTATGTGATACAAATAATGTGATTAGAAGTAATGAACATGTGATGTGAACATCTTGAGCTTTCAATAAAAAAATAGAAACTAAGCAACAACAGAAGACACCCTAAGAGAACACAAAAGCCTGCCATTATATAGCCATGTTTCTCATTCTTTTCTCTGAAGATTTAACAGCACACAGAAAATAAGTGAATTTTATCAAAATACAGCACATTTCTGCTAATATATCAAAAAAATCATTTTCTATGTAAATATTACTGAAAACCAACTAAAAAAAGTTAAAGTATATAAAGAGTTGTTAAAGGGTTTCAATTAAAATATTAGAACTATACACAGTACAATAAGCAATAGTTAACATCTCTGAAAGAAGTGCAATAACATTGGAGTTTGCTTATTTTAAAAGTACTGCCTGTATATTAATGCTAGCTATGTATAATCCCCCTTTAATCCAGCTCGTTGCCCCAAAACTATGGGAAGCTGGTGTGTTTTTTTGCTAGCTTTAATAGAAGCATTTACTTTTGTACACATGGGTTGAAAAAAGCAACTCATACCTGTCTCAGACTACCAACTTACATGTAATTAGAAATGAACTGCAATAACTGAATATTGCTTCAATGACAGGCTCATCGTTAGCCCTGACTAGAAACAGTTATTGGTCTTCTATGGCACTTTTCCCTGGTCCATAACAACCGTGTATTAATTATCACTGCGGATTATGCAGTCTCTATTTGATTACAAAGGAAAGAGAGAGAAATGAAGTTAATGTTTCTGGTAAACAAAATTAAAAGAAGCATAATTGAGTATTTTATACAGTAATAAGGAACAAAGGCAGCCTGTGGTAAATCACTATTACATTAACATAGTTAGAAACCCTTTAATGACTCTGAAGCGTCTAGTTCACATTTAATGTTACCTGTAGGAACAGCCCTTTAAGAAACATCATTACAAACTGGTGGGTTGCAAGTACGCCCTTCCTCTGCTCTCCATCACTGTTCAAAGTTTCACAAGCTTGCTTTGGTTACCTAGCTCCATGCGTATGGTTTCCGTTTTGATTAACAAGGCAATGCAAAGACCAAATAAAATCAAGATGTCTTTTGTAACCCTTCTCGCATCATTTACTCTGAGTGTGTTTTAACAGGCATTACAGGCAACAACCATAAAAACTGGCCATTTCAGTTTCATTTTGAAAAGCTGTAAGGTAAAATGGAATACTTTTCATAAAGATAGAAGTATTACCATTTGCACAAAACTGGGGATTTCCACGGCAGAGAAAAACCTCTGGGCACATTTCCACAGTATGGTTGAAAAAATAAAATTAAAAAAAAAATGTATGCAAGAAAACCAAACTAATCACAAATCACATGTGGCAAATGAATATTCAATGACTACATTAGGTACAAATCCTGTAGAGCATCACAATTTTGTAGTTAAAGTCTTCCTAAAAGACCCCATAAGCTTTTATTGCGTTTTTTATTGATAGACGTACAGTCCAAAACTAAAACCTTTTTCTTC
>VXBZ01012316.1:82358-137580 GCA_013399135.1 Heliornis fulica
AAGAGGTACCTGCTGTGACCAGGCAGGTATCAGACAGCCAAGAGCAACTTCTGCCAGCGCTGACGCATGTCCAGCCTGGCAGCTGGGGCAAAGGCCAGGAGGTATCCCCTTCCTGGGACCAGAAAGGATGGAGGGGGATGTAACAGCAAGGTGCAGTGTGGAGAAGGGTTGTGAGGTGCAACTGCTGGTGTTCAGACAATGTATTTTTCAGAAAACCGCACGTGAATGATTGCAACTTAAATAACTAAATGATAGTAAAGCCCAATTAAGTACTACTATTCCATCTTTAACAGCATTAGACCTGTTTTGTTTTTTTTTTTTTCTTTAAAGGTGTAAAAAAAATTCAGTTTCAAAAAGTGAATGATTAATAGTTTAGGCTGTATCACCTATCCTAATGTTAGATGAGGGAAATTAAAAGCATTATCCCAGAACGTAAGAATGCTTATGGAAAAGACACTGGCAATCTGAAAACTAAAGATTCTGCTCTTAGAAAAGGTGCAAACTAAAAATGTATCAGCATATTACACAGGTTAGTTAACTGAATGACCACAGTACCTGAATTATTTTATCCCCGGGCTGCAACAACTTAGATGCTGGTCCATCTGGTTGCACTCTGGTAACAAATATACCCTTGAAAAAAACAAGAGGTGGAAAACATTTTTGATGACTTATTGCATGAATAGTAGGGTATCATTAAACAGACTTAATTCAAACCTGTACTTAAGTTTTTCCATCCTAGGTAGAAGGGAATGCAATAAATGCAGGAGAATTGCCTTCAAAGAAGTACTGAAGAGCAAATTCTGATCTGCCTTTGCTTAACTTGGCAGATGTGTATGTCAAGGATAATTACCAGCCACCAGAAATAAGGCTGTAGGTTAAATCCTGGTCTTTCAAGAGGCTTCCTAATTGTGAACTCCATAATTTAGTATCTCAAAACTGTTGACAGATGTATCTGTAATGGCACAAGAACCACCCAGCTAGAATAATCCTCTGTGACCACAGTGGTCACCACTAAGCACCTTGTCCCCAATGTCTCCTCCCCAGTTCTCAGAAGTGCTTTGGAGAGTATATATACACTCCCCTGCCTCCTTTGCTAAATGTTAGAAACATTATTAATCAGAATGATTTTAAGATGCATTACTATAAAATACTCACATCATCTTCTGGTCTGAATGGATTCCCTCTACCACCAACTCCTCCTGATATACTAAATCCAAGTTCTGGATCCTTGTCAATTCTCACTCGAATCTAAGTAAGTGATTACAACCCAAGTTACACAGACTGGCTGAAAAATCTGCATTCAAAGCTACTCTGGTGAAATTATTACTAAAGCATTCAGGCGAACAAAACCTTTAAAACAAAAAAAAACCTGAAACATTTTTCACAGCTCGAGAGAGTATTATACCTCAAGAGTATTAAATCGGAGCAAGATTTCAATAAAATGGCATTGTGTATCACTGTACATGTTTTACTCCAGTATTACTGTTACTGTAATCATAGTTCTTCATAATCATAAATTCAGTACATTAGATTTATTAATAGATACACTAGATACATTTAGATATTATGCAAGTTAATCTAATGTCCCCAGCAAAAACCACGTTTCTATGAGAGAATATGTTCTTCCTATTTCTTTGCTATCTCTAGCTGAATTTTAAAAATCAAACTTCATTCTGACTTTCAGTCTTAAGTAGCCAACATTGTCCTCCCTTTCTCTTGCCAGAACAGTTGGTTAGAAAACTTATTTTACACAAGAAGTGGGGATTCTTATTCTAGTACAGAATAAAAACACAGTTCTCCGTATTTTCTCAAAAAGCAAAAACAATACAGATGAAACACCCTGTGTTGAACAGCAGAAAGAATCTTGCCATAATGAAGGAGCCATTAAATTGTAGAAATATTTCTTAACCATGAGTCTATTACAAATAGGACTGATAATTGACAGGCCTGCATAAGATGCTCAGACTTTTTTTATATTTGCTTTCATTTATGGATGCACATTTCTATATTCATACTAGGTTTCTGAACCAATCTGGACAGCCATGAATGGATGCAAAGTACTCTAAATTGTACTGCAAATTTGTATTTTTTTGCAGTTAGTAGATAAATGAGTTGGTGATCAAAAAAGGTAGCTGAGAGAAATTTCTAGCTCAGGAAAAAAAGACAGAAGCTTAAGTTTCTGGTACATTCTGTTAAAAAAAAAAAAAAGATTTCTCTCAAAGTTTTTTATGTCCAAAGTTGGACATAAAAACTTTTTTTTTAATCTTTTATAGAAACCTTTTTTATTTTTATGTCCAACTTTGGTTGGACATAAAAAATAAAAAGAGTTCCAAACTCAAAGGAATATATGATTTCAGAAGCAGAATTGCACTGAGATAACACTGTCTTCTGCTGAAGATAAATTGCTGTATGATTTCTGTCACCATCTACAAAGAAATGGTAATACAGGAAAATGACCCAACAATACACTGCCACTGACAGACACGTGTCATGTTGTCAAGGAAAGTTTTATTCTTACCTCTTGCTTTGCCACTTCGTGGCTTTGTCTGGGAGAACACTGGGACTGGGTATAGGGAGGTTGGTGGGCAACTTTCAACATCAGATAATCAATTAATTGCTCTCTAGATGGATGCCTTGCTACTGATGATTGAGGAGGGAGATGATGTATTTGGCTGTAGTTTGCCTGAGGTCTTTGAGGCTGGCACATCTGTCCATTTGTCAAAGGTATCTGAATAAAACATGAATACTTTATGTCATACATTTCATAAGCTGCGGTCCTCAATTCATCCTTTATTATTTCAATGTTTCTCATACTTGACCACTTTTAATTTTAGGAATATCCCTAAAACTGCTCTTTTGGATCACATACAGTTACATTCAATTTTCCTTATAGGCATCAGCTCTGACCTCCTGAATACAGATTTGAGAAGCAAAACTGACTCAGACTGCTAATCTACTAGAACAGACTAAACAGTCTTTGCTTTTATTATTTTTTTTTCACTAATTATCCCAACCATTACTTTCTAGCAGTGCAACTGACAGTACTGTCACTTGGTTGATATTACAGTTTGTACTTCTGCTGCATAAAATTCAGAGATTATGTAATGACTCCTGATAGATTGTACACAAACTAAAAATCCCACACAGCTATCAGGCAGAAATTATACGCTCTGTGAAAATCTTTTGGTGACCACTTTACCAGAAAACCTCCTGATACAAGCTCAAGATCTTAATATCAAAACCGCAATGGTATTTCCAATAAAAGGTTTTGTTACTCTTTTGTTAACACATCTGCCACTGATTTGTGTAATGGTGACAAAGAGCAGTAAGGTACACAACTGTGAAGACAAACAGCGATTGCCAAAATTTCACGGGGAATTACGATAAAGCTGGATGCGACAAAGTTTCTTAGCAGAAGCCTCAGAGTTACTGTTGGGCCAGCTCTGTGTTGACACAGTCAAGCTTCTCCCTCCTCACACATATGCCTTGCACCCTCACCTAACCTGAGTAGTAACCCATGTGTCTATCCAATTCCCACATTCTAAAAGCGCTAGTCTTGAGTTACAGGTTCTTTCTGCCTGCCACCATTATCCCTTTAGTTACAATAATATTAAAATACTCTCTGACCATTATAAATACCTGAGGTGTACAAATTTTAACCTTTAACCATGCTATGTGAATGGGCACATATAAGAATCTATTCTGTTGAGTTGTTGTCTGAGTGATTCTGCAAAATTGTAGTGTGTGTGTGTGTACACATATATATATTTAGCGTGTTTAAAAATCAGATTATTTAATTTACACAATCTTCTACTCTTTCTAAAGGCCTAAAGTATGACATGAAAACTATTTCTTATTCCACTTGCAGAGGTACAGTTTACATTGGCCAACATGTATCAAGAACTATGCAAATTCCCAGTACCCACAGTCTGTAGAAATGCAGGTGAAACTACAGATTTTTAGTTGCTGCGTTGTAATAATTTACAAGCATCCATTTATTTTCATTATGGTAAGTCCTGTCTGTATAGGTGGTCCTTAGAGATGAATACAGAATGCCTCCTGCAAATTATAGCTTATCATCACAATTTCATAACAACATATTTCAGGTTTGTTCTTTAAAAGGTTTGATCAGCTTCCGACTGCTTTACTGAAATCATCTGCCATATTCCAATCTCCACTTGCAATTGCATCTTCTTCTGCAAATTTCTTGTTTCCTGATGATGAGAAACAAGAACTATGGCCCCTCATATAATTAACTATTTTGTCTTCCAAAAAGAAGATACTATTTCATTTATTCCACCTGGGTATTACATTTTAAAGAAGCCCCATTTCCAATTGCTACCCAACCATGTACTAATTAAAAAAAACCCACAAAACAACCATAAATCCTTACAATAAAAAATCTTACCCATGGTGCCATGAAGATAATTACCTGCACAGCTATTTTCTTCATGCTATCTGGAGGAACATCTTTGAGACTAAGCGTGGCAGATGAGTAATTCTGCTGTCCTGAAATGAAAACTTCATCCTGGCATTGGTCTCCTGAAGAAGCCTGGGGATGCTTTAAACAGAATGGAGCCGTAAAAATCACTGTCTTCGTATAATTCAAATAAAAAAAAATCATAAGAAGACCAAAATAAAACACTTTAAGGGCTTTATTTTTCTTTATCTTCCTTAACTAATACATTGTTTATGTAGAAAATTGTACTAACCAAGACACCACACCCATAAAATATTGATGGATACTTGCAAAAACTTGCACCTGCAGAGGCGTCTTTCATCACCAATAAGCTGTTAAGAAGGGTGAACAGATTCTAAGGACTGCCTATTCAAGGATTCCTGTGGTTAAAAGAAGTCTTCCATTGACTTTTATCTTGCTCACTATGGGTACCTTAACATCACTCAGGATGCTTAAAGACTTATTTCCTCACATTTTCTTACAAAGTAAAGCATACATTTTCTTCAGTGCCTAAAGTATCTTATTTGTTTGGTGGGGCAAAAGGCATAATAAGATTTTGTTCAAACTTTTATTGCCCTAGGTTAAATTCAGAATGGTAATCTTTTGCTCACATACGTACAATGAAACTGGACAGCTTTACATACGTTCAACCACTTATAAAAGCCAATTAAAAACCTAAACTTCACGACATCAAATTGAAAAGCCTTGCAATAAGTTTAAGACATACAAAGGCAAAGTATTTAATGTAATGCTTATAAAAGAATTCCAGCACATCAATTTTTTTATTGAAAGCATTGCTAATATGTAAAAGGATAACTCTACCCATTTATGGACACCTCTCTGAGTTTGTTCTTCCCCCCTCTACACATTGCAATAGCCTCCTGTTGGTACTCACTCGAACAATGTGCACACCAGAACCTCTTCCGTCTGCAACACTCAAGGCAACACTACCCTGGCTGCCATGCAGATCCCTAGAGCTGCCATAGTGAAAGCTGCTAACTGCAGCATAATTGGAATTAAAGGACCTAGACAGCATGCTCTGAATAAAGAGGGGACAGATTTAACACAGAGATTAGTGCAGCATGCATAAACCACAAGACATGTTATACATAGACTAATACAAACATATTCCATTGTCATGCAAGATAAAAACCATGCAAGAATAGTATCACTGTGATGTATAAAACGTGACTCAGCAACCCCTATTTACCTTTATTTACTGTAAACTGGCATGCAATCAACAGTTAACATGCCAAATTACACGTAAATAGTAATTCAAATGTTCATGTGCCGGAAAAAAAAGGTACACAACCCATCACAATTTCTATGTTTTCATTAAATTTGCAATGTATCAAATATGTTGTAGGAAGAGAAGCTAACAGTCAAGATAAACACCTGTGGAAAACCATCAAGTTATCAGTTATTATTTTGTCTATACTTGTACAATATAAATAAAACTTTAAAGACAGATATTTGACAATCTGACTGGGTTTTCTTGCTATTGTGATATAGTCAACATCTGCAATGCATTCCAGTAACCATTCGAGAATGTGCATGAGCCTTGAGTAAAGACAACGATGCTTGAAAGAAACTTCGGAGTCTACCCCTGTGCTGCTGGAGAAAATCAAATAGGTAACATGAGGTCCAGGCCATAAAGGGTAGTGGTATGGTTTTGAACTTCATTACCTGTTAAACCTGACCTCTGCAATATTGTCAAAGGTAACACAAAGAAAGCAGTAGACATTATTGTCTTGCTACCATGGATTTTTGTAGTTGAAAGGATCAAGCAAAATAAAAAAAATGAAAATCCTCCATGTTACACTTGGCAAATGAAATAAAACTGGAAAAAGTGAAAAAGACCCACAGAAACATATGATCATAGCAAAAGATAATCCAGAAAGCATCAAAAACCAGCAAATGCAGAGTGTTTGGGGTTTTTTTGTTTTTATAAAGTTTCTAATTTTTCCCAGTTAAAAAAAAAAATTAAAGTTCAAAATACATTCATTTGACTAAGACACTGCAGCAACTCTTGCATGAATAAATACATACTGGTCATCTATTGATGACATATACTAATCTGATTTTGCAAACTGTCACTAGTCCTCAGGCAGACATTTGCCCTTTCATACTAGCTTTACCTTGTGAAAGTAAAACTAGTCTCATTATCAAAACCACATGTCTATCTATACTCATATTCCCCACGTGCTCTGCTAACACAGTCATTGGAAACTCCCTTGGAAAACAGTATTTACAGACAATACTTGGCTTTTCTTGGGCAAGGCTCCTGTATAACCTCTCACCCAATGGCACAGAGAGCTTTCTTCTACACTTACCCTGTTGTCTAGTCAATGGATTTTCTGAGATTCCAGACAAGTCCTAAGAGGCTTTTTCTTCCTCTCTGGAGGGGAAGACTGTACTTGGCATTCAATCATCTCTTTACTAAACATTCAATCTCAGCTTACTTCCCATCTTAAGTTGCAGGTCAAACACCCTGCTTTCCTTAGCTCCTTAGTGCCTCAAAGCATCTTCTTACAACTCTTCTCAAAATAGTCTGTATAATTAGCCAGGTGGCCTTCTTCCCTGACTTCAGTGTACAGTAAACTCCCTGACATCTCCTTACAGGAAACTCCTCCCAAAGGCTCCTATCTCTCTCCATCTTCTGTAAGTGGCAAAAAGACAGATAAAAATAGGAGGACTGCATGGTGAGACTAAAAAATTATCTTTGGAAAGTGCCTCAGGCAGACCATCTTACTAAAGAATTCCGTAGATCCACTAGATTCACTCTTCTCTTTGAAAGACCCAAACAGATGGTCAATAGTGACAGTATAAATACAGATGCATATTTATAATCTAAGACAGATCTGCAACAGGAGGGAGAACCTTCCTAAATTTGGAGAGGCATGAACTTGTCTGTCAGGAATTAAGTGGTTTTATTCAAGGGTTTATAAAGCCTACTATTTTAGTAAAGTCTTTTTCAAACTTTGCAAGGTTTTGCTTTTTTAAAAATGTAATTCTATATAAATGCTGCAACACATGAATATTTTTCTTTTGATAAGGCACTGTATACTAGGCCATAGTGGTTATACTTGGGTATTGATAATTTGTGGAAGGTGTCAATGAAAGGTGTGGGTATATCAGATGCAACTCCAACATCCCATTTGTGCTAACTGTAGAAGTGGCTTAACGATCGCCATTGGGGGGAATTGTTCGAAAACAAAACCACAGATCCATGCTTTGCAGGTTTCTGTCCATCAACATTTGATATTCTCTGAGCAAAATTGGGACCATGTGGCCAGGAGGCACTACCAACTGGGGTGACCTACTCCTGTTCCTCCCTCAAATAGCAATAACGCAAACAGCTTGGTCAGTAGCCCAGCCAAAGACCAATGTATGGGTGACTCTAGCCAATTAAACAGGGCAAGATACAATACCAAAATGCCACAGCCTGGTGTAACTATACATCTAGTATCATTTCCCTGTCATCTAACACACCAACTGCCCTCCCAAAAGGTGTTTCTACCATTCAGAATCCATCCTTAAAAAGATTCAACACTTAGCACAAGCTGTTGAGCAACTACGAGTGAGTGATGGATGGGGATAGCTGGATGACCTGCTTCAAGGATGGAATGTTGGAGGTTGGCTAAAAGGTCTGATACAAACAGTTATTTTACTTTGCTTAGTTTTTGTATGCTTGCTATTATGTATTCCGTATTTGTATCCTGCATACAAAGTATGCTTAATACAGTAATCAGTCAGGCTTGGCTTGCATAAAAACAAAAAGGGGGAATTGTTGTGGGATGGTTAGCAGCACAAGGCCACGATGCTGCAGAATATCTCTGGCCTGAAGCGAAGTGCTGAGTGAGCGGGATGGTATGGATGTTATCAGGTCCGCGTGACCTTGTGACTGAACACTAGATGAAAACAGGAAGCTGAACATCTGGGCCTGGGCCCCCAGGTAGGTTGTAACCAAGCCATATCAGAAGATACTAACCTATGTAGTGCCTAACCAATCACTACTTGCAAAAACAAGATGTTATCCAATCATGTAATGACACTCAAATTGATGGAATGTAACTAAAAAGTATAAAATCATATGCAGTTCCTGTAGGTAGCTGAGACAATAAAAGGTAGTCACTACCTTCGGTCTCCCAGTGTCTTCTTTTCTGACATATACTGACAGCTTTGAGAATAAACACACCTATTCTGATTTCTAAATTGAAAAGTTGGAATCAAACTTTATGAACTCTTCTCTGAAGCTCTGTCATTTTATATAAACAATAGATAAAGTAGATAAAAAAACAGAGGACTCAATTCCAGGAGAAATTAGAATTGAAAGCACACACGCACCTGATAAACTCCCAAGAGATCCACAACAAAAAAAGAAAATATACATATGTAAGGAAAGGACAGAGTCAGGCCCAGAAACTGTTTCTGCCTACTCAGAACACAGATATATAATACATATTTGCAGATAACTGTTGCAGATAATTTTTATTGTGATTTATGGATGAGAAATTCCTCTAGCACACAGTAAAATGCATGTGACTAGTGTTTTTACACAGGCAGCATTTTATTTAAAATTCCTAAATGAAAACTTAAACCAGACTACTGTAGAAGACTACTGTGACATATCAGGGAGTAAAATTGGCATGTCACACTCAAAAGGGTAAATATGCTGAAAAAAATGACTGTTATACAAAACTTCTCTGTGCACTAAATTAATGAGATTTGGGGAAGGCTAGCATGCCCTCAGCAGCTTACATACACAACCACTAGAGAGCAGCTTGACATTTAAATAAGCTCTTTTCTCTCAAAATAGAGAGAATTTTAGTTGATTGGTGTATGCCCCCTTATAGCATGTCAAAGGGATTACAAATACTGGCTACCTGGCTGGAATCCACTGTTGATTTTTGCTAGACTTAAAATTAACCTGTATGACTTCTCATGCAAATTAAACTCTTGAAATCCTTTTTTTTTCCTTACCTACGTCATGTAAAAGGAGCTAATAAATACAAGAACTAGCTTCTCCAATTTGTCCAACATGCAGACAATATTTATATAAGTGCATTCAGCCTCTTCTCTCTCTCCAGTTACCAGATTTTATAAAAGCTAAATAAACAAGTACTTCAAGAGCTTAGCAAAAAACGATAAAACCAAACAGAAGATAAAAAAACAAAACAACAACAACAACAAAACCCCCAAAAGATAAACAACAAAACTAACCTCCAAAAACCTCACTACACCCTGCTTCCTAATAAGTACAGGATAGAAATAATAAAAATTATTAAATTAAAAAACAAGCTCAGAGGAGTCACAGCAAAGGTAATACTATTAACCCATACTGCTGTGTACAACCACTGGCAAGGATATATTAATTAATTCATCATAAGGCTTAATTTGGTATATCTGTGTTCATCAGTGTTGTTTCTTGTGCTTTAAAGAAAGAAACACCATTTGAAATCCATGAAAACTTTCTCAAAGCAATTTCCAATAAATGTTCCTTAAATGAGCTCTCTAATTGAACTTGTTCCTAAGTGCTTGTTCCTTAAATGAGTTCTGTAATTACTGAAATTTTTTTCAGACTTCAAAACATTTCAGAAGTCTGGTTTCTAGATTAAGACCCTCCTGCCCCCGTTAAGTTTTAATTACAAACAGAAAGACCGAAACCATTATTTTAAAAGAACACAGCTATACTCAGTAAATTCCTAGAATTTCCACATTATCATACTTGCCAGCTGCCATACAGGACCATATCTACATTTTTCACAGTTCAGATCTTTCTTTTCAAGTCAGTCATATCCCAGAGAACAGAGTAGACGATTATATACACATTCATTTTTATACCCATAAGTAAGTCTCATATTGCTAAAAAATACTTTAAAATGCTTTAATGGCAGAACAAAAGAATCATACCATAAACCCCAGACTTTTAAAGATGTCTTAGATTGATGGACAGCTAAGATCTCAATATTCCATGTAACTCTAGTAGAAATAAAAATTTAACATTTACAGAAAAGGTTGCCCAGGGAAATGGTGGATTATCTCTCCTTGGAGGTGTTCAAGGTTAGGTTGGACAGGGCCTTGAGCAGCCTGGTCTAGTGAGAGGTGTCTCTGTGCATGGCAGGGGGATTGGAACTAGATGATCTTTAAGGTTTCCAGCCCTAATCACTCTGACATACGAAGTATGACAGAAGGTATGGATGGATATAAACGGAATCATGTCAGGCAATCAGTTTCATTTCAGTAAAGGTAACTACACTGCTACAGCTCCTGAACTCTGGTGAATCTCTGGTGTATCAAATGCTGTTCCTAACATGTCAGTGGTAGATGATATAAAAATGAGCTCTAAAAAAGATGCATTAGAAGTGCACTTGAATTTGTTTCTCTAAGAATTGAGGGATTGCTGTGATTTTTGCTTTTCTATTGACTAATGTAACATTTGATACATGTAGCCAAGAGAATGGAAGATAAGAGAACGCCCCTGTCATTAGGGGCGGAACATGGTGAGGTTTGTGACCACTTTGGGGGATGCTGCATTGTGCAGTACTGTGAAAGCCTTAAAATGTTTTATGTTGTGTATTACTCAAAGTGCAACAAAAAAAATAGATGCAGCTGTCATGCAGCCTTCTTTAAAAAAATAAACAAAACCCATCCCTTGCTATCACCAGATGTTATACAACTTCAAATGAAAGCAAAACCACCCCTCCAAATAATTAGGATTTCCAAAGAAAAATTATAGCTAAAAGTAATTTTCCAACCACCTCCAATTAAATTTCATTAGCTATTATAGATATTGAAGTATTTAGCAAAATAATCGCAAACCAAACGATGTTCTTTCAGAAGAAATTAAAAAAAAAGTCTATATATCTAGCATAATCAAAATGTATTTTGACCACTATGCTCACTTCCCCTCGAAGGAAACAGAATCAAGCTAATGACATTCTACCCATTACTTAGTGATCATATTTTTAACTATTTTAGCTGGACAGCATAAATAACACTCTTCCTCTACTCAAATTCTTTGAAGATATATAATTGTTCAACTCTACAGATCAGCTCAAATTCCTGATAGCATTTACGGTACATGAAGAATCCTGTTCTTCATCTCTAGTTAAATCAAAACCTCCTGTGATTTCCTGAAATGAACAAGATTTGTAAGTGTTCTCATCTCACAGCAATAAATATTCATTCAACAATCTGTTATATATCTAACTTCAAAAGACTTGGAAGAAAATAGATGTTAATTATGGCTTTTGAATTCTTCAGCAACTGAAGCTGTAGACCTGTACTTCCGAAGAGATTTTACTGATTTTCTTTTCCTTGTTCTTAAGCAGAAGAAATAAATTAAAAAAGGCAGAACAGAAAGTTCAAGAAGTGTAACTGAATGTTTTAGTGTAATACAAACTCAAGGCTACAATAAATATTATCTGCTCTAAAACAGCTAGCCTTGTAGTCCAGCAGGTCACTGTGACATTAATGTTTTTCTAAAGTAATTGGACTAAGCTGGCATGTATGATGTAAAAACAGAGACTTTTTTTTTTCCTTTGGAGGAAAAGTCTACCACTTGACTGTTTCTCAGATACTCATCACAAACATGTTTTTCCTTTATGGGGTGTGTCAACAGTATATTTTCACTGGTAACTAAAAGCAGTTTAAAACACAGAGTATTTAAATTATTCCATATACAGGTAACAGAAAGGTAGAAAAGTTTTAAAGTTATTTTTACCTTTTCTAGCTTTTTAGCCTCAATATGTCGCAGCACCTGTTCCCTCCAGTCATGAGGGACTTTACTTTTTCCTGGAGGGTCTAATAAAGAGTGCTCCGAATTAACCCTTGGGTTTGACCTCTTTGAAGGACTAGTCCGTGAGTAATTGAAGTCACTAACTGACATAGTTCTTTCTGGTATTTCATTCACCGATGGCCGAGCACTCTGTGGTCGGGGTACATTTGGGCCATCAATGCTGTATGTCCTGGCAGAAAGAGGTCTCTGTTGCCCAGACATTACTGGTGGAGCTCTTCCCATTGAATGCAAATCTCTGTATGTCAAATAATCCCCTTCAGAAACGTGCATCCGCCTCGAAGGTCCAGTATCCCCAACATTTATAGAAGCTGTAGAAGACACACTACTCTGCCTTTGAAGAGTGTGTCTGGTTGCTCCTGGGAGCACTCTATCATTCAGTGGAACAGCCCACATATCCATATGTCTCCCTGCCATGCGTTGATGAGTATTATACACAGCACTGGCTCGGACATTGTTATGATTGGAGAAATTCATATTGGCAGAGTGCTTTACATAGCTGTGGGTTTCTGAACTGTCAGACCTAAGCAGACGTGAAGAAGGTAAGCTGCCTTGTTCTACTTGGGTGTTCTGTTTCTGGGGCCATAAGGCATCTTTTGCTGCTGCACTGCTGCTGTACTGAATATTATACTGAGGGGCACAGAACATCTGTGCTCCACTTGTCGCTGATCCTCTCACTACATTAGCACCTTCTGGATTGTGATTCGAGTCATACTTGAACACAGGTTTTGCAGAAGATACTAAATCAGATGATGATGACGACCCAGGAAAAACTTGCAAAGGCTGATCATACAGAAGAGTAGCCGATTTACTTCGGACTATGTTTTTTCCATCTGCACTATCACATGCTGATTTTACCACTGAATGTGCCTGCTGAGATCCATTCTCACTGGCCATGTCATAGATTTTCAGACCACCTGTGTCCATACTGGTGATGCTGTGAGACTTCACCACAGGACCAGTTCTCTGTGGGGACAAATCTTCAGTGCTCTTCGAAACAGACAGCTCAGCAGAATCACTATCAGCTGTAGTGCTTCCTGTTAGTTCGTCTTTACTGGGAGACTGTACTACTTCCTCAGGATGTCCATTTACTTTATTTATAGGATGTTTATTTCCATTCTCCAAGTGCTCACTTTCTTCTTTCATGTTGTTATTCAAAAGGCCCTTCACTGAAACTATTTCCTGTGTTTGTAACTTTTCTACAGGAAGTGGCACTGCCTGCCCACTAACTAGTTTATTGATATTCATGTTTATTTGGTCTAATTTGTGAGACTCCTCCATAGGGGTGCTTAAATCAACACCTTTACCTATCAGGCCTAATCTTTCTTCAATGCTTAATTCATATTCAGACAAATTTGTAACCTTGTCTTGCACATTTATTTTTTCTTCTACTGTAATGCTTAATTCACCTCCATTTTGCAAAAGATTATTCAAATTTTCATCTTCTCGCCTGGAAAAAAAGATATCTCTTAAAAGATATTCCAAGAGGAAATAATGTATTCTTTTTTAAGAACTGTTATAGAAAGAATAATCATTAACAGACAACACAGCCATAGAGTGCACAAAAAAAAGGACAAAGACCAATATATAACCAGACTTCCTACCTTACTACTACAAAAGCAAATATATAGGGCTGATTTTGGAAAACTTTGTGTCCTCTGATTTCAAACGTTTGTAATTATTAAACAGTAATTATTAAAGACAATTTTAAAGTGTCAAAAAAGTATGAAGTGACAATAGCTCAATCTTTTCAATCTAATGTTTGCAAGTTTCATGACAATTTTGGAGATATGACTTGTTTCTAACAGCAATTTTTTTCGTAAAAAAAGTCCCATTCTAACTAAACCCTCAGGAAGAGTAGCAGCCTGTAAGTCCACTCTTTATAAGATTCTAAAAGCTCCTTACAATTATCCTAGAAATAAAATTGTCAAAATTATGCAAATATAAACATGGAGTTGTTTTAAGTGATGTACTTAAGTATTTTGCAGAGTTAACAAATTGTAGGGATGATATTATACCCTATTATTAAAACACATGGAAGTCATGTCCTGTACACTAAAATCAGACTCAATGCTATCGTCCTTTTTTTTAAAGAAAATTATTCCATTAACATTATTTTAAAATTATTTCATGAATTATAAATTAATGAATTAAATTTTCATATGTCCATTTCTTTAAATAACATTTTTCTAATATATTTGCTCAGTGGCATACAGTATCTTACAAACCTCATCTTAGATAAAACAGCAGCATGTGTTTCTTTGTCTGGAGAACAGAGAGAAATATCTTGGCTACTATCAGTATTTAAGGATACAGAATCTGACATTCGAGAAGGAGAGGAACAGTTGCTGTTATTCTGATTGCTATTGTGGGTAGCTTCATCTGATAAGGAATCAGCATCTTTTGAATCATCTGAAATAAAAAATTGTGAATTTAGTCAGACATACATCTGTCTAGCAGACATTTAATATACATATGTTATGGCTATGTTAGAAATTGCCTCTTGCTCTTCAGTAGTTCTTACTACTGGAAACTAAAATGTAAGCTAATATCTTTGCAAATTTTATTTAAACATGATGCAAAAGGTTGTTTGCAACAAGTTCTTTTTTTTTTTAAATATTTACCTCAATATAAACAGCCAACCCTGGTTCATGAAATATGACTTGTTGCTTTATTCTGAGTTTCCCTGGCATAAGATAGTGCTACATTATGTAATATTTCCCCACCAATATCAAATCTTGTTTCTGTTTTTGCAATGACTTTAGTTTTTAATTACATGAATCTATTAGCCCCTATGAAAATGAAGTACACTGCTTCAGATGCAGGATTTTTAACATTGTATCACTATTAAACAGCTGCTTATTAGATCAAGCACTCTGGAAAGACCTAAATGACTATAGATGATCTCTATATACAGTTCTAAAAAAAACAGGAAAGAAAAATGTTCTGCGGAGTTGGAATCCAATGAATTCCTGTGCTTTGCCCATCACACCTGGGCACATTGATTCTTGCATAATGTATGCTTACTTACATACTACATCCATATAAAAATAACATCTCTGTGATTATTATGTAAGTGTACAATATATTTAATTTTTTTGCTTCAAGGCACAGTTACACATGCCAAAAGAATAATTTTTGTGAAACAATGTCTATCTCCAGAGACAAGAAAAAGTTTTGACTTAGTGCTTTGGTCAGGCACAAAACCCTGAAGACCCAAAGATTGATAAACATCAATCTTTTCACCTACATGTGATCCTCAGCAGACTCTTCCTCCTAACTCCATGTGATCTTCCTACATCCCCACTAAATCTCACCCTTCTATATCTAATGGCCAGAAAGGATTTTTGTACTGTTAAGTACTGGATTAGTATATCATGTGAAGTTAAATACAATTCACTCTCCAACTTTTCACTGAGTTCTAGGTCATTCCTTATGCAGAGTTTTTACCCAGACTGAAATAAGCTTTGAGACAATATAAAAATTAGGTAACAAAAGCAATGTTCTGAAGTTTCCTGCTGAAGGAAAGACGAAAAATAAAAGAGTAAAGTGACCGGAGAAAGAGTTTCCACAAGAGGAACTTACTCTTAAGCCCTAAGCAGAGAGCTAAGTTTCTCTGAGAAATATAAACAAGTGGTATTACTGCTGTAGGCAGAAATAACCCACAAAATCTCGGGGAGGGGAGAAATATGGAATACTTCCAAGGTAAACACACTTAAAAAAAATTGCACAAAGCGGCATCAGGAGTGTGTTCAAGCTAACAGTTCCCTAAAACACAAGCATCTTCCTTCCCCCCTCTGCTTTTGAACTGATGACAAGAATTAAGAAGCAACATTTTTTTCTGCTTTCATAGTTTAACTAGAGAATTTATCATCTTGCCTTTACAACACACAAATTAAATTGCTTTGCATGGTATCTAACCTTTTTTGTTATTGCTAAGAGCTACGACTTTTGGTTGGTTTATGGATGTTTCTATCAGCGGTGGTCGCATTTCTGCCATTTTCATTTCTTCATCAGATGAGAGTTCTTCTGACTCCTGCCAAAGGAATAACACTTTTATGCTGTGCATTGTAAAGAGCTGCAAAAAAGGTTAAGGAAATGCTATCTGAACTGTCACCCACTGAACTATAAAAAAGAAAAAATAAGCAATGTAACACACACATAACAACAGTGAAGTTGTTTGTTTTTATAACTGGATTTAGTAATATTTGTCACTAAATCATCTGTAACAGGAAGCACATGCAGGCTTGCATCGCCACTGATGAACTCTATGGGAACAACAGTCAGGCTGGTAACTTCAGCTGTGAAAACCTACTCAAAGTAAGCAGATGCAGCCTTTGTTCCACCACTGGAGAACACCTCCATTTGAGTTCAAGACAGGAAGTTATCACTGAAACAGCAAACATCCCACACTGACTAGCTGGATATTGGTCTTTCAGAAAACAACTCTGAAACAGCTATAGAGTAGCATGACCAAGACAATCTGGGGAACGGAGAACTATGCTGGGAGAACAAACAGAATGAGCTTGGCCTACCCATCCTCCCACAAAAGTTATAAAAAAAAAAAAAAAGGAACTGTAGCTTAGGTTTCTATCTTCAAATTTACACTGGGGTAAACTCCAAAATGAAAAGAAGTTAAAGCACACTGGCAGAGGAATAAAGTGACATTAGTAAATCACTTTATGCTGCAGAAACCACTAGCTTCTAACCATAAGATGGAGCTCAGTGCACTTAAAGATTAGCCGACGATGCTGCTGAAAGAGCAGCCATGTGACTGATTCAGTATCCTACTGCCAGCTCAATATTCCTATATTCTTCAAGAACTGTTGGAGTGAGTCCAGGAGGGCAATGAAGATGATAGGTCTGGAGCACCTCACCTGAGAGAATTTGGCTTGTTCTGCATGGAGAAGGCTCAGGGAAGACCTGACAGCAGCCTGACAGTACTTAAAGGGACCTACAGGACAGCTTGGGAAGGACTGTTTTACAAGGGCATGTCATGATAGGACAAGAAGTAATGGCTTTAAACTATAAGAAGGCAGATTTAGATCAGATATAAGGAAGGAATTTATTCCTGTGAGGGTGGTGAGTCCCTGGCACAGGCTGCCCAGAGAAGCTTTGGCTGCCCGCTCCCTGGCAGTGTTCAAGGATAGGCTGGATGGGGCTTTGGGCAACCTAATCTGGTGCAGGGTGTCCCTGCCCATGGCAGGAGGGTTGGAACTAGGTGATCTTTATGATCCTTTCTAACCTGAACTATTCTATGTTTCTATGAAAATATTGTTTGCAGAGATCTTTTAAAAAAAAATCAAAACCTTTCCTCCCCTAAAGTGGTATCTCTTTTTAGTAAACATGCTTCCTATTACAAATGTTATAAAATCCATGTTGCAGCTTGGAAAAATAATTCACCTCTTCTTAAAAGTTTCAGAAGATTTACTGTGTGGAGACTGCTGGAGCCCCACCTTTCCTATGATACTAACCACTTGGCCAGTTCTCTGTACTGCAAGGAGACAAAACTGACTGAAATGTAGCAAACAAACTGTGACTGTCCTTTAAAAACAAAAATCTCTGCAATTGAAACAGACTGTCTCTACACTGCCTCTACCACATGGCCTTCCTCTTGGATATGGCATAAAGTGTGATCAATACTGAAATGAAAAACTTAGTAAACATGAAGTTCAGATACATGCATTCAACTGCAACCGTTACGAGAAGGTTATGTGGAGGTACGGATTTCACTATCCCTGATAAGACTGCACACTGCTGCCTCGTTTACCTGCTGGCATATAGCCAGCTACAAAGAATGTCTATCATTCTTGTTAAACAACCAATGTGGTTTTCTGAAATTACATTTTTAAACCAAAGAAAAGCATCAAAACAAATATTTTAGAACGTATGCACAAGCAGGAACACACCTAATGGGAAAACAGCCAGAAACATACACAACTGTTTATCACAAATGCTCTCTGGCGCAAGTGTAATTACATGTATGTTTGATTGCTTACACAGCACAAGCAAAAAATAATCTGTTTGTGAAACTATGTAAAAAGCATTTACAGCTTGTGACTGGCAAGTGATTAAGGGACAAGTTCCAAAATTTGCTCAAAGTCTGAAACATTCTAAACAGATTATGTTTGTCAGAGAGATGTACAAAGAGTTTAAAAGTTTAAAATCTCTGACTCTCTATTGTAAGAGATAAATAAAATCCAAGTGATATTCATGACAGCTCACTAATCAGCCCAGAGGAATACATATTTTTAAAACTACTTTTCATATCAAATCAATCTGTGTAGTCACTTGGATACTCAAATATTTGATTGCTCTCACTTATCAGATATTTTGTCATTTCAGTGACAATTAAAATTGATTATTTAACGAAGAAGTTAAAATCAAGCAAAACCTGGAAAATTCTGAGTGTTTTCACAGTTTGATACTTAGGTCAACTTTTAATCAAGTTTGGTTTATTTCTCTTCACATGCATGTATCTTTCATTATGAATATTTTATTAGCTGTTTCAACTTTACTTATTATAATCCAAAACGGAGAAAAATACTGCATTGTAAACCATCTGTATTTACAGCATGTACAGGTGGGAATTTTCTGCTATCATCAACATAAATTTTCATGTGCCAGAATAAAAAATTCAATACACACACAATTCTTTGACTGGTATGATGTTCACTGCAGTGCCATACCTCAAGCATGTCTTCATGGTTGACAATTGTTTTTGCGTTCTGCAAGGTTTTACCAAGTGCGGTCATCTGTGAATTTGCAGTGCTGTGCTCTGCTTCTGGTTCAGTAGGCTTCTGTGCAGAGCTTCCTGCTGAATACTGCTTTCTCTCATCTGCTTTATTCTTTACTGAAGCAATTTCCGAAGTCTACAGGATTAAGAACATTAGCACAAAACATCCTGAAAGGTTCTGATTAACAAATGATATTTAGAGTTAACATCATATGTATTTTGGGAAACTATGGAATGGAAAATCTGAGCTTTGAAATTGTGATGTATGAAATGAGCCAGGTATAAAATGGGGAGAAGTCTCTGCAGATCACTGAGGTAGAGTCCAACCCTTTGTCAACTAGTTTGACTCACTTTGTTATTGCGGTAAAATTGTAATATTAGATGTCCGGTTATATAAAGAAAAAATGCCAAGAATATCTAGAATGAGCCATTTCAGCACCAAACAGCAGTCCTATTACATCAGCCTTAGGCACTCCTGACTCCTGTGACAACCTGCTATAATTGCCTTCCCAACTTATCGTGCAAAACCTCCAGCAGCAGCGAGACTACCCTACATTTCACTGTGAAGTCTGGAGGATAAAAGAGGATCCTATCTATCCTCTAGAAACAGCAGCCAGCTCCTTAACACATCCACAGTTCACATTTGCCTGAGAATCAAGTTACTTTCCTTGTTCTTAGTGTCAGGAAAATTGCTACTGCAAACTAGACATCGATGACAGACTTTTTTAGATGGTAAAGACATAAATTCTGCTCTTTAATCTGATAATTTTTGTTCCTAAAGCAACAGTGTGAAGGGAGAAGAGAATTAAAAGGAACCCATGACACCAGATCTTTGGAAGTTCTTTAAAGTCAGAATATAATATTATCTCTACCTTTACCCCCACATCTTTTACAGAAAAGGTCTGGCTTTCTCGTTTTGACTCCTTGGCAATATCTTCAGTAGGTTCTTCATCCTTTAGCCTGTGTACAATTGTCTGGACTGTTTTGACCATATTCTTCAATTCATCAGGATATGGAGTTGGATATCTCTTCAGGTTGCCTTCCTGCATATAAAAAAAAAGCAATAATGTACTACATTTAATTAAACACCACAATTAAAACTTCACCTTTTAAAAAAGACAATGAATTAGTTAAAAGACTGAACAATCTCATCTCCACTTTGATGTTTGAGGCTACCTGGACCAATGCAGACTTAAGTTTATAAAAGCCAACAAGATTATGAAATACTTCTCCCTCTCTCTCACCCTCTGCCCCAGAAGTGTCCATTCGTTGCAGGCAGGAAAAGTTATGACAAACTGAATTTATTTGAAGAAAATTCACGATTAAAAATTGTTCCCCAGTATCCTTCTCCACAGCACCACCAGTCCGGTAGTTTTCCTAGTTATGCCCTAACATTGCATTACACCAGCTGAGAGTTTTTCCCATGTGCTTTAGTTTAAATATCTGGGGAAAACACACCCCAAAATAATGGAATCAAACAAACCAAGAACAATCTCCCCACTCCCTCAAAATGTTTCATCCTGGTAGATACTCAGAACTAATGACTCAATTTCTTCAGCAGAGTGAAATCTATGGCCAAAATAAGAAAAATTATGAGATTCAGGGGTTGTGCTAAGACAGAGGGAAGCACCGAGTAATCAAATATAAATCCAATACTAACCCGAGGTGGAGCCTCTCTCTCATCTTTATCTTCATCACACTCAAATGCCACCTGAGCACGCTGTTTTCGCTGTTCCTCCCACAGAGATGGATTGAAACTTTCATTATCAGATATGAACATAACTGAAAAAAAACACAAATAAAAAACCCAACCTCTTATAAGAATAGGCAAAATAAAAATTCCCTTTGCTTTCTTTTGGATGGGATGGGTGTGCTTTTGTAGGCATTGTTAAAAGATAGAGAGACTTAGCAGCACCATTATGATCTTGTTGTACTTGGTTGTACTTTCATAACAGTGAAACCCTTATCTGTGAAGTAAAAAAAAAATTCATCCAGCTGTAAACTGGGGTTTTGTGTTTGCATAGCAAGGTTTTGGTAGTGGGGGTGGGGTGGTGGGTGTGTGTGTGACGATGGAGATAAATCATGAATAAGGTTGAGTCCAGGAAGAAGGGAAGGGTGGAGAAGGTGTTTTAAGATTTGTTTTTATTTCTCATTATCCTACTCTGTTTTCATTGGGTAATAAATTAGATTTACTTTATTTTGTGTTGAGTCTGTTTTGCCCATGAAGCTAATTGCAGAATGATCTCTCTTTATCACTTACAAGTTTAATTCAAGCTTGCATTTGAATATTTTCTAGTGAATATAATTTTAGCTGGCCATTCTTCCCATTATTATTTTCAAACATGAGCTTCTGGCAGGTTAATTCAGAAATTCTTACCATCCTCAGTCCTTGGTTGCTGGGGGAACATGTAATTAGTAAGCACTGTTTTCTGTGTGTCAGGGTCAACTTCTTTTTGAAGAGGAATAAGTGGTTTAGACTATGAAACAAATGAAATAAGGATATATTATAAGAATATATACAAAAAAGTAAGTATGGTCATAGCACAAAGCAGGTCTGTGCCATTACTTTGAAGACAACACTGCCATGTGTTAAACTATTTCTCCTATGAATAACTTTCAAAATGAAGTTAGTAACATGCCTGTTTTTCACTAATGGTCAATTCTGAGAGCTGAAACTCAGTAACAGCTTTAAGAGAAAAGCAAACACTGGATATTAAAAAAATAGCCCAGTATCTTGCTAGGATCTATTACTACCCCAAAACAGGCTGATCTGCAACACAGATATATTTATATTTGCCTAGTTGCAGAATATCACATAAAAAGAAAAACTTTGTGTTCAGTTTTTCACATCGACATCAGATTAAATATCCTCCAACTATTGTAAAAGATAAAGTGTTTTCATTATGATACATCTGAGGCTAGTGGATTTATGGCAGCCTTGCACACCTTATTGCTCTTCAGGAAATCAGCACAGTACAGAAGGCTTCAATGCACAGCAAAAATACAAACAATAAGCCTATCAGTTATTGCTTAATAGCTTGAAACTTGGACAGTGACAGAGTTCAAAGGTGTAGTGAGAAACCTAGCTCAAAAAAAGCCTGGTAATTTTTCCCAGTGGTACAGATGTGGAACAAACAGCATGTTACACATTCAAGTACAAACTGATCAAGCACTAAGTCTCTTGTTTAGACAATCCTGAACTAAGAAAACCAAAACACAACAAAAAACTCAAACATCTATTAAATGGTACTTCCTAACAGCACAAATTTTCTAAAAGTATGAAAGTCTCCAAAGAAAGGTGACTAAGTGTTCTTTACTTCAAGAGAACTGACACAGTAATGTGAAGGAAATATTGATGTATACAGGGTTGCATTATTTAACAGATGGCTCTATGCTTTTCAATTACATTAGGAATAAACCCAACAATAATCTATTTTTAATTTTTAAGAAGTTCACCTGATTGTCTGATAGCCACATAGCAGTGAGCTGTTGAAGTTTTGTAAAGGTAAACGGCAAATTCTTCAGTCTGTAATTACAACAAGGATTTACATAAGTACACTGTTAAGAAATGATCCTGCACTAGATTATAAAAACGTTGGGAAAGGACATTCACGGATATAGCTAAATGAATAACTATTAACAGTTGAAAGGCAACAGCATCTAGTTTAGTTTTAAAGCTATACCTGGAATTAAAAAACCAAATGTAAAACAAGCAAAAAAAAGTGTTTCTGCCCAGATTAGCAAGCAACTTAAAACATGTGACAAGTAACTTGAATTTAAACCAGTAATACAATTTTTAAGACAATGAATCTGAGTTAATGAATCCTAATCCTCAGCATTTTCTCTTTAAATATATATACACACCAATTAAGGAAAAAGTGCTTACACTTGAAAATCGCTGTGGGTTTTTTTTTCTCCCAAGATACATGTGTTGGAAAAGGGGCTGCATTGGATAATGGGAGCTCTGGCATTAGTAGATAAATCGAGCTACAGGTGGAGTACAGACAAGCTGCACTGGCAGAACAGGAGAGAGAGCTCTCTTATCTCTCCCAAAACATTCCAAGGCTACAAATTGGCAATTCCCGAAAGAAACATTTTGTCAGTTTTTAATGACCAGCTAAAAAACCAGCTCTCTTTCCTCCCTTCCCCAGCACACTGAAGTGTTTTACACTGTAGTGTGATACAGTTTTGTGTCCTCCATATGCAATACAGGAAGAGATTAGCTTTAAACAATCAAATGTTTTATGGAAATAACCAAACCAATTCCCCAGGAAAATACATGTTAAAAATAATGAATGTATTAAAGATGTGCTTCAATGCATGTGCCATGTGCCAAGTCATTAAAATAAAGATAGCTTAATACAACGAAAAGGCAAGATCCAGAACTCAGTAAAAAATTAAATATGTGCATCTCAGTCAGCTTCTAAGCTGCGCGTGAGATAAGGAAAAAATAGCCTAATATATTCATAACAATACCTCTACATTGTTACTGCATTTTATACAACTTCTACTTGAATAAATGCATTCACAAACCTATTGTCACTCAGATTGATGACTTTTAATTTCTGCATATCACCCATTTCTTCAGGGAGAAATTCAAGCTTATTAGAATGCAGAAACAACACTGTTACATGCTTCCAGTTTCCAATCTGGAAAAAACAAAACAACAAAAGAAAAATTAATCTTTACAACTCTAAATATGCAGATGTTTACTGAGTTAAAACAATTAGTATTATAGCTACTTTTCCCTGCAAGGTATTACATTTATTCTTACATATTAAACCTTATTTTAGTTTCAACAGAGAAGAATTTATACTTATTGCTTTGAAAAAATATTAATCTCATTATTTAAAAAACTTTAATTTGTATATATTCTCCATTAAAAACATACATGAAGAAAATCTAATCAAGAATTACTAACTTTTTATCCAAATGTTTTACAGACTATATAGTTTAAAATACATTAAAAAAACAATTTTACGGTTTTTCAATTCAATACATACCTCTGATGGCAGCTGTGTTAAAAAGTTATGATCTGCAGCAAATGTCCTTATATTGAAGAGCTGCCCAACAGATGAAGGCAATGTTTCAATCTCATTGAAACTACAGTCCAGTTCTTCTACTGACATTAACCTAAAAAAAAACCCAAAACACACTCCTCTATATTGGTTACTTCATCTAACATTAATTGAATAAGTTTAAACGAAGTTATTATCACTGTTATTTAGAAATCTCAAATGTACTTTAAAACAAAACTCTGAAGCTCACGGGAATTAAAATTCAAGATAAATTATTAATTGCCTACAAGGTGTTTTGGGGCTTTTTGTTGGTTGGTTGGCTGATTGTGCAGGGCTTTTAGTTGATTTTGTCTGGTGGTTGTTTTGTGAAATCTACTTCTCTGTCTTTGTAAGAGAACATTCAGTAAAAACAGGTGGGTCAGCAATATCAAACATTTGTTAGTTCAAGGCATTAAAAAGCACCCAGAATGGAACAGATCACAGCCAAACAGGAGCTAAGTGAAGTTTCTGAACAAGAAAATAATTGGAGACAGTGAACCCAAGACTTTGGTAATGAAAAGGTATTTTGTAAATTGTCGCAACAAAAGATAACCCGCGTTAATTGTAACAAAAGAAAGTAACTTGGAGCAAATACCCTTAATTTGTATAGCACTCAATTCTGAACAAATTGTTCTTGCCATCATTTGTAAGTTTTAAATTAAATTGCTGAACACCAAATTACACATTGAAAAAAAACAATGATCAGGTAAAACCTCTCCTTCCAATATAAAAAATAAAATGTGTATGTGCGAGCATGTTCAGATTCACTTTTTTACAAGCCTTTTGATAAAAATTCAATCATTTGCAGTATTTACCACAGCTATGAACTAATAAAAACACTTTCAGGCAGCCTACTGCCTATTTAAACATCTTGTTTTCTTTCACATCCATTTTTTCTTTAATAGATTGATGTTTGCATTAATAAGTGAGGAATATAGGTCTTCTATTATTAAATAATACATAAGAACATACATTCTCCAAACGAAAAGATATGAAAGCACTTGTCTTCAATTCTATTAAGGTATTAGTATGCAGAAGAAATTAAATCAAGTCATTTTAAAACCATTCTGAAGAGGAGCCACCGTTACAGAAAAGTGTGTAGAAAAGCAGTACAACCTTTTATTCAGATTAAACACCTACCCTCCTATGGAGTCTGGCAAATAAATTAACTGGTTTTCATCGATTTTAAGTGTTGTTACCTTCTTCAAGGAACCTGTAATAAAATTAACTAATAAATGAAAAAGGCACATTTGAGTTCATTACATTTAGTTTTAAATAAAAGCTATGGGCAAGCAACCACATATTTTCTGGAGTCCCTGGTATGTCTATAGTCCCATATACCTAAGGAACAAATGAGCTTACAGAACTTGTTTGCCAGCTTACCATATGCCAGCCATGGAGGGAGGGCACAATTTTTTTAGCCATTTATAAACTACTTAATACATTCAATAATGCTCCACAACAAATAAAACAATTAGTTATTCAGCTATGTATTACAGCTTTATCCAAAACTGGCATTTTAAATCAATCGAAACGTAGTTTTAAAATGACATACGTCTATTTTCAAGCGTTCTGTGTCTAAACTATAAGCTTTTAAGAACATGAGCCAACTGAATATACAAACCAATAGACTCTGGCAGTTGCTGAAGGGAATTATTGGATAACAGTAGGTCTTGCAGGCTTTCACAACCTGAAATACCTTCTTCAACTACTTCAATATTGTTTTTAGAAACATCCAAGTAGGTCAGCTGTTTCAAAGTGCCTATGAACTAAAAGCAAGAGAAAACAATGCATTCTAGAAAGTGAAAGTTTGAAACAAAAAAAAAATCCAGCATATTTGACAATAAACTGTGCTGAAATACAATTTTATGCTAAATATCTAACCTTTAAAATGAAACAATGTGTACATATACGAAGAACTGATACCTTTCCCTAGACACACCACCATAATTCTGCAGGTCTATAAAGTTAATCTGCTGCAAATTCAATGATTAGATCAGTTACTGTGAATGCAATAATTGAAGCTTCAGAACAGACTTCTGAGATAGATAATGTAAGGACATCCCTATGCTCTGGGGTAAAGTCTTCTAATGCTTATTTTTGCCTTTTGTGTAAAACAGCATCCTACGTAACTTCAACAATAACAACCATGAATCTCTAATTGAACTAAACTGAAGAAACAAGCAAAAATACAAGCTTATATTACCTTTCCATGTGAACCAAAAATAAGATTGAAGATTTTTGCACACTACTAAAATCTTTAAAGGGAAGATACAGCCACTTTTGTAAATACAATTTTACTTTTATTGAGAAGTAGTAATCTTTAACAGATCATTCAGCTCTTCAAGGAAGAATTACAGGAAGTGAAGACAGGCAGTAGTGAGAGGACTACTAATCAGGCAAGAAAGCATCACATCAGAAGACTGGTAGTGATATTAGATCTGAAAACAGACCGTCTGCTTCCCAAATTTCAAATACTTCAACATAAGCACAGCACCGTAAACTCTGCAGTAACAGACCAGCCTGGATCCCATGTGATTCTGAGATACATCAGGAACCCAGATGAAGGCAAATGAGCATTTTCTTGGGAGCTGGCTATGCACTCTGTATACAAGGGACCACAACAGGCATTGCTTGCTTTATTTCTGTGACCAATAAAAATGCATACAACATATTTATCGTGTAAATTCTTGACAACGCAAACGCAAAAAATTCCATTCTAGAAGGTCCAGTCAATCCAATTTGATCTGAGATTTGATCTGGGATTTTTACCCACTTCCTGAATTGGAACATAATTTTTAGATGAGAGATATTAACTTTCAGTGAAGGAAAAGCTGTGTAACCAACTCTTATGGTCAGTGATAATGTCTAACTAGACTAGTAAAGCATTTAAATAGTATTTACCCTTTTGCCTTTAAGCAACATTAAAATTACATAGCAACTCTAGATAACTAAGTAGGTAACACTGTGTGCTAAAACACTGTTTTAACACATTAAAAGGACTTACCCCTGGAATAAGTGTTAGTCTATTACCATCCATCCAAAATTCCTTTAACCCACTCAGTTGTTCAAGTACTTCAGGCTGTAAAGGGAAGCCACTTTTTAAAGATTTCATAAAGGAAATAGTGAAAAGCACTAACAATTTCAGTGATTCAGCTATCAGAGCTTTCAGTAATGTTTTATTATAGCTGTTCTGTGCACTTGTTTCAGTAGGTCAAAGAAAGCTCTGAAATGTAAATATATACTAGATACACAAAAGTCTTCACAAAAACACACAGCACTACACAAAAAGTATACAGGGAGAGTCTTGGGGTTTTGATTAGTGAGGGGTTTTTGTTGTTTGGATTGTTGGGGGGTATTTTGTAGAAGGTATTCTTTTTTAACTGGAGCACACAATAAATGTGTGTTATGGTTATAATTTCCTCTGTCACAGAGAGGTAACAAAGGGTGAATCTGCAGGGTCCAAACAAACCAAAAAGCAGAGGATTGTGCTTCTACTGCAATTCACTATTACAAGTATCTTGTGTATCAGGAGATGTCCACCTCTTGGTAAATATCTGTGTTGCATACGCTTTTGTATTTAAACTTCCCTCCAGAGAAAGTATTACAAAACAGGTGCTGCTGCAGCTGTAATCATCACACTCAATTCATTTTCCATGAGAAAATCTTAACTGAACAGTGCCTTTCAGACAGATTTTAACCTAAAAAAAAAGTGATTTCAAACTTTTTGTGCTTTTAAACAAAACAAAAAAAAAAGTTGGAAGGGAGAAGAAAGATCATCTAGCCCACTCCCCCACCTCAGAAGGATCACCTAGATTAAGTCACGAAGAACGTGTCCATATTGGTCTTGAATGTCTTCAGAGAAGGAGACTCCACAACCTCTCTGGGCAGCCTGTTCCAGTGATCTATCACCCTCACGGTGAAATAGTTTGTCCTTACATTCACATGGAACCTTCTATGCTACAGCTTGTCCTATTACTGGACTTTAATGAGAAGAGCCTGGCTCCCTCCTCCTCCTGACACTCANCATCCTTTATATATTTATAAACATTAATGAGGTCACCCCTCAGTCTCCTCTTCTCCAGGCTAAAGAGACCCAGCTCCCTCAGCCTGTCCTCATAAAGAAGATGTGCCCCTCCCTTCATCATCTTGGTGGCCCTGGACTGGACTCTCTCAAGGAGTTGTGTCCTTCTGGAACTGAGGGGCCCAGAACTGGACACAATACTCCAGGTGAGGTCTCACCAGGACATAGTAGAGAGGGAGAAGGACCAATCTTGGCCTACTAGCCAGCCCCCTTCTACTACACCCCAGGATGCCACTGGCCTTGGCCACAAGGGCACGTTGCTGGCTCATGATCATCCTGATGAGGTATACATTCTATTTGTTCAGTAGCAGAACTCTTAAGGTGATGTTTAATTTTTCACATTGATTAAAAATAGATTAAGGGATAAAGAGATTTATAAAAGGTTCACGGTTTTGTTACTAAGGCATAACTCACCACTTCTGTGAATTCATTACTTCCTAAATCCAGTCTCTCCAGCTGAGTCAGTCTGGACATGGTTCTGCACAGGAAGGGAATAATAAGGAATTAGATTTAAGAAAATAACAGTTACATCCAATCTCCCTGTATTCATATAGATACACTACTTTAATCAGTATTAAGTAGCGATGCTGTCCTGTAACTGCTATCTCAGTAACATCAAATTTTCACACACTGTTCAAGGAGGCACACATTAACGATCATGCTGACCGAGGCTGCCACACAAAGAGCACACTGCGACTCACCTACAGATTAATTTATGAACACTAAACACCACCAAGGTAATCTTTATGAAAAAGAGTAGCTCAGTGAAGATACTCTGAGCGCTTCAGCTTTCCACCTACTGTCACAATAAGCTTTTTCAGCAGCCAAAGGCTGGTTTTCCCCTCCCAGATAAAGACAAATGGCTAACGATCAGCTAAACGGAAGAGACCTCTGTTGAAACACTGTAACCAACAACATATCCCTCCCTCTCCAAGCTGCTGGAAAAGTTGCTTCCATATGATATGGTCTGGAATCCTAATTATTTATCTAGTCATACCATGGATCAGATTACTAAATTGGATTTTGTGACACATCAATACTCTTTAAGACAAATTATGGCAAAGATTAAATCAATGAATGAAATAAAGTAAAATCCATTATTTCAAGCTGTGTTTCAGCAAAATTTCCCCTCCATTTAAATTTACTTTGGGGACCCCATGGAGATGATGTAACACTATGCATGGTGGCCTGCATGACTGTCGACTCCAGTCAACAGCAACAGTACCTAAAAATATTCTCAAAGGGGCTGTAAATCCCTCACATGGCTTTATGTTCTATATTCATTTAATAATAGCTTTCCATATGACTAATGTCTAAAACTTCCAAATATAAGCCATGTCTACATTCTATAAAATTCTAGAAAAACTAAATAGAAGAGTTTCTAAATGGTAGAATCTTTCATATTATCAGAATATAGGCAGAATATATCTTTTTAAAAATCTGCAGGAGCACAAGATGCTAATAAGCAGATATTCAAAGTTTCAGTGGTTCTTCAAATACACTATCATAGGTGTTCTGTGATATAAAATTACATTTTATTGAAAAATGCCTTATTTACTGAAAGTTAATGTGCTTATTACTATTATTCACTAAATAATTTCTGAAAAGTATTACAGTCAAGTTTTGCCTATGGATTTAATTCTCATTACATTATAGCAATTACGCTAGGGACAAACTAGGAATTTAGCGCAAGTAGGTTAATTTTATTTTTTTTTCCACTATACACATAGTATTCACAGCCTTTAGTGGAAAGGCTTTAACTCACATTGCCACTGTTTCAAAAGAGGACAAGAAAAAAATACATGAAAAGGCTATTTCCAGAAGAATGTGAGAAATGTTTTCCCTCTTCTTCAAAGCTCAGGACAGGTTTGATTATCAGTAAGCCAACTGCTAAAATTCATTTTCCAATTCTAACATGAATTATCTAAGTCTCTCTGAAATACTGTGTAAGCAGAATTTCTCAAAGCTATATGAGCCCATGCCAGTACCAATTTTAGCTCCATATTTTGCTATCAAATTTGACCCAATGCATCTCTCAGTAGCACAGCTGAAGATTCACTTGAAGGATCTAAAATGTCATTCCGCACCCTTCAAATCATCATGGGCAACTCCATACTGTACTTTTATGGATGGCTTCAATATAAAAGTATTTTAAATTTCAAGCTGTTAGGCCGACTGTGGGCTACTAGAGAGCAGTCCAAAACTCCACAGATGTTCAGCCTCAAAAAGTAGATTAAGGGAGATCCCACCACTGTGTGGGATTGAATTTGACCCATTAGTTTCAGTAAATGATTACTTTCAAAAGTGTTAAATTTTATAGTTTCATTTCAATAGCTTTAAGACAATGCCTTGATTTTTAATTGAGCCAATTTTTCATCTTATAAATAAATACAGATTTTACAAGTGAAGGAATAAAAAACGGGTAAGATGAATTAAATGAAAAAAGTTCAATGTGATTAAGTGAATTTTGATGAGGCTGAATTCCGACAAAGTTGGACAGAGTTTTCACTGCAACTTGAGATGACTGGAATTTTTTCTTTCAATTCAATATGAACTCCTCTCTTTTTCTTTTAACAATTTCATCCAGATACACACACACGTACACTAAGTATCTCCCAGAACACCACACTCCAATGTCTCAGTGATTTTTTTTTGTAAGCCATTTAACTCTAGGGGCCAAACTGTTTACACAGCTAAAACCAGTCACAGAATCTAAGCAATAAAGCTCCACCCCTCCGCACTGCCAAGTTACACTAGATACAGAAATTTCACTCCAGTCCAACTTAGATCAAGTCACCCACTTCCCATTTTTCCACTGCTACATCCTTAATGGATCTATGGTAACCCAAAGTTGCCATTATTGCCTTAATCTTCATTGTTTTATGGGGGGGCTTATTTTTTAAATAATTAAAAATAAAAATTAAATTTAAAAATAGTGTTACATATATAATAAGATACAGTACAATACTGCGCTGCTCTTATTTCCATCCTGAGCAAGTATCTGCAAATCTCTCTCAACTCTCTGCAAAAATTAACATAACACTGACTGTGCAACAAAGTAATTTCACTGATTTTGGACCCCCCGCTTGCTGACAAGAGATCAGGTAGTCTAAATTATGACTCCAATTCTGATGTAAGTAGTCAGCCTCACTGAGGTGAACACTACAGCTTACTTCAAGTAGCACTCCATTCAAAGTGTGTGTGACATCAAGATTGGGCCCTGAATCACTGTCATTATCTTCTCAAATAACCTGTTTTTTTCTTTAAAAGTTACTCTTTTTATTGACAATTAGGCAAAAGAAGCTTAAAAAAATAAAACCAAACTTTTAAAAATTCCGCTGGACCATTTCTCCAACTTTCAGCTACCTATGACATAAATGCCTTTAAATAATCTTTGTGTATTTTCTGCTTTCCTTCCAAGTAGAAATATTTTCACTGAGCTGGTTTGCATAATAATAGTGCCAGTTTTGCAGTCTCTGGCTGTTCCAAGCAAAATGATGCATTTGGCACAAAGCAAGGTTGATTCAGTGTGCTGGCATTAATTACCCATTTTGATTAACAATCTTTCAAGTGCTTTATGCTTTAGTGTTGAAAATTACGTGCATGTTTAATTCAGCAAGAGGGCTATGTAATTTTGTAGAAATTTATCCAAATATATTTCCCATTACAATTATGAAAGAACTTTTAAGAATGAAAATATTAAAAAGGTGTCAGTGACAAGGAAACGGGAAAAGATGGTTATATTAATACGTACTACTACAACTTACTTCAGAAGAAACCCTTTGGATTTTATGCACTGTTTGAAGACATACAGCATGTTCCTTTTAACACACACACACTCAGGTTTAGAAAACACCCTAAGCCTGAATTTCACATTGGCTTTTGTTCTGACATAATTGCTAAAGCCAGGCCATGGATGCCTTTATCTGGCAGGTCAACTGTTGCACAGTCATATTAACCTGAAAGACAGGCTCATCTCTTGCACACTACAGACATGTTTTTTTTTTTCTTACAAGTGCACATAATACATAAAAAATATATGTTTCCAAGACATCACTGTAGAAAAATGGATATTACTGTGGTTACATTTAAGGGCTGGAGTGGGGGGGTGGAGGGAGGGTTATACAGCACACACCACAGTACGGTATCTGGACACAAAAAAAGGTAATTCCAATGGAACTTACCTCTTGGTTATGTCTTAGGGCATATACATGGCCACAGTCACTAAGAAAACCATCTGTTGTACTTGAGCAGCTGCCAATTCACACTTAAGCCTACTATACGCAGTCTCTGCTAGCATATGAGCTCCTTTTCACCAAACACCTTACACCCACCAAAACTAGTACCTCTTTACCTACTTCTGTTGCCAGATAAGAAATCCTTTTACAGTACATGACAACATACTCAGGACTCTACAGCTTGTAATTCACATCCCATCTTTGGGATCTATCTTTCTCTCTTCCCTGACCTTTTACATCTCTGTTAACCCACTTGGATGGGTTAACTTGGTCCAGGGTCCAAGTCAGAAAAGATCGGAGTATTGCTCTAGCTCACAGGAACAGCAGGAACTGCAACCATCACCCTGCCCTTGGTGTGATGAAATGAGTGAGAATTGCAAGGCAAGGCTAAGAAAGTTGCAAGGTTTTAAGAAAGGGACACACTGAATTTACTTTTAAAGCAAATGCTTTAAGAATCTCTAGAACTATTTTATTATTACAGAAAACACGTCTGAGGACTATGCTGCCATTAAGTTAAACAAGCCAGTTGCATTATAGCAGAGGTACAGCACAGCAGATACTATGCAGCACAGTAATGAGTTATACTTCAGGGCTGAAAAAATCTTACACCCGAAACCCCTGTGTTCAAGTCATTCTGAATTGCATTCCCCCATTCATCTGAGGAGGCATCTCCAACTCAACATTTGATTTAGAGGACATAATAATCTTAATTACTAATGTGTTGGGACCCGAACAGCTTTGTCTGAGATATACTTGGTGTAGGCAGTCAGGCAGTAACCAAGGGCAGTGAAAGAGGGAAGTTGCTGATGTGGCAACTAAGTTGGGGAAGTTCCAAGAAAAGAGGATACCTGTCTGAATAGGGGTGTAGCTATAGAAGATAAGGTAGCCAATCAGCTTAGCTTGTGATGCCTGTGTGGCACATGTACCGAAATGGTTTCCTATATAATGTCACGGAGTTTGCAAATAAAGTGGAATGATTCTGCATCATATTGATGTGTCTGGTCATTCTCGGCCCGCATGGAACTAAAAGACCCTGGCACTAATGCCTAAGTCTCAGACACTCAGCCATCAAGACAGGCATGTGGGAACAATACAATACTGCCTGCAAGCAGCAACAGACCTACTGGAGTTACCATCCGGTGCCCACATGCTGACTTAACTAATCAAAAGCTGTATCAGAGTTCAGCAGGGAAAAAGACAATAATAATAAAAAAGTGTCTTTGAATAGGCAAACCAGTCAGTCTGAAGGGATATATTAAGTAGTATGAAGAGGCTTGGGAGACTTTAAGTCCAGTTACTTAGCTATACATTTTAAGCCGTGATCTACTTTTCAATAGGCACTACAGTATTAGTGTAGCTACAGAAAAAAACCCTACCCTCCAAAGTAGTTTAAATAAATGTCACCCATACTTACTTTGGCAATATTTTTAACTGGTTTTCTCTAAGTTCCAATATCTGAAGTTTAGTCAATCTGCAACAGAAAGGCATAACAAATTATTAGAATATACTTTATGACAAATGAAATCTCTAAACTTATTTATACTGCTTTATTAAAAAAAATCTACATGTTTAAAAGACTTCTTTCTGTAAGAATATAAGTATGTTTTGTGCATATATCTGCATGTTATTTTTAATTCATTTATTCACTGGGGCTTGTTTATGGCAAAGCAGCAAACAAATTAGATCTTGCCTGTTTTTCTGCACCTGTTTGGACATGTTTGTTTTCCTTCACACCAGAGTTTTTATGGTACTTCACTAGATTCATTATGGGTACATTATTTTATGTACATGTTATCATGATATATAGAAGTACACAGGAAGTAACAGAAGAAAGGCAGAGAGTTAAGATGCTGAATTTCTAATACTGGCAATGCACGAAACCATGTAATTTAAAAGCCTTGTCAGAGGAACACCTGTGGTCTTCCACATGGTAAAAACAACCTTTAAATTCATCTTGGATTTCCTTCCATATTATATTCCTAGTCATTTATTTCTTAATCCATTCTGATATTTCTGTTAGAAGTCAGATTGACCTTTCTTTCAGTAAATTCTCGGTTGCAAAATAAATAACCTCTAAATCCCAAATTCAACTGCTTGGCCAAGGTAAGTTCAAAGCCATCTTGACATTCAAGCAATGCACCATTCCCAGTGGAATTTTTTTTTTGTTAGAACAGTAGTGACAAGACTATCTCTTTGCTAAATGCAATGCAGAAACTGAGTTTGGTTTAAATACAGACAGGGTTTTAAAGCCAAGAGTTCCACACATGACCCACTAACAGCCCTCATAAAACACAAAATAGAGCATAAAGTTCCCTGACTCAAAAAGGAGCTTAGTGAACCGACCAGTTTTTCCTGAAGGTGCTCAACTGAATACATTGCAAGGACAGGGACAGAAAGCTTAATTCTGATTAAGCAGTAAGAACTATACTTAAAGTAAAAATAGAAGGCTGAAAACGATATTTGATTTTCCTCTAGACATTCGCTCATTTTTGCATGCATTTGAAAGTAGCAATCTGCTGCGTCTACGAATAACCTAAGAATAAAACAGTCACCTTGACACAGAGCAGAGGTCAGCAGAGCACCACAAGCAGTCCTCGCCATATGGTAGCAGCTGCTGGAGGGAAATGAACCTCCTCCCCCCCAACTTTTCAAAGAAAACCAACACACTTAACAGCACTGGGAGAATACCTTATTGAAAACCCAGTTCATGGCAGTATCACTGCTGTCACTCCAAGACCTAAGTGCAAAGGACTTCTTAGACTCCTTAGCCCTCCTGCATCTGAAGACACTGATCTGTGCCAAAACACAAGTCATTTGTTTAAGCACCCTCAGCTTTTAACGGTCATTTTGGACTTTGACCTCTGAACCCAACAACCAGACATTACGTTAGGCTGCAGCTGGTATTTTGCTGTGAGAGCAAAGAAAATGTCTACACAGTTTGTACTTTTTGTATTTTTTGGGTAGGTTTTACATACACATCAGGTGCGTGTAGTCACATTTCTCAGTTGAAAACAGTATAAGCAAACCTCCATTCATATGCTAAACTATATANGACTTTAGCCAGAACTGACTGTACTACACTTCTACTAAGCCATTTCTGAGAACTTAAAGACTGCCGTTGGTGATACAAAGCTTCATAGCTTTGTGACCTTGTTTGATGTTACACGCTTTTTTACAGCTAGCTCTATGAAACTGGAAATACAAATAATGAATTTCTTATGTGCACAGCGACACAGAGCCTACTAGGGAAACCTTTTCAACTTTACTAGCTGGGAGATACATGCTATGTCTGAACTAATTTTCTGACATTAACTGATGAGAAATACTGGATTGAAGCAGCTGTCGCTTCTTCCATTATGAACAGAAGGGTTAATTCAAGTTGAATATAATAATACAGTTAAAAAACCCAGCCTCACTGCTCTTTAAATTACTGGTGTAAACACCCATGCTAAGCATCTGATCTGCTACTGGAACTGGAAGATGGGTTAGAAAAGGAATACAGAGAATTAGCCCAAGAAAAGGAAAGGAAAAAAGAAGTCATAGCAGCAGGATACGTATTTCCCATGCCATTCTATCACAAAGATCTGTCATACTCATACAAAACTATTTAATATCTCAACTGTAAGAGCCTATAACCACAGAAATATTTACACAGTACTTAAACACAAAGCTGTATGAGTACTGTTCAACTTTACGTATACCTGGTGTACTTGTTCCAACAACAATATTGTTGTAGTTAGTGAATGTAACCAACTTAGTCTGCTATTAAAACGGAGCTCAACTTTTAAATAAAACCTTTTAAATCAACACTTTGCTACAATTAAAAAAAAAATCAACATTCCTCCTAAATCTGATATATTTAATAATACAATCCACAGAAAATGTAAAAGAAATATATAGCAGGTATAATTGATAACTCACTCTTCAACAGCAGTCATTCCTTGGAAAATAAAAATGCTTCCTAGAGAGATGTTCTTTCTTTTTCATCTCCTTTACAGTCTTGCTAATGAAGATTTTTTTTTTTTTAATTCTAACCAAAATATAAAGGCAAGAAGACTGAAATAGATGGATACTACAGGAGGTTGCATTTTCAAGATTTTCAGCAAAATTACATGTATGTAACTGAATTAAATCCCCAACTCGATTATCACTGTCCACTTATGTAAAAAATTATGCCCAAGTAGACTTCTGAAAATACCTACTACTGCAAATACTACCGGCAAACTGTTGAGAGAAGAGATAAAAGTAAATTCATTGCATCATCACAGTAAAAGGTCTCTGGAAACAATACCTCATTACAGACAACATTATTAGAATGACGTTGATTCTAAGAGGTTTATCTTAAACACTGTTCAGTAAATAATGTTTCCTTATAAAGCTCTCTTTCAAAATTAGCATGCGATGAGGTTCAAGATTAGAATAGTCTGTTTATGTATTTGTGTCTTTAAATGTAAATATGCATGATGTATTTACATCCAACAGATAAGAGTTTTCTCAGGTAAGTATAAGCAATTCTCGGTTTCCTGTGCACTGGCATAAAGGTTAACTCTGGGATCTGTGCCAGCATTGATGCATTCAAATTAGAATTTGGGAGTGGAAGAAACCCCTCCCCCCTAACCCCCTTATCACTTCAGAATTCCAAAGGAACTGGCACATTTAATCAAACGTCTAGTGATTTTTTCTAACAGGCTGGACTGGAATGACATCACTGAAGGACAGCAAGTAAGGGGAAAAATACCAGATAATCTTGACCTCACTGATATGCAAAGCTTTAGCACAGATTTTGAAGGTGAGAATGAAGCATGGAGGTAAATATAATAAAATGTTGTATGGATGTAGCAAAAGTAGCTTGCATCCCACAAAGTTTTCTTTCCTATGCATCAGGCTGAATATTACTAACAGTGGGGGTCAAAGACCCATTTTGGGACTACCCTGTCCACTATTTTTTAACAGCAATCTTACAGGACAGGGAAAATGTTAAGTTGGCTGATGCCTCAAAAAGACAGTCACAGACAAGTGAAATTATAAGGACACTGTAGGGAAAGAAAAACTCGTGTAACTTTAAGGACTTAAAAATAACACAAACAGAAAAGGGACAGCTGCCACAGCATCAAGTCCTTATGATTTCCTTGTGGAGTCATCAGCCATTTCTGAGCTGTCCAATGCATTAGTCGATCTTGTGGTAAATGACACCAGGCAGCTGCAAAAATGGCTAGTGGAACACTACAGTGCAACCACGGATATTTCCAAGAGAAACAAGAAGATAATCACGACATTGTAGAAACCATGAAGAGAACTCAATTTGAATTCTAAATATAGCTATATATGTCATCATCCTCCATCAAAAAGAAGAAGATTAATTCGAACAGAAACTCATTCCAAGATCTATTAATATCATCAGGCACAAATGAAAACCTACCATCCCAGAGGGAAACAGAACTTTGTTTAGTCTAACAAACTGGAAGAGGGATACAAGAACACTATAAAAACAGCAGGTGAGAGAATGGGGGACAACACTCTTGAGAGATGACAGCAGTTAAATTGTGGAAAAAATAAATATGAACAGACAGAAACTGATGTGGGAAATGAGGTTTCTAACCTGAACTTCTGGAACAGAGACCCAGACACAAAGCATAAAAGCCCTGCTAGCTTTAACATGACACTGGTTCAGTTTTAAGAGGAATTATTGCCTATAGTTGCCAGTAAGAGCAGGAAACCCAACTCAGTTACATCATGTGTTCTCCTGTAATCAAAAGTAATAGCAATAAGGACACATGCAAAAAAGTTATACCAGAGTTTTTTGTTTATATGTTCATTTTTTTAAAAAATTATTCCCACACTCTGAAGTTAAAAGACCATTTGCATTAGAAAGTGTTTGTGCCTAGTTGTAAAGCTGTAGGGTGGCAGAGCAACCTCATCACTTACAGTACAAAACTTGTCACCTACAAATTTATCTGAACCTTCCTTGGAAATTAGATTTTACCAATTCATTATTTTCTAATTTACTTGAACCAAATATTTTCCTACTATAGAACTGCATTTGTTCTGTGCAATGCCAGTAGTAGGTAAACCTACAGAAATACAGTTCACTTAAAAACAGCTAATGAGAAGTTGACATCAACATTATCATCTTTATTTCAGTTTCATCCTCCTAGTTACAAGCCAAGATGCTGCAAGTCAATACATTTTAAAAAACAAGGCTGAATTCTGAATTCTCCATAGCTACTAAGTGAAACACTACACTGGAGAACTAGCTTTCAAGTTGCCCTTCAGAAAAGTTTAACTTATTCTTAGGCTGTTAGTAATTAATGACTTCACCCTTTCCCTAACCACAAAGCACTACAGAAGCAGACAGTGATGAAGAAAAAAGTTATAATGACACTTTTTAAAAGTATGTTTAATATTAATTACTTAAGACCAACAATGTCAACCTGGTTTGTTTGGTTTTGGTTTGGTTTGGTTTGGTTTTTTTCAAAGAAACCTTGTCATTTGGATAGACTGTAAAAAACCAGAACATTAAAAAAATGTATATGCAGTCATTAAAATGTCCCAACGAGTAAAGACTATGTGTCTTCCAGATATTTCTTTAACCTTAATGAAGGCTTTTGAAGTGCAAAATTTGTGTACCAGAAATACACACATTAATTAATGTTCCTGCAACACAAGCAGCCTTTGTGTTAGCCAAGTGTGTAACATATCTGGTGCTTTTAATCATTCATCAGAGAATGATTAATAACTGGACAGAGAAGAATAGGTCAACAGCTCTGATCACAGATGACTAATAAATTAATGGTCAGTCATGGACTGCACCTGTGCTCATCTTTCATTATAAATCTCCTGATCTGCCAAATTTCTGCAGCACTCTATTCAGAGGCTGTTCTAATCTCCTGTAAACTTGTGATGACCCAACTATAGCCATACACCCTAATACAACTGTTTTCACACAGCAATAGGCATGGATATCTAACAGCCATGATTCCTGAAGAACAGGCTTGCTAGACATGGCATAGGACAGCGACAATGGGAAAGAAGAGCATGAACTAAGAGTGAAGAGAGGGGAAAAGAAGCAGAAATGGTTAAATCAGCATGATACGGAGAATAGGATGAACTGTGTTCACTAAGAAGTCTTCGTAATATTATCCATTCACTTTTGCCTCTAGGATTTAATCAATTTTAAAATAGCTAGGGATTTAGTACTTGTCATGTATTTAAGCAAGATATTAGAACAATTTTACTCGGCCGGCACACTGTAAATATGGGAAGTCTTTCAAAAAGATTTCTCACAAGAACGCACTTGAGAATTGCAGATTTGCATGTAGGAATCTGAAGATCCAGAGGACAAGTGGAAATACAGATGTCATTATTTGCTTCACTCCAATTACTAAATGGTGACCAACCTCTATTTCAAAAATACTAGTCTCCTGTACTCTACCCGAGCTCTATTGTAACAAAAGTATGTAAACGAGTTTTATCTTGGCTCTTTATAAACATTCGGTCCTTCAAAAGCCCAACTAAAAATGGTGGTAATATCCAAGGTTTTTTTCTCCATATATGTAGCATAAACGGATTGGTAATTTATACTTCTTCCCCTCATCCAGTTCCCACTTTGCTTAAGAAGCAGCAGAAACTGCTCTGCATAAATTTAAAACTAAATGTAGGTACTAAGTTTCAAATTCAACTTACCTGCCAAAGTTGGCTGGCAAAAACTCAAGAAAAGCATCATTCAGGTACAGCTGTGTTAGGTTTAACAGTTGCGAAAATCCATCTGGAAGTCTGTACAGAAATAATGTAGTGGCTTTGTCTCAATTATATTCAGGGAATTACATTATATTTTCTTAAACAACAATATAGTATTTAAATCCTACAGATTAATAATATTGATGTGGTACCATTATTTCTACAAAATTGCAGTACATACTTAATTTCTGAGAGATTGGTTTCAATTTTTTTTCTAAGTATTTATTGAAGACAATATCCACAGACAATAAAAATGCAAACAACAAATGTAGACTTGCTATGTATTTGTGATCTCCTGGCACCTAATGTGGAGAAGGCATTCTTTAGATGCATAATTAAAATGGAATCATAAGACAAATTAAAACCTAGATAAATGCCTTTTTCCCCCCTCTAAGAGTTACAGTGCACAAAGTCTGTATCTCTGTCAGTGCTACTTCTGGCAAATAAATTTGTCACTACAGAAGGTGACAGGGACATCTATTAATGCAAGCTTTGTGAAAAACAGTGGTACACATTTTAAAGTAAAATTAATTATTGTTATTAAGAAATCTTGTTGTGTAACTCTCTATGAGATGTGATGCACTTTAAAAAGCTAAGAAAAAACACACAACATAAGATTGTCCACATAGCCTATACACTCAGGCAAAATAATTTAACGGTATAACTGTGCTGTAACCCAGTGCAATGAAGTTAATGAAGATACTTTTTATGTAGCTCTGCTCCTCGAGTCACAGGCTTAGGGCAGTTTTGTGAGACTCAGCAATGTCTTCACAAAATATAAAATATATTAAAAAAATTACAAACTTACTTTGAAATTGGATTAACGCTGGCCTCGACAACTGTCAAAACTTTACAGTTTTTAATATTTTCTGGAAACTCCTGTATGCCTGCAAGATACAAAGAGAGGTAGGGAAACTGTTAGATTATTAGACTCCCATCAAAGGCATGACAATGACGCATATAAATACACTGGCCGTAAAAAATCTAATTCATTTAGTAAGCAGTGGACTGGTTTCTCTAGACATACTTTTCATTAGACACTTAGACAATATCCATTTTTTTACTATTTTGTTTCTAAAGTATTTCATATAGCAACATAGCAGGCAGTTCACCAAGCAGCATTACAGAGGCACAATTCACTAAATTCCCACAGCTTATTACCAAATATTAAAGTACTTGTACTTTTCAATGTACATGAGATCAGACCCTCAGCTCCAAATTCTAATTTGTTTTCAAATATGCATTCATAAACATTGATTTTCCAACAGGATCTGTTGTCAAATGCATAGATTGAATGACTCCCAGGTGAAATGGTAAGGCTTCAAACCTTAAAGTATGTTTACAGCACCCATAGTCCTGAATAAATACCCAGAAATCTGACATACGTTTGTGGTTATCTTCAGCTTACTAGTAGAGAAAGAAAAAAAACACTGCAAAAACACATCTGAAAATTAAAACAATAAGGAACTTCCCCTTTTTCTAAGGAAAGTTTTCCCCATCTGCCGGAGTCAACCTGTAACCCATATATCTGCCAAATTTGTCAGAAATTGACAAACAGAACTTGAAAACAGAAGACAGGTATCCACATCAGTAGAAAATCTGTACTGAATCATTCTACTGCCAAAGATTTTCACCTCAATCTTTACTATACCATTAAAAAACCAAAAACCAACAAAACATGTTTAACACAACTACAGTTGCTTTTGCAATGTATTGCTGTATTGTTCTTATACCCTGTTATAAAAACACTTGTCCTACCAACCATTTATCCTGCAATTCCTTCAACTTGGATACAGTATTTTTTCAAGAAAAATCCATACGCTACTAAAATAAAGTTAGTTTAAAACAACTATTTTTTTTTCAAGTAACAGAAATCTTAGCTCTTCGTCTTCCAATTAATGCAAGCAATTATGTCTGTTTCTGGCATGCTTTATCAGGTGTGTGGAAAGGGCAGCCTGAACCCAGAAAACAGGACCACTGAGAAGGAACTGTAGTCTGGTCTGCCGATGTTCTCTTTTAGGCTAGTCAGAGTGTGAAATTCATGCTGCTCTAAGCAACATTAACTCTCTTATAGTCCAGCTGCAGAGAGGAAGACAAGGGCAGTGTGTCTTCTCATTCAGATTTGGAGGTGGGACTTTGTTATGTGTCTCCATCTATCTGTTCTGAAAAACCCAAAGCAGAAAAAATGTGGCAAAGCATAAGCATCTAAGTAATGTTTTCAGTTACATAAGAAATTACACAATTTCTCATACTAGCTTAGAGTTCACTGTTTTTCTATGTTTGTTCAGTATTGCGGTTTAACCTGGCAGGCAGCTAAAATAATCATAAAGCCATTCACATACTTACCACACCAGTAGGATGGGGAGAGAAAAAAAAAAAAAAAAAGGGTAAAACTCATGGTTGAGATAAAATCAGCTTAATAGGACAGAAAAGGAACATCATGATGATAATGATGATGATGATGATGATGAAAGCAATAGCAATAATAATAGCAATAATATACAAAATAAGTGTCATGCAGCATGATTGCTGAATACCTGCTGACTGATGCCCAGCTACTTCCAGAGCTGTGGTGCAACCCCTGGCCCCCCAACCAAGTCCTCTCGGTTTATATGCTGAGCATGATGCCATACGGTATGGAAGATCCCTTTGTCTAGTCTGGGACAGCTGTTCTGGATGCGGCCCCTCCCAGTGCCCTGTGCACCCCTATCTCCAGGTAGTATTAGAGAACCTGCTAAGTCCCTGACTGCCTGGTAACTAAACATATCAATGTGTTATCAATATCATTCTCATCCTAAATCCAAACCACAGCACTATTCCAGCTGAAACCAGGACACACGGTAACATGATTGACCTAGTATATTAGGACTTAAGAGATGACAATACCACCTTGACAAGAAAAGCTGCCACAAAATACTTTAAGGGGGCAAAGTATAGGGACAAAGTCCCCACACTGACTTTTCCATAAATTCAACTGAATTAGAAACACTGTTTCTATCAAAGTAGACTTTTAGGTCTTTCTTGACAGGAACTTGTTAAGTCATACTAAATGGCTGAACTATTACTTTTGACTCATACCCGATATTGCATTGTTACTGAGAAGTCAAAGGCAAGAAAAGCACATGGAGCCATACATTTAAAACCAGGTGTTTACTTCTTAAGAGTACCATGGATCCTTTCGGGAAACAGCTTTCTTAACTCAAGAACAGNTTTATCACTCTCTCAGTTCAAAATAAAATCTAAAAAGGTAATGCTTATAATGAATGTAGCAAAGGTTCATTTCTAGAAAGCAGCAGTAATATTCTTAAGTCCAAAGACAGGTTTAAAGAAAAATTAGAAAAGTAGTACAGAAAACCTAGGAAGGTACCTAACCTATATTACTGTCATAGGATCTTTGTATTAAGAGAAACAAATTTACACAAAAAATTTAAACATACATGATCTTCATTCCAGTAGTGGCAAAAAGCCTCTTTCAACAAACAAGAATATCCAAACAGAGAGATGGAAAGCATTTAATGTGACACAGCCATGGCAGATGAACAAAAAACTAATAGGGCTCTACAGATGAAGCTATGGATGAAGTGGTCTTCCGTTGTCTAAAACGTACCTCAAGACCTCTCTACTGCTGATGATATAACGTTATTTTCTTAAAATAAATAGCAACATTAACCCAAGTAGACCACTGTTAAGCTCTTCCTTGGAGTCAGAGTTGTGTTTCAGACTTGCTCTGTGCCATTAGTTTTGCTGTCTGCATCACACTGAGATATTCTCTAAGCTTAGTTTTTCTGATAGATGGTTATACTATTGGCCTTGCCTTTGTCCTTGGATGAAAGATTGCTCTGGTCTGAAATGTGAAACCTCATGGTTTTAATATTAACAGTAGTTTCCACTGCCTGTGTCAAGAATTTACTGAAGCACGGAAGACCTAAGTCTGTGATAACTACCTAGAAAAAAAAAAAACCCACATGGCGCATCTGCTAGAGAGAATGTCACTGAAAACTTAGATCCAAATAAAATATTAGCTATCCAAATAAAAACATATTAAATCAGCATGCTTTTGTACATAATCAGTGGACTTTACAGTAGTCTCTTGTTTGACTATGCCTTGGGCAAGAGGCAGCAACAGTTTTAACAACAAATCGACAACATATATTCAACTGATTTGAGAAAGCTAACAATGAAGGAGCCCATGAATTTAATTCTGCTGCTTCTTAGAGACAGGATTTCTATGGGTCACGTCATCTTTACTACCAACTAACAGTTCAGTACGTATAAATGGCAGCCATCATTCAAGAGAGCAGTAAACAGGGAAGCACAGCATGAAATATACCTAATGCTCCCATCTACCACACAATGGAAAGCTGCATTTACTAACTGTCTAAACAACAACATGCGGACACTCACTCTTCCTCGGCTATATTCCTCCTGCATGCTAGAACACATGGTTATTGTTGGACTAGTGTTCTTTCAGTTCTCCCACTGAGAAAGCAAACCCAAAAAGCAAGTAATAAGGCAGAGAGAGACTGGTAAAAGAGGTAAGGACAAAGGGCTATGGAAACACAGCCAATCTCAAGAGTCTCCATGGCCATATCTTTCCACACCCTCTTTGTAACACTGTGCTAATTGACCCACTTAATAGCTACACCCCCAACCTCTGTGAGCATCTGATCAAAGCAGTACTGCAAATTGAGATCCACATTCCTTTCTGAACACCCACCCCCACCTTTTTTTAATGCTTGCTTTATACCTTGATACTCAAGGACCAACGAAGAGGAAGACAGTGCAACAGATACTTGAGGGTTATCCAGTGTGTTGCAGTTTATCCTAAATTACTTGGAAAGTATCACACAAAGATACTTCAAAAGGTTCTTCATCTTGCTCTTTCCTACTTTATATAACCAATCAACTATGACTCCCAACCTATTTCAGTGCTGCAGCTGATTTACAGATCACACTTACTGCTTAAAAAACAAACCAAACCAAAAACACCCAAACAGACTATGACTATTTGCAGAGCTCAACAGAAGAAAATGTGATCTGCTGGTAATCTTTAATTCTAACCATGAGAACCAAATTGTATCCAAAGTTCTTGTTGTAGTCTAATTTGGCATGGAAGTGAGATTTATGCAATAGATTTTAGTATTTACTTGTCTGTTCATTCCTCCCCATTTTCCAAACTGTCAAGCACTTTTAAACTTTCTACTAAAAGCAACACTATAAAAATTCCCATCCCACCACAAATAAGCAAATAAAATCAATGGAGGAGGGTGGAGGGAGGGGGAAGTAGCAGGGAGGGGAAAAGATAAACAGCTATAAGATTGTTAGGAAAAATTTGGCAGTAAGGTAAGGAAAATGAATTTAAATTTTTTGTCTGGACTAAGCCAAAAGCAGAAAGAATTCATCAATCAGAGCTCTACTTGGCAAAAAATCACCAGCTAACCATCACTAAAAAGTGATGTTTAATCAGGATCCCAAACCAGCCACAGCACATGCACAAAGGGCACACCAAAAAAGTCATACCATGATTTCTGGTCACAAATCTGAAGGTAATCAACCTCTGCTCTGGATCACATAATGCGTCTGAAATACGGAATTTCACCTGACTCCCCAGAGAGCAATGATTGCTTTGGCACAGCTTATCAGAGCAAATGTGCACGAATATCCCTATCTTTGTTTAGATTTAAGCAATTGTATGTATAATTGGGGTCCCACTCACCATCTGGAGTTGAAGTCCTCCCCTACACCGCACAATCCATTCCTAACATCAGAGTCAGCATAAATGGCAGAGCAGGAAAGAAAACTGGGATAACTTTTTCTCTCCATCTGATAAGACTTTTAGACTCAGAAATACTGGAAATTTTGGATTTACAGAAAATTGTGCAAGTGACATCTACCACTGGCAGTATCCTCCACTGCAGCGGAATCCACAGCTAACAGCCCTGTTTCAGCTCTACTGCAGATTGGCGGCTTACTATACTGTTCATACTCATCTGTAGTCATATTTTTCTTCACAAGCCAGTGCTAAAACTAGTATGCCAGCTATTGAGACCATTACTGCTATATAGCAGCGTCAGTCTCTCCAAATCAAGTTCCACCCTTCTTAAACAGAAATGTTTTAAACAGGCTTAGAAGTTTAATTCCTAAAAATAACAGAGAAATAAATTCACTAGCAAATATGATATACACCTCTCAGTCTGTGGGGAATGCAAGAAAAAAATTATCATGCTGCAAAATAAATGAAACTACATCCTGCTGCGAATCCTACTCAGTGCTTTTACAAGAACAGAGGGCACAGAGGCACACATACAGAATAGTCTGCACGAATATGAAATCAACCTCAATTGCACGCAGTATTTGCTCAGCTAATCTACTCAATCTGGTCTCAACTTCTGGGCAAGTAAGCAACCTGCCTGAAAGGAGCTCTACCATAAAAGTTTGTTCTTCCATTCAGGCCTCTGCTACAACTGTCCTTGTGGCCAATATGGATCAAAAATGGCAATAAAAATATTTTCAGAGCTCAAGAATACACATCACAACTTCCACAAAGATCTTGTAAAATGTATTTGCAAAAGCTGAAATCTTAAGCTGAAAACTTTAAATAAAACATCAGTCAAGGTCTGTATTCTTATATATTTCATAATTTGCTTTAATTTGGGATTTCTGCTAAGCTTCTGAATGAAAAGCACTTTTCATTATACAAAGTAAGGAGGGTGTTAGGGCCCAATCAATTCACTGCACAATGCTGATCCATCTATGCTTCCTTCTGACTGCTTGTTCATTGCTCATTCCAAAATTCCCAGAAGATCCTCTGCCATAGAGGTTTTTGGATCAGCTGGAACATGCCAGACCACAGCTTGGAGATCTGTGGAAAAAACCCTACCTTTCTTAAAAATAAAACTCAAACCCCCAAATATAATAGGTTTGATCTATGACAGGTTTAAAATCGTTACATATTTAATAAAATACATTTTTAAATGCATTTATGTAGCATTTCATTTTCTCTCCACCTCGTTTACCCAGGAAAGTTCCCTTCCTAGAAGAAGTTTTGCTATTATCAAGAAAATCACTAATCAAAAAATCTGAAAAATCCCAAACTCCACTGGGTTTCTTGATTCTTCCTTATTGTTTCCGTGCTTGAGAATTATCTACTTGGAGCTCCTTTTCTTCAATTCTACTCACACTAAAAGTTTTAAACTTTCCCTTCCCATTTTCCTGCCTTTAATGATGGTCACTTACAGGATTATAAGCTGTGACTGCACTTGGGGCTTATTTCTTAAGTTTACACAATGAAAAATGGATGTTGGACCTTTTTTTTGTATACCTATTAGGAGGTTTTTCATAAATGAAAATAGGCAATATTTGTACAACCCATGTAGTGATTAAGGCATGTGTCTTTTGAGCTGCAAATCTGACAGAAACAAGTAAAACTGCTTTCATTTTAAAAATAGTGAAAATACCTAGGAAATACTTCCACGGGGAGATTTTCAAGCTTTTTTAGTGAGTTTTAAACAAAAATATACTCTTACTGTTTGTGAAGTTATAATATTACTTATTATAATAAAATTAGATCTACAATAAAACAAGGTATTGGCAATATATTTGGCACTAATTTTGTTAATGAGGTTGGTACTTTGCATACATTTATACAGTAATATTTATTCACAATTAAGACAAAAGCCTCTTTTGCAAAATAAATGTTCACATGTAGAAAAAGCAGCAGCGTTAAAATGCAAACAAGTCTGATACGAGCTTAGTATTTCTAAATATTTTGTTTTGAGACCCCTTGTGAAATTCAAAATTTTAAGTTTTTTATCTGAAAGCTAAAAACGTATGCAAATTCAGACAGTAATGAATCCTATTTTATACTGTATGTTACTCTCCTGATCCCTCTAAATGGATAACGCAATCTCATCATTTTGTCCAACAACAACTTGCACTGCTAAATTGTCAGAGCTGATGCAGGCAGAGAACTCAGGATAATAGTTTAGCGGGGATTTTTTTGTGGGTTTTAGGGAGTTTGTTACTCCTTTTCTACATTTTTCAAGCATTCATTCTCAAACTATTTGGAAGAACTGCAACTGTCAACTTAAGGTATCTCTAGGCCTGTTCTAGCCACGTTCCTTACACAATGTGAGGAGTGTGAGTAGCAAGACAGGTTCCTAAATGGAAAAAAAAACAAACAAAGGATAGCCAATAACACTGCTTCCTGAAGACATGCCTGATGCTAATTTACCTAAATCTAAACATGCCAGGACAGGGTAAAATTACAAAACATGGAACACGAGGAAGGTTGCAGGCAGTTTTGTTCATGTTTCCCTTCCCCATCTCTTACCACACTGGAGTGCAACTTCAATGTCGCCAACCCAGTCACTTTTGGCTGATACATGATGACTGCCATTGAAAGCACACCCCTCCACAAAAATAAAGCTACATTCTGCCTTTACATCTGCACTTGTAAGCCTGCATCTAAAAAATCCCTGAATTACTTTCACAATGCCTTTTCTGTGCTACAAAAATTTTAGTCCAGGAAAATATTTGCATTAAGATTATTTCAGAGTTTCAGACATGTACACTCAAATTCCACATTCAAGACCTCAACTGCATTGAAATTCTATTCTGTCCACATCCTCTTTATACACAGAGATAATTTTATTCTAAGAAGCTACATCTTATTAAATATATTTAATAAGACAATAAATTTAAGGAAAAAATATTATAAACACTCGAATAAAGAACATTAAAAAGAATATTTGGAATAAATTTGACCTCTGATCATACATTATAGTAAACCTACAGACTGAGGAGTCAGCAGATCAATTATCTTTTATTTCACTATCATGGATGATATAAAACTCCTGCCTGCTCCCACCTGCCCTTTCCCTCTCACCCTGTCCCTAATATAAGTAGAGAAATAGCAAGTTTACAGCATTTAAAATTTTGTATTCAGGATTGTCCTCTCTTACTTCTCCCTGCACAAAATAAAATTTGGATCTCTCCATTAATTGTGAATAATTCTCAATTCCTTAAAAAACATATTCCTAAATGAACTGTGTGGTCAACATAAGAACAGGTACACTCCTAAATTCTTGTTTCCCAGCTCCCCCAACTTCTGACACACAGTGTACTAAAGCTAATTTGCCAAATTAGCAGATGATTTTAAAACAGCAAAGAAAACATATTTGATCTAAATGTACATCTGTTAAAATTCTTTAAAATTATTTGAAATAATTTTATAGGCAGATATGCCTGGAGACAGGGTGTATGTGTTATCTTTGTTTTCTTGGGTTTAGTTTGTATTATTTTTCCATGAAAATTCCTTGCAATACAAACTGTCATGTTTAAGTTTGCTGTAACATCACAGTGAAAGAGAACCACTCTGCAATATCTAAGAGACTACCGAAGATCCTCTTATTTTCAAAACACCACACTTCTTTTGGTCTTGCTATTTATTTTCTAATCTTGCTACTTAATTCTTCAAAGGGCTGAATAATACAGAACTTAAAAAAGCAATCTTTTTATTTCATCACCTGTAAAAGCAGGGAAAACCAGACCATCTCACCTTTTCCTCCTATGCAAACTCCACAGGAACAAGCAAATTCAAGCCCATTTCCCAGGCTTCCAGGAAGGTCTGATTTGCCCGGCAGTAACCTCATGCTATGCTTCAGACTCTCAAATTGCTTGATTTTAGTAACCTGTAAAGTTAAGTCTCTGTTCCATTTATATACATCATCATACACTGCACATGAATGTTTAAACCCTTCTTCAAAGAAGGGGTAGAAGTATTTCCTTGAGAGTCTTCCAAATGTCCTGTGTGGCATCCTGGAGGCACAAGGAAATTACTGTCTCCTACAGGTTAATAAACCATGAAAAAGTAATGGTGTGGGTGATGGGAGGTTTGTTTCTTTTTTTCTGTGCAACTGTTGATATATAAATAAATTGGTCAAACTAAAAAAAAAAAATCCTGTGGTTTCATAAACAGAACACTATTTTTTCTATTTTTTACTAACTTTCACGTAAAAGTTTCAAAGCTGAAGCTTACCTGGAAGGAAGCAATAGAATGGAATACCCCTGATATTAAGGGATCACAACAGCCTTGAGAAACAGATTAAAAGGCCATAAAAGGAGAACTGATGTACTCGCTACCAAAAAAAAATTACAGAATTTATTGACTGTTGCCAAGACTAAAGGCAGAGTTAAAACTAACTCTATTCCATGCTTGTTGCACACATAGCAGCAGTCTGGTGCTTCAGGCTTTATCTGTGCCATGACCTCTTCAGCAGCCTTAAGTAATACCTGCCAGACCAAGCACTATTACAAAGACTTCTGCATGCTCCAGAACACAGGACTCATAAAGGCCTATACTCTGTAATACAGCACATGCACTGAAACATACATCACTTCACACATAAGATAGATATAGTGACAGCAAGAGAGTCAAACAAAGAGTACTAAATAACCCCCATGCCCATCTGGCTCAAGAAGGCCCAGTAACAGAAGGTGCTGGACACTGGAGCAGGTCTCCTGGCTTTTTGGACTTTATTAGTATCTTCTCTAGGCTTCTGCTTTTGGTCACTGCTGGACATAGGGCACTAGACTAGATGAATCCATGTTCTGATTAAATACTAAATAAGTATATTCATCTAAACATCTGCCATGTCTCTGTAACACAATTTTATATAATGCATATATTAAATCAGACACCTTTCAATCTGAAATAAAAAAGGCAAGACTTTTTATAAGCTATTATAACATCATAGACATTGCTTTCTTGGTCTAATAACCTTTCATACAACACATCTGCTACCTTGAAGAATTTCTCCTAATTTTCATGTTTCATCTAAATGTCAAATATTATGCACACACACGTAGTTCTACTTAGAAAGCTGGATGTTATCCTGTGCAACCTGTCTCCCTTTGTGAGCCAGACTCTGAAATTCATGAGGTAACATTTTAAAACTGAAGCTTTATACCAGTGCTTTAGAAAATGAAATACTTCTCCTCGCAGCATAGGCATAATCAAATGTCTTGACCAAACAGCTCAAACAACTTACATAAGAATCCTATCATACTTCATGTATGCTAGCATTTGAAAACTGAAGTCTAACTAGCTACCCTTCTAAAACGCAACCTTGAAAACCACAAAGATGATCAAGGGCCTGGAGCATCTCCGCTGTGAGCAAAGGCTGAGTGAGTTGGGGCTGTTCAGCCTTGAGAAGATTGAAAGGGGATCTCATCAATGTTTGTAAATGTCAAGTATGGGAGACAAAGGGAGATGGACAACCTCTTTTCAGTGGCCTGTGGGGACAGAACAAGGGGCAGCGGTCACAAGTTGTAGCACAGGAGGTTCTGCACCGATGAATGAAATTCTTCATGGTGAAGGTGACAGAGAACTGGACAGGCTGCCCAGGGTTGTTGTGGAGTCAACGTGTCTTCTCCGGAGACATTAAAGACCTGTCTGGACACCTACCTGTGCAACCTCCTCTAGGGAACCTGCTTTGGAAGGGGGGTTGGACTCAATCTTGCAAGGACCCTTCCAACTCCTACAATTCTGTGATTTGATTTAAAGTCCCCTGCACTCCATCTACATCAGAGGAAAACATGGTTTATCAATACTACACGAAAAATAGAGAAACTGTCACTGTCAATTGCCACAATCCCAGAAATCTGAAAAGCACACACTATTTCAGAACCTAGTTTCTCTCATCATCCTGCATTAAGGCTGACAATTAATCTCCAGTAATTTATTTTTTCACTTTTTTATAAGCTAAGTGAAAGCCACCTCTGTGCTTCCCATAAAGTTTAGTGCTTCCACACCATATTCTTCCCATATCTCAAAAAAGAAAAAGGAAAACCAAAGATTTTTGTTTTGCTAGCTGTAGAAAACTAGTAAAAGTCCTCCTGTCTGGCTGTATTAAAGACACACACATCAGAACAATTGTGGATAGTGGGAAAATGAGCACTGATTTCTTACCACAAGAAAAGGAGACAAAAGGGAAAAGGCTTGCAGTTGTCAAGAGATAAGTGTTCTGTGCTTGCAACAGTGGATAGGAAACAGAAAGGGAAAGGCACTTAAGTCAACAAACTGAAGTCTCAAATAATAACTGAATTTATTAAAGAATAAACAGCACTGTTTCTTACCTCACCCAACAGGGATAAACAGGAACCCTGATCTGTTGTTTTGAGTTTTAGAGAGCTTTCAGACACAGTGGCTGACAAGATGTCCCAAGTAAACAAGCATGTGACCTCAAGACTATTTTAGATGTGCAACACTAGGCAGAGAAACCATCCAAACTGCAATAAGACTGAGAACAGGCACATAATAATAGTTTATATAAGCTTGTGTCCTGTTGTTTGTCTCAAAAGTGTTAAAAACAAAACAATGCACAGAAAATAGAGCTTACAGTTTACTAGGATAGCATATCATTCAGTTATTGCCTCCTTAAGTTCTTTATATGCCTCAGAGGAACAAGTGCTCTTTCAGCAGCTGAGGGCTTAGCTAAAGGTTATGCCATTTTGGACAGACAAGTAAGTCTCTAGCTGGTAAGCGACGAGATGCCTATATATGTACATAAGCTAAGGAATGTGCCATCACCAGAACTCAAATGCCCTTTTGCTGCTGAAGTCTTCTGCATTGAGAACTTGTGTTGGAAACAGTTAATCCTTTCAACAGTTCAGTCTAGGACAAAAAGATGATTCTTCCTCTGTTATGTGTCACTATGAAATTTTAAGGCCAGTGTTCTTTAAAAAAGACTATTAATCAGTCCACTTGTACCAGGAACAGAGCAGTGACAATAAGGTCAATTTATCACATTAAATGCTGCTTTTATTAGGCAGAAATAATAAAGTAACACTTTCAAGTACAGATTGAGTTACAATGGACAATAAAGAAAAATGCCAACACCTCACAAACTAGAATACTTTCTTAAAAAAGCAAAACTTAACTTTGTGGAGTCATAATTAGCTTGCACTCCACATAAACCACTTAATTTGACAGAATCTTTGGCATATTTATGTAGTCTTTATTTTCAAATACAATTTCAGGGAGATGTCCTCTTACTTCAGTTTGAGTTAGTAAGATAAGGCTATTATATCCTCATCAATTAGCATGATCGAACTTCATTTTTTTCTCTCAAATAAGCAATACAAATAAATCTGATGACAATATAAGTTATTTCAATTTCCTAACAGTTGAACACATCTGCCAGCCTGCCAAAGCAGGACTATTAATAAAATCCCACGTATACTGTACTTGGCTGATGTTTCATGATTTATAAAAGGCTGACTTACAGAAAATGATAGATTTTTAACAACTCCAACAAGTGAACCAGTCATTATCCCGTCACTTCTCCTCATGGAACAGAGGTTGCCATCCTCAGAGCAAGACAACAAAGCCGCAAGCGCTACCACAATTTTCAGACAGCTTATTAAAATAAACTGGTAACAATTCATATCAAGCAAAATACAACAATCACGTCCAGCAAAATTTTACAGATTTTTGGCCAAACTCTCTTAATTACAGTGAAACATTTTAAAAGCTGCTAAAAGTAAGAACTCTGATGATATGTATTTTGAGACAATAAGAAACACTTTACAATAAGAGTTTTCAGTACTAAATCTCAAAACAGAAACCATTCCATTTTAGAGAACCAATTAAACATCACAACCAGACTGAAAAAGGGCATCTTTTATGTTACACAGTGATTCAGAGCAGTAATTCAAAATTTACCAGCTGTGTACCTTCTAGAAATTAAACTTTCACTAATGTCTTTGTATAACCGGTGGTGCTTTGCCTTTCAGCTACCCCAAATAATAAAGTGAAGTGACTTACCATTCTTGCTGACATCCAGTTCCCTGAGATTAATGAGATTTGCAATGGATGCTGGCAATGTGGTTAGATCATTGTCTGGCAAACTCAGCTTGTGCAGAGACTGACAGTTGAAGAGTTGCTATTGAAACAAAGAAAAAAGTGAATGCAACTTTCTCTTAGGTTTCTCTACGTAGCTTTTGGTTTTAATCCCTTTAAACTTTTGACGTCACAGTTTTAAGACCAGATTATATAGTCTTCGACTACAAAAATTTAACTAGTTTTATTAAAAACTAAGTTTACGATGCTTATTAAAGCAGTAACAACAAGGCACTAGCTTAATGCTTCCTGCAAATTCCTTCCACTATCTCAGAAATGGTGACCTGTAGTCACACAGTCCTACAAACACTGCAAAATATTTTCAGTAATAGCCATGCCATACAATACAATTTTCAAAAAAAGAAAAATACATATACGCATTTCTAAAAATCAAATAGTTCTGCAACACAGATATTGAGTAGTTATCAATCTTCTCTACAAGTTTAAATTTTATTCCATTACATTTTACAAACTTTTTTCCTCTTTAATGCTTTCTAGCTGAAATACACAAAAATTTAAAAAAATTATGAAAACTAGCAAAATTTTAATCTAAGGATATAGAAAACTGTATATATGCAGCTCGAAGTTGGATCTCTTTCTGTATGCAAAGTACTTGGAGATTCATAACCAAAAGCTTTACAAACTGACAAAAGAGGGCATTTAATATTAACATAATGGAAGAAAAATACTCAAATAATAGTAGCACCAAATAAATGTCTGTAAAAATGCAGCTGAAAAGGTCACTCTGAACAATTTATGATGAATGTTCCTTTCCCAACAATTTTGGGTAAGATCATTTACGAATACCTGGACTTACTGTACTAAAATTCTGAGAAAAGATTATACAAACCTCGGAAGTGTTCTATAACTAAAAATAAAAAAATCTATCCAAATCAACATAACAATGGGCTTAGTTCTACAAAAATTTCTTGGTTTCTCAATCAGAGGGCCATTATTTTAACCACAGGCTGTTTAACAAGCCCCACTCGTGTAACATTTGCATATACCACCCGAGACTCAAAACATACATAAATTATCAGTATGGACAGTTCTACTTATGAGCTTTAACCAAGCTACGGATGTTTGAAATTCCTCAGCAATGTGCACCTAGTCAGGACTAGTTGATATCAGTAAGGCTTTGAAGACCTACGAGTTATTTAGGATATAATACTGTCTGGAGAACCTTGATGTGCTCACATGTTTTGGAGCC